>WELB01000029.1:849611-862553 GCA_009602725.1 Spirogloea muscicola
GCCGCCGGCGCCCACAGCCACCTGCCGCTGCTGCCGCCGTGGCAGCCGCAAAGCGCCATGGCCGCCCGCCGGGCTTTCGTGCTGCCGCTTGCGATCGCCACGGCCGCCGCGCTTCCGCGGCTGAGCCGCCGCGGCACACCGCCAGGCCCGCCTCGACCGAGCTGGCCGTGCGCCAGGCCATCACCAAGCGGAGTGCTCCTGGAGTCTGGTCGGTCACCGAGTGCCCCAAGCGCGGCACAGGTTGCGAAGAGCTTCCGCGCAATTGGCGGCGACGGTGGCGGCAGCGGCGGCACCTCCGGTGAATCGAGCCCGGCGGAGAAGTTCACGCTGACCACGCCGCTATACTATGTCAATGCGGCGCCTCACATGGGCAGCGCCTACCCGACCATTGCAGCGGACGCTCTCGCTCGATTCCAGGTACACTGCCTGCTTGGCGGCATATTTGTGGCTCCCATGTGCCATCCCACATCATGAGCGCGGCTCGTCAACAAAGCTGTGGACCTGCCAGTCCATCTCTGGTCAGCCACACAATGTTGATCGGTGCTAATGCTATTTTGCATGCTCTACTGCTATGGCTGGCCTGGCAGCGGCTGCAGGGCAAGGACGTGACATTCATCACTGGCACTGACGAGCACGGGGAGAAGATTGCGGCAGCTGCCGCCGGCCGCGGGCGTCAGCCACGGGAGCACTGTGACCTCGTCGCTGCCGACTATGTTGCCCTCTGGGAGCAGGTGATGTAGCTCATATGGCTGAGGGCGAGGTCCCGGCTGACGATTGCTGATTAAGCGACTCTACCGCTGGCAGGCGCCTGACACGCCGGCTTTCCCTTTGCCTTCTGCAGCTGGGAATCTCTTACGATCGCTTTGTCCGTACGACAGCACCGGCGCATGAGCATATTGTGGCCGAGTTCTACGCCCGCGTGCAGGAGCGGGGCGACATTTACCGGGCGACATATGAGGGCCTCTACTGCGTGGCCTGCGAGGAGTACAAGGTATCCAGCCGGCCTTCACATTGGACTCTACGGCTGTCCGGATTATTGTTGAGCCATTTGAGGTCAATGAGAATTATCGGCTCCAATTGCAGGTCAAGTGTTGGTCGTGCAAAGTATGGCACACACAAATGAATCTGCTCAGAGATCGCAATTTATCAGGCTCCTCCCTAGCGGCTCATTCTTTCCCTCGGGGATCGCTGGCCGCCTGGCGCATCTTTTGCTCAGGATGAGAAGGATCTCCTGGAGGGCAGTTGCTGTGCTATCCACCGCACCCCGTGCTCGCACCGCAAGGAGGACAATTACTTCTTCGCGCTCTCCAAGTACCAGGCTGCGCTGGAGGACCTCCTCGCCTCCAATCCCGACTTTGTGCAGCCGCCGTTCCGGAGGAACGAGGTGCTGGGGTGGGTCAAGGATGGCGTGCGTGACTTCTCCATCTCGCGCGCCGCGGTGGAGTGGGGCATCCCTGTCCCATCCGACCCTGCACAGACGATCTATGTCTGGTTTGACGCGCTCCTGGGGTCAGTTTGTCACTTGCTCAAGCCTTTCCTGCTCTCACATATTTTGGCAATTTGGAATGCACCTCCCAAGTTTGACAAAGGCTGTCCAAAAGGCTATGCTACTTGTGGGCAGCCTCCCTTGAAGGGTCAGGCATGATTTGGGCGCCAACAAGCTTCTGGATATTTGAGTACGTACTTGTGCTGGGATAAAGACGAACAAGAAAAGTGGCGCAGATTTTATTGTCCACCTTGCTTCAACTTCTTTCCTCCTTGCCACTGTTGCTCGCCAGTGCAGGTACGTGACGGCGCTGCTCGGTGAAGGGCAGGACGTGACACTTGAGAACGCCGTTGCTGGGGGCTGGCCAGCAGCGGTGCACATCATTGGAAAGGTCAGTGGAGGCTACATATGACTTTGTCAACCTAGGTGTCTATACTTTTCGAGTATATGGGTCTGTTAGGAGCACATTGGTCAGTTGTGAGCCATTCTTGCAGTCTTCCTCCCACCTTGTGCATGATTCCCTGTACTTTTCAGAGTTACTCTAAGGTGAGGATTACTCCCAGGAGTTTGGTCCACCACTCATGCTGACCATGGGCTCCAAGGAGACGTCTTTGATAAGATGCCATGCTTTGCCGTGGACGTCTACTCGCACATATTTACACTTCAACCCAGCTGTTGTGGCATTGCTGCAGGACATTCTACGCTTCCATGCTGTGTACTGGCCGGCAATGCTTCTATCAGCTGGTCTGCCCCTGCCGCGGGTTGTCTTCGGCCATGGCTTCCTGACCAAGGTGAGACAGCCCGGAATTCTTACTTTAATTATGATCTCAGTCAACCAGAGTGCAAAGCTTAAGCCCAGGATTTTAGCCTTTGCACAGGACGGCCTGAAGATGGGCAAGTCGCTTGGGAACACGCTGGAGCCTAAGGAGCTGGTTGCGCGCTTTGGCGCCGATGCCACACGGTATTACTTTCTTAAGGAGATTGAGTTTGGCACCGATGGCGACTTCAATGAGTCGCGATTCATTGACATTGTCAATGCCAACCTTGCAAATACCATTGGTAAGCTTGCAGACTTGCAATAATATCTTACAGCAGTGGCAAAGCTGCAGCGTGGCATCATAATCTCACTCAAGCAGTCCTTGGGCTACAATGGCTCTGCTTATGCACCATCATCGCATCTGTACTTGCTGACTTCATGACAAATGGACCGACTTGCGCAGGCAATCTCCTCAACAGGACATTGGGCCTGCTGAAGAAGAACTGCCAGGGCGTCATCCCAGCAGACATCACTGCTGTATCCGGTGATCACCGCCTGCGCTTGGCAGCCGCAAACAATGTAAGGGTTTTGTCCTTATGCGCAGCCGTCTAAGCTTGTATGTCCACTTCAGCAATGGGTGCCCACTGTCATGGATCATATCCAACAACCAGGAGCTAGCTTCTGCTGGAGCTACTTAGCTGTATCTTGAGCTGCTTGCCTCCAACTCAGTGCCGCAGGTAGAGCTGGCAAGGTGTCATTATGTGAGGCTCGACTTCAGCAGGGCCTGTGAAGTTGTCCTTGCCGTCGCTACAGCTGGGAACCTTTACCTGGACGACAGGGCACCCTGGTCACAGTTCAAGCGGGGCAACTCGGAAGCAGAGGCGGCAGCTATGGTACACTCCATACATTAGCACCTGCTTTGCAGGCAACCTCTTTCACCAGATCACCTCAGAGGGGATGCTTCCTTTCATTGCTTGGGTCCAAGATATTTCTGGTGGTATTTAACCTGAAGTACTGATCGTCACGTCAAGTACAGGCTGTCTTTCTTCTTCTTCTGTACATCATGCCGTGGCGTTACAAAGTTGATAATCGCCTACGGTGCTGGAGTGCAGGATCTCTGCATTGTCCTTGAGACTGTGAGAATAATTGCTGTGGCACTATCCCCGGTCACCCCTGCCCTCTGCCAGCGGATTTATAGCCAACTTGGTTACTCGGAGAAAGATTATGTCTCTCTCCGATGGGTGAGTAATCTGCAAAGGGTCCCTGTGCTTTGTATTGCAGTTGATTGAGGTGGTGCTTAAGCCCTCCAACGGGTCAGTTCATAGTTCTGGAGTGATAGCTCAGGCGAGCTTGCAAGCTCTTGTTTGGGCTGTCGGCGCAGAGATGACTTATGACCAGAATGTCTTGTGGGACTGCTTCATTGCATGCATGTCATCTTGCCGCTTTCAGTCTAGCTTTGATAGGGAAGCAGGTTGCACTGTAAAAGAAGTCGATGAATCAGGACAAGCAGCAACTAAAACGTGATTTCTCCTGCACCAGGAGGACACTGTTTGGGGGGGCTTGCAAGTAGGGCAAAGTATGGCTGAGCCCGACCCTGTGTTCAAAAGAATAGAGGACCCAGCCAGCGAGCTTACGGAGGTGGCTAGCAAGCCCCTAAAGGGGGGGAGCAAAAAGAGGCCAAAGGGTACCAAGCTGGAAGTCCCCGTGTCAAGCTAGAGAATCGACATTGCACCTTTGCTCTTAGCATGGCTCATGCTTTATAGCCACCTTCGTGACACAGAAACTGACAGCACAAGTGTTGACAGGTAGGCCAGCAGCAGAGTGCAGAATGGCAAGCTCTGTGTCCAAATTGGACAAGGCATTGTCGCTCAATTCAAGTAGCCAGTACCGGCTGAGCTCAAGAATAGGAGGAGCAATTAGTAACATTTAAAATTTGAGTCTAAGCAAAGCGAGTTGCAGCGAGCAAGCTCATCAGGGCAGGGCGGTCTGTCTTACCAGGAAAGCTAGCGCAAGAAGCAAGTAAGAAGTAAGTAAGGTGGCCCTGGGGCAGATGTGGGATACATTGAGAGAAGCTTGGACTGAAGCTGATCAAGCAACTTTGGATGTGCGCCGAGAGTTGAGCAGACCACACGCCCACAGGACAGCAAGCGGGAGGAGGTTGCCAAGGAAGTACACTGAGGTCCAGACATCAAGCGTCTGACGCGCATGCAGCAACTGCACAGAGAAAGTGTCATCTGGATGGTGGGTGACGGCGGTGCATTTTATGCATTCCATGGGCAAGCATGCTTCTTTATTGTAGGACACCTCCAGTGCAGTATGACTCTGGGTTGCTGTATTTTGTCAAAACCATGACCAGCAGCTGCGCTCTGTGCTCAAGTGCGGCTATCATGCAAGAGAAGAGCAAGCTTACAATGAAGCCGACTTGAGAGTAATTGAGGACCATTTGTGTGAACAGCCAGTGAAATTGGTTGCTAAAGACTCGCAGCAATGATGACTTCTCTGGGATCTTGAGGTGGAGCTTGTAGTATGCTGGCAGTGACATGATGTTGCTTAGATCAGAGCCATGCTGGTAAATTAGTCAATGCCCTACCATAGCAATCTAGCAAACGCAAGATTCACTAGAAAGTCTCACGAGTGCAAAGAATATTCGCAGCCATGAAGTTTGCACTCTTAGAGGTGCTTAGTCAGACAGAAATACCTTTTGAAGCTTGCTGTGCGACAGCACAGTTCACAAAAAACAGGTAATACCCAGGATACACGCCCTAGAGCAAGGTCATGCAAGGATGGCCACCATTATCATTCCAGTCAAGAAGTGAAAAGTGAGGAAATCAAGTTAGCTGGCACTCCAAAGCCCAACAATAGATGAGAAGGGCGCTACTCAACTGTGACATATATCAAGTGTCAGCAGGCAAGTACGACCCAAACTGTCCTGATGCGATTCTGACAATGGTTCTGGGAATCTTACATGCCACACGGCACTGACCACTTGGGTGGCCAAAAGAGTCCCAAAGGTGGGCCTTCCTGTCCAGAGATTGAGGCGATCATATACGTCTGCCAGAGGCCAAAGTGCGTGCTCAGCGGGACAACATCACAATGTTCAGCTTACATGATCCTAATCATGCACTGCTTATATTGAGTCCTTTTACAGCCTGCTTTTGCATGGTGGCTTCAGAGTGACCTCAAACATCCTTCAGATGCGCGCCTCATTGAGCAGGTGTCCGCTTACGATAAGAGCACACTCACAGATTCTGAGCCACTCAGCCGTCTTCATGTTCCAGTAAGATGGCAGCTTCGCTGCGCTGGGTATGAGCTCGACCTTGAGAGGCTTCACATGATCAGCCCGCTTCCTGCGAGACCAAGCCGCAGACACACTAGAAACTGAGCCTGCAGGTGTGAGCTCCTCTCGCAGCCGCAAGCTCACACAAAATAGATGTACGACTTGAGAAGCTCTAGCAGCAAAAGCAACAGAAAGGCTAGAACTTTAGGTGCTGCAAAGAGACTGCTTGGCTCGACAGTCTGCAAGCTGCTCTGATGAGACAAAGCAGAGGCTTTGGTTCCCAATCGCACCACTCTGGCTCCGACGGAGTGCTCTGGGACCACCCCGAGAAGCCAAGGCCAGAGAGGAGGAGCCCTGTCTCGGCTAGCGACCAGATGAAGTAGTACATGATGCGCATTGTCAGGGCGGTCATCCAAATGTACCCGCATCTGCACAGGCCAGGAGATGGACGCTTCTGCTAGCTCTTGTCGGCTCTTATCTTGATTGACTCAAGGGGGCTTTGGCGTCTTCTATAATTTGCCGACCACAGCAGACAATCCCCGTGTCTGACGAAGCTGGAGGGTATTGCCTGAGGAGTGTTGGCTTGCCTTTGTAGGAAGGTCAGCTTGAAGAAGCGAAGGTCGGTCATGTACTTGCCAGGGAAGCGGGGCACCAGTGTCTGATATAGGGCTGCGCAGCAGGCAGCTTGGACGAGCCGTGCCAATGCAACTGGAAGGACTGAAGGCATGGGCTTGTCAGCCCGAGGGTCCCACTCCTGTGCCAAAAGTGACCGGACAACCAGTCAGCTACATAGAGAGAGCACCAGACGCACAAGAATCTCAGTGAACCCGATGCGTCCGGCGTTGTGTAACTTTGTATGGCAGCTCTGTGCGCTTCAGCAGTAGATTGACGATGAAGAGTTGCTCTCTTGCAACAGTTTCAGCCTTTCTGGCATTCACCACTCGACGCTCGCAGTAATCACGGTAGCCCCTGAAGTCGATGGCGGGCCCAACAAGCACGTTGCCGCAGCAGAGGATGTAGCCAGCAAACTCAAGCGGCGAGGGCAGCACCTTCAGCCGGTTCGTGTACGTCGGGCTAGCAGCCTGCAAATGTAGCACGTGGCCACATGACACCTCGGGGCAGGCCCTCACTCCAACCGAATGCAAAAGACGGATTCACACCGCAGGTCCTATGACAGTATTCGAGTTCTTCTGAGACATCTGCTCTGCCAGCAAACTTCCATGAACAAGGGCTCACCTTGTCAGCCGGGAGGAGGCCGTCCTGGTAGTCCATGGCACATGACACGACCTTGAGCGTGAGCACCATGAGGCTGCCCGTGAAATCCATGCCGCCCTGCCGCCAGGCCTGCCCGCTCAGCATCTTCACGTGGCTGCGCATGCGCTCTGCCCTGGCAGTCATCAGGCCTGACAGCATCCGTGGTTCGCAAAGTACTTAGTAGAGACTCTGGGGCTGAGCGAGGCGACCTTGTGCCAACATCGATGACCGCTTCTATATCATGTCCGGCACACACATCCGGCAAGGCTCATTCTGAGAAGCGATGCAAAGTGACGCCAGAGATGGAGACGAGGCTGGAGGAGTGTCCAGAGGGCCTTGGGCTGGCAGCATTGTGCAGCTTCACGAGGGGTCTCAAGTATCTATCGACTTGGCAAGCTAGAAGCTCTAGAGGAGCGTACGGCTGACAGAGCTCTAGGACTTGGGGTTTAGAGGACAAGGCAAGCTGAGGCGACCAGTAGGCCAGGAAGGCGAAGCTCCCCGCGAAGGCGACCCCGCCGCACCGCCGCCGGTCGACCACCATGGCCGCGTACGCAAAGGCGGCGGGCGCCAGGAGGTGCCAGGCAGCTGCGACGACGTCTCCGCCGGTGCGGCAATGGGTCAATGGGCATAATCCACCTTGTCGAGCCGCAAGCAACGTGAAGCTAAGCCAAGCTGACGACATGGGGCGAAGCGCAGACCTGAGCCACCGCCGTAGGCAAGCCAGCAGAGGCCGCCGCCAGTGGCAGCGGCGTACACGTGCTTCCCGGTGGCTGCGATACGGACGACGCCCACATGAGTTACATCATGTGGGCATGACGTGAGTCATCAGCCAGTGCAAGGCGAGGCCTTCTCTCGTGCTGCAGATGATGGCGAGCCGCACCGGTGGGCACGAGGCGGTGGGCGCCCTGCGCCGGCAGCGAGAGCAGCAGCGCCAGCAGGAAGCGCGAGACCGCGGGCGACAGGCCCAGCGCCGCGCCGGCGCCGTCCGCGCCGCGCAGCAGCTGGCCGACCGCCGCCGCCGCCATGGGTCCCCCAATGCGGGCCCACGACGACGGCGGCAGCTGCAGTGGCGGCGGTGGCGGCTGCTGCTGCAGGGCGATCAAGCTTGACTCTGTTGCATCTGTGTATAAGGACTCGTCCAGTTGAGGGCGATGGCTCTCATTGGCCAGCCCAGAAAGAAGAATGAAGTTCTCAAGAGAAGATGGCTGCATGATCGACCAAACGTGTCAGTCCTCCGAGTTGTGAAGTCGTGTGCGACTTTGAAGCCAGGCCCCCTTGCTGCGGCCAGCCTTTTGTCGCTTGAGTTATGATACTTCTCTGACTGGTGTTGTGAATGCCAAGCCCTTCTCTATCACCGTTTTGCCTATGCTGTGAGCGATGACAAGCCCATCGCCATGTCTTATTTTCCCGACATCTCATCTGCAGTACTTTGTTGCCTGAGCTTGGCGCAGGTGCAGGTGCAGGTGCAGGTACGTACTCATCCACTGGCTGTTGCCTATGGTAGGCTACAGCCACCCCCAAGTGCACAGGGGAGATCACGTTTTCCCCTGCCTCTGAGGCATAGGATCGAGGAGCTGAGTTGTAAAACTGCTGCTGCTCCACTTTGTTTCCTACACCTGTCGAAACATGCTGGAGCAGGTACTCAGGAGGGCTTTCACATGATTGTGCAGCCGCCGCACTTTGGCTGGCGCAGCTTCTCGTGCGATTCAGAGGACTGCACCGGCTCTGTGGCCATGTGCTTCATTGCCGTCACAGCCTGCACCTCGCCCTGGGCGGCGGCCCTCGCTGCTGCCGCATGAAACTCGCTGATGTTCGAGTTGGTGGCCGCTGCAAGCGCAGTTTCAGACGCAAAAGTCAGACCAAGTGAGCCAGTGGTGGCCACTATATGTCAGCAGGATTGTGTGAAGCCAGGAGTTCACCTACTTGCCCTAGAAAAGACCGTAACCTACAAATGCAAATGAGCAGATATCGTCCTGATAAGACATATTTTAAGAGGCCTCGATCTTTAAGACTGGGAACTATACATTTCAAGCCTAGCTACTGTTGGACTTGTGAATACGCAAGGCTACTGACTTGCAGCTGCTAGGTGCGGCCACTGGGGCAATGTCACCTTCTGTTGCTAGCGTCTGTGCCAAAGCTTCTGCCGACAGCCTGCGGATGATTGCCTCTTCCCTCCACTTTTGCAGGTCGGCTTCTATCACAGCCTGCAGACCGTAATTTTGACTTTCAAAGGTCAGCTGACCGGCTCATTGTGCCAAGCCTGGTTCTCAAAGGAATGACTGAGCCACTAGCAGTACTGTTTCACTTGTCAGAATCTCAGATACCATAGGCACTTGCAAATAGCTGAGTCTCAAGAAGAGATGCGTGATACAGAGTGCTGCTTCAGGCCAAACGTCACCTTGGCAGATTGGACCTCGTCAAGCTTTGCCAAAGCTTCCTCCTCTCGTCTCTTTGCCCTCTCAGCCTCCAACCTGACCTGCTCGAGCAGAGCCAGAGGGTCGTGCTCCCCAGGATCTGGCACTTCATAAATGCCCAACTGCGACTCCTTTACTTGTTCCAGGTTACCAGGCACATTGGATGGGCTGACGAACTTCTCTGGGCCTTGACCACTCCTCTCATTAAGAACAGCCTCTGGTGCTTCAGAAAAGCGAACCTGAAGCCCTCGCAAATGGATGCTATTAAGCAGCAATGGCAAGAAGGCAATGCCAGTACTAGCAGATGCAAGAGCAAGACTGAGGGGAGATACAAACAGATGCAAGCAAGAAATGTCATGGATGCGAGCTGCACAGATTTTGTTAGCTTGCCTCCAGATGGGCAGGCGAAGCTGCAACTGAAAGTGCATCCAGTGGTGCTTCTCCTAATTCGCGCTCGCGGACTCTTGGCGCTTCTTCAGCCACCTGCATCTGCTTCTCTTCTTCTCCAAGGTTGCCATTCATTGATGGAGGCATGAGCCCTCTGAGAAGAGAACTAAGTGCGCATCAGATTGCTGAGACATACATGTAGCCACCTTGACGAGTACTGCAGCACTTCCAACGGCCCTGCTTGATGTGACCATTACCCGGGGGGGTCGTTGGCACTTGCAAGCAGTCCTGCAGCCGTGGAGCCCCCAAGGAGGCCCCTGAGCCGCTCCACTTCAGCGCAGGCCGCTGCTTCTCGTTGCCTGGCCAAGTCCACCTCCAATAAGAGCCCCTCCATCTTCTGCTCATCTGCAGCTCTAAAGCTAGAGAGCTAACAAGCACAGAAGAGTAGGAATCAGGTTGCATCAGAAATAGTTGAAAGAAATCCTAAGAAGTCCACCAGTATTCCAGCCTTTCAGCTGCCTTCACTTTAACTGAGTCAGAGCCACAGAGCGTAAGAGCCACATGAAGGTCATCTTGCAACATACAAGGTGAGACATGCAAGCAGCAATACCAGCGTGCTTACAACCTGCTCCTGCGATGGCTGCAGCGTCGCCTGGGCTGTGGCAGCAGCCTCGGAGGCTACCTCGGCCATCCGTGTTGCTGACGCCCTCTCCCGCTCGCTATCCTGCTAAGCTGCACGATAGCTTAGATGAGCTGCTGTAACGAATGCTGTAGGTGTACAGTAGCACATGCAAGGGTGAGCTGCAGCACCTCACCTCTAGCTGCAGCTTCAAGTTGGCAATGTCCTTGTCCATCTGAGTCAAATTTGCAAGCTCCAAGGCTCGCTCCTGCGATCTGCTGTCTTCAGATGCTCCCCCTTCAGCACGAAGGACCTGCAAGTCTCTGCTTCTTGACTCCAACATCTCTGCAGGCAGCACCGCTCATCGTTCAAACCCCTGTAGCATGTCTCATTGACAAGCTGCAATTGCAGAGAGAGATGTCAAATTGCTAATGCACTCTACCCGCAGTTTTTCATATGCAGAGCAGGAAAAGTTCCTGCAACATTGCCACACTTCAGGTCGCTTGCCTTGATGTTCCGCAATAGCAACCCTTGTGCTTTCCAGCTGCTCCTCCAAGTCTGTCACCCTGCTAGCAGTCCCTGCCTGCAGGCTCGCTGCACGCAGGCATGTGGCAAAGGGAACAGAGCTTTGTTGATAGCGGACACATTGAAAGGCACGTAGACCTTGCCGCATCTAGCAGCACACCTCTGTGTGCTGCTACAGGGTCCAGATTTGGGCTTCTATGCACTTGCTCAACCGGGCACAAGGACTGCTCCAATAGCCGCCACAGCAAGCTACCTGCCTCCCGGATGGCCGTTGCATGCTGATTCTGGGCGGACTCAAGATCCTGCTGCAATCGGGACACCTTGGCTTCCCACTCGCTAGACTTCTCAGCTGTTGACAAGAGAGCGTCAAACGGCGCCTCAAAGCCAGGCACAGGAGACAAGCTGAGCTTGTCTTCACAAGTAAAGTCTAACAGCAGGTGAGGCAAAGCTGGCAGTCAAGCAGACTATCAAGTACAAGACTACCAAGTGGTTGTTATGCTCGGCAGATGCTCAGAAGGCTGGATAAGCTGGCGGTTGACAGCTATACCCGAGTCGGCAAGGACAGTCTGATGCTGCATCTTAACACCCACGAGCTCTGCCTGCAATGCTGAAATATTCTCCTCATAGTTGTTCTTCATCATGCCTGCAAGGTCAAGCATAACCCTGTTTTGTGAGTAGGAGCCAGGTGAGCTACATCACAAGTTGGCAACCCTTGTGACAAGCAATGATTTCCAGGGTGAGAGGACAGGCCTGTATCAACAAGGGATGCATCATAAGAACTCTTTGTGGCCTGCAGCTCCTCCTGCAACACCTTCAGCTTCACCTCTGTCGAAGCTGACGCCTCGTCGTGCAAAGCTGGAGGGCAAGTGAAGGGAAGGACGGGGATGTCCACAGCCGTCAGGCACGCTGAACTGCTCGAGCCCCCTTGAGTCAAGCATGCTGCATGGCCAGCTCTTGGTGGCTCTACACAGGACACACTTCAACCCAAGCTTTCATTGGTGTGGCAGGACTTGCCCGCACCTTGCGTTGCCTCAAGCTTCGTCTGAAGAGCAACCATTTCGGCCTCCATCTCGGCCTGGCCAGCGACCACTCTCTCGTCGAACGCTTTCTTGGTGCTCTCGGCCTCGGCCAATAGAGCCTGCAAGAGAGGCAAACTATTGTGCACAACGTAAACCACCCCACCCTTGCTAAATGACCTCCGCTGTTTCCATGGCGACTGCAAATGCAGCTTTCGCAATTGGCAATGCAGACAATATGCTACTGCACGTAATGGGCTTGACAATGTGCCAGTAAATCCAGACAATTGCAGAGTGTTCACAAGTGTCACTTCAGTCCAGCTCCAGAGAGTGTGGACACACGCATGGGAAACTGCCTTCCAAGTCATTCCGAGGAGATTGAGCAACGGCTGACATAAAATCCGCCTTGGCAAAGGCGAGGCTGTACCTGAAGGCTCTGCGTACGTGCCTCGGCATCCTTCCTGGCAGCCTCCAGCTGCGTGAGAGCAGCCTGCCGGGCGGCTTCAGCCTCAGCGGCCTTTGCCTGGTTCTCCATGGCCTTGGCCTTGGCGGCCGCCAGCTCCTCCTGGGTGCGCTGCAGCTCCAGCCACAGCGTCTGCCAGTACGGGCACGGCCACAGGCACAAGGGGTGAGCTCGCGGCACTTGGCAGCAATGCACAGCTTGTCAGTTGGCTCGTATGGCAGATTCTTTGACCGGCTAGATACAGCGGTGAGCAGGCCCTTTCAGGGACAGAGCCTCCGTGGCAGCCGCGCCCACCTTGAAGCCTTCGGGAGCCTGAGGCTCGGCACCATGATCAGGCGCCGAGCCAGCGGCCGGAGGCGCCGCCGCGCCGCCCTTGGTCATCCAGTCTGTGTACGCGGCGGACGCCTTCTTGCGGATGTCCTGCGGCGTCTTGGCGCTGCGAGCAGCCGGGAGAGAGCAGGCGCCTCCGTTTGGCACTCAGGCAAAGGTATGCAGCCTCTGCTCAGCGGCCTCAGCATGCCATGTCAAGCTGTGCCATCATGAGTCCGTGGGGCCGGACGGCACTCACGAGTCCGTCTTGCTGCCGAACATGGACGCCGCGTCCCGCACGGACTTGATCTGCGACGCGCCGTCGATGGCCGCCGCCTTCTCCGGCGTCGCCGGCGGCGCGAGGGCCGCCATGCCGGCCGACGAGGCCGCCGCGGCGGCGTCCCCCGTAGCCCGGGCTTCCGCGACGCCCTCTCC
>WELB01000029.1:863087-898778 GCA_009602725.1 Spirogloea muscicola
AAAAAAAAAAAAAAAAAAAAAAAAAAAAAAAAAAAAAAAAAAAAAAAAAAAAAAAAAAAAAAAAAAAAAAAAAAAAAAAAAAAAAAAAAAAAAAAAAAAAAAAAAAAAAAAAAAAAAAAAAAAAGACCCCGCGGCGGCGGCGGCCGCGCCGCAGAGCGCGGCGGAGCTCACCGCCTTCGTGAGTGCCGCCGCACTGCCCGCCACCTCTGGCCGGAGATAGTCGCCGGCAGCGCGCCGGCGACGGCTCTGGCCATCGCCGCCCGGCCACGGGACTTAGGTTCTAGGAATTAGGGCTCAGTGCTTAGTGCTTAGGGTTTAGGATTTAGGGTTCAGGAGCTGCCAGAGGCCTCACTTACGGCTGCTGCCGTAATGGCTTTCCATTGTGGCCCGCAGGTCCAGAACCTGCTGCAGCAGATGGTGAGCTCGCCAAGTCCCACCGTGCTGTCTCGGTGCCTCTGACCGAGACCGTTGCCACCTAGTTTGCCATTGGCATAAGCCGGGACCCACAAAGCTTGGCCGGCCCAACAGAGGAGTGCCGACGGCCGCCGCTGCGGTGCAGCTCTCACACCGCCTGACTCGTGGCTGGATGCCTGCAGCAAGCGCGGTTCCAGACCATGTCCGACTCCATCATCACGAGAAATATCCTCCTCACTGCCTTTGGTCGGGCTGCCACCCATCATTCTCGCAGGCTCGGGTGCCACGCATACGCGCTCACCTGCCGACTTGATGCTGAACCACAGTGCTTCTGTGGAGCTTTCATCACAATCGCCGCTATGGGCTGCGATCCACGTTGGCAAGTTCTCACGTAGCTCCACGGCGAGCCTGCCTGTCTGTGCCCCCCCTAGCAAGTCGGGGTGCTCTTTTCTGGCAACTCCTTGACTCTGCCAGCCCGCGCGCACTTGACGAAATGGGCACGAGGATTGACGAGCTGGAGCGGAGCATCGGGGACCTGGTCCGGGAAGCCGGGGCCGAAGGCGGCTCCCAGGTCCTAGCGCAGCCGCCGCCGCCGCCGGCCCTGAAACGGGAGTCCTCGCAGGAGGCGTGACTTGCCAGCTGGCTGCTTGCCACGTCCGGCCTGTCAAAGATGAGTGCAACATGCTGGCTCTCATGCAGGCACTGCCTCGCTTAGAAGTGACAGCGGCTGCCCGCCATGCTTAGTGTAGTACCCCTCAGCTGCTACCATTTGCCAGCCTGATTCTGGCTGGATGGCTGCCCTTGCAATCTGCCACGGCATTCTTCCATCTTCCTCCTCCCTCGTGTGATTTCCTACTGCTGACGCGGGGGTATCTAAGAGCGTCCTGTCTGCCTAGCCTGTGGCTCCGCTAATGTAGTCATGAACACTCTCTGCATGTACCTGGCTGGCTTTCACAGCCACTCCTTTGATAGCAGCAGCCGACTGCTCCTTGTGTACAGTTAAAAGGTGGTCTCAGAATGCATGCAATGCTCAGCGCTGCCTACAGGGGGGTGCTCCTTCAAGTCTTGCAAATTACATAGCACTCGTGACGACCCCACGAGGTGGGTTCCAGCAAGACTTGCAACAGCACTAGCGCTGCCGACTAACAAGCCACCCAGTGTGTGCAAGTGTGGGCAAGACCTCGGAGGACCGTTCTTCTCATCGCCGATTGTTCCTAGAGGCTCAGAGGACCTACAGTCATTCGAGGACCTTGTTGGTCGTCGAAGGACGTAGCAAATACCACCTGGCATACGGCCAGGTGAGAATGTTGCTAATAGCCTTGCAGCTTTCTCACTCTCGGTTAAACTGTCAGGAAGGATAGTGGTAAGAGCGAGTCTGAAGAGTCAATATAGTCCGGGGATGATCTTATACGGCACCCGCTTGCAATACATCAGCCAGTATTTCCCATACCTGAGGTGGCACAAAATCATTCACAGGAGAAACTCAGGTCAAGGTGATGTCATCACATGTGGAGGCATGCTCTCTCGTAAGAGCACTCTGCTAAGACCACTCTCTTAAGATATTCAACCTGCAGTCAAGGTGCACTACGATGAGTCGTGGCCAACAGCCAGATCCTGGAGCAGTACTTACTTGCTGCGGCACCGCTTGTCATCCCGCACAGCCCTGTCGACCAGTAGGATAGTGAGGTATACGACGTAAAAGTACGGCAGTATCTGCACCATTGAGACAAGTTGCCGCGGCGCCAGAATCTCAGTAGTCAGGATCTTTGCTGCACAAGAGTCGCACGTTTGCTTCACAAATGATATGAATTCGACCAATTCTTAGCAATGAGGACGTGCAAAGATGGGGGCAGAGAAGCCCACGTGGTTGAAGAGGCAGGGGAGTGTCCAGAAGAAGGCCGCCAGGATCTCAGGCAGGTAGTGGAAATGCCGGGACAAGCCCCACCTGCTTTGTATCAAGCACACAGGGCAACTCTTTAGTGGCCACAGCAAAAGGCACCCTGACACTGACTTGCAAGCAACAGGATGACTACTGCAGGAACACTGGCATGACTTGCTACTGCTTACTATCCTCGTGTCAAAATAATGCAAAGTCCAAAGACGTTGGTGCTGACCAGCCAGAGGTTAGCAGCAGACTGGTCTTTGTCTCGCCACTCTCTGTCACATACGTGGCTTCAATCTGCACGTAGCCCAGGTTGTAAAGCAGGTGTGTTGTGCTCAGAGTGGTTACAGCTGTTATTGGCTGGAAAGTGCTTGACAACCGGCAACACACATGGTCAGGGCTTGATAGGTGCAGCTTGAGGCCAGGCAATTTGATTGCTCCTAGACCCTATATGCACCCTGGAAATAAGTAACATGCAGGGGCTAATGCAATCACCTTGGAGGGCTTGGAGCCCCAGATGGTGCACTTCCCGTGGGTAGCTCGAAAGTGCGTCCGCTGCTGGTCAGAGTCGTAGTTCACCCAAATCATCAGGACGCCCAGGAGGAAGACGATAGCCGAGTTCTGCAAGCAACGGCAGGATGGTGTAACATTGCGTCAACATTGTGTGCAGGACATTTTGCAGTTGCACCTCAAGCAAAGTGCCCTGGTATGCCTGACATGCCAGTCTCTATAGTACTTATTGCATCCATCGATACCAGGAGCAAGATTGAAGACGAGCAGAGCCCCATGAATCTTTAGTAGGACAGCAGAATGCTGAGAGCAACAGCGCCAGAGTGGGAAAAGCAGAGCAGCTCTGCTGCACGCTAGTCCTGGTAAGAGTGAGCATAGATGGGCTAGCCTGCTGGCTCATGTCCTTGAGACCCTTCATCATCAGAGCGTAGGTTCGCAATTCTGCAAATACAGAGGGGCCAGCATCTGACCAGGGCGCCGAGATGGTTGGGGTGGTGGACAAGGTACATGGCTGGCGAGGTGTAGATGCAGGGGACCCACACCATGCAGCCCCAGCAGAGGTAGTATCCAGCTGCAGAGCTTTATTACATGGCAGCCAACAACAAGCGTTAGATCCTACAAGATCAGCCCTGAACGAGAGAACTCGGAGTCATCAAGTCAAACCCGACCTTGGTCATGGTGGAGGAATTACTGCAGGTTGACATTCAGCAAAGCTCGAACTGCAGGCCTAGTACTTCCAGACGTGCAGACTGAGACCGCAGATTACAGAACGAGGTGTAGGATCACTCCATAGAGCAAGCAGAGGGCAGTGTAAAGAGCAGCGGTCCTGACCGCGATCATGCATGATGTCCATGGTGTTCCAGTAGCCCGACTCCCAGTAAAAGAACTTGGAGCAGTAGGCCAGCATCAACACCACGCTCACCAGCATTGAGTCTGCCACTAAGCCAGTCATTTCGTACTGCTCGGCACAATGATAATTTTGTCGTCAGGTGACTTCTTGCACAAGGAGCTGCCTAATGCAAGCAAATTATGCTTTGCCTACAATTCCTACTTTATAAGGTTGTGCCTCTTTGCGAAAAGATCAGATGACAAAGACATGCAGTGTTATCCTGCAATACCTAAACCCTGAACCCTAAACCCTAGACCCTAGATGGATGGTAGAGGGATGGTAGCCTCAAGAGCACAAGCTGTACTACTTGACAACAAATGCAAAGTTGCAAAGCTACAGACTCTCATGACGGCAAAGATCACTACCTGCTTGATAGCATAGGTGATGGCCAAGACAGCCCAGCTCATCATCCCAAAGCGGCAGTTTGTAAATGTCTTGATATCAAACCACTTGCCAATCCGTGGATATAGCTCCATGCCCTGGCAGCGGACATCAGCGCGAAGCCTTGCTTGTCAGTTGATCCACTTGCAAGTTGCTTTAGCCAGATGCCTTTGAAGGGCTGCTATTGCCACCTACCCAGAAGAAGTCCTGGATGAAGTCTCCCGACGACCCCCAGTCAGATGACGATGGTGCCACATTCCCCTGCTCACAAAAGTTCACAGAAAAATGACACGGTCAGCTACATAGAGTTGCGCAACTTGTGGAGCAACAATGTACTCCATCTGCGAGATAATGCAAGACGGCATTCAGCGGTCGAAGGAAAAGAACTGCTGTGCACTTCCTTCTGAGGAGAACTTAGAGGCGGTGAGGAGCACTGGCCTTGACGTAGAGGAAGACGCAGAGTGCAAAAGCGGTTATGTTCAACGCAGAAATGATTTCCCCAAGGTGATCGTAGACCACGCTTGGGTTGAATATACCCAGCCTGCAGAGGACGCAACCACAACAACGCAACTTTGATAGACATAACGATGACTGAAGTACATCCCACGGCATTGCGGCTATGAATTCAGCTGACAGCAGGAAGGACGCCGCTATGCATTGAACACAGTACCTCCAGATTGCAAGATAAGTCACCAGCGTGATGACGTATGCCTGGAAGCCGTTGCACTGCGAAAGCAGCAGCAACAACAAGAGGAGCCGATGCACGCTAGCCTCTCAGAGAGCCGCCAAACCGCCGAGTCAGGTCATCAAACCTACTTATTACTGCCAATCAGTAGCACTTACGTGCTGCTTTGGCTCTATGAGCACTTGGGTATAGTATTGAAGTCAGGGCTTTGAGCACCTTGTAGACGGGCCGGTTGCCAGCAGGCGAGACCGGGCCGACCCACTCCTTGGCCGGGATGACGAGCATGAGGAGGGCCTCGAATGCGGCGAAGGCGAGGATGAGGGCCCACGCCGTGGCGCCGGGCACCGGCCAGGCACCGCGCACGGCGGGCCAGCCCCCGTCGCGGCACAGCGCCGCGAAGGCCGCCGCGGAGCCGCCCAGTTTGGCCATGACGAACCACCTGCGCGGCCCCAGCCGCGCTTGTTGCGCTCAGCACGGCTCACAGTCCGCTGCCCTCTTGCGCGCCCATGCTCGCGGCCGTCGTAGCAGCGACGGCAGCTGCGGGCTATGACGGCGGCGGCGGCGGCGGCGGCGGCGGCGGCGGCGGCGGCGGCGGCGGATCGCCGCGGCCGCGGCGTGCGCCGCGAGCGCCGCTACGGGGCGCGGCGCCTGCGCCGGGGGCTGGGGGGGGCAGGGTTACGGACGAACTCTCAGGTTTACTAAATATGCGTTATCTTTCACTTATCCTTGATCGGCCTTAACTTGCCCTGGTTATTGCCACGTCAGAAAAGTTCTTAGCCTGCCGGAAGGGCCCCGCGGGCCACGTTACAGCCTCCCTGCCGCGTGTCACGTTCGGCCTAGTCAGCAGCCACGTCAGCCGCGGGCGAGGGGCCACCCTGGCCTCGGGCCGTTCGGCTGACGACTTTGGGGGGCCGCGCATTTGTCGGGGAGAGGTAGTAAAGAGGTAGTAAAGTAATGTACTTGCTTCCTGCGCATAACATCCGCGGACGACGGCAGACACCGCGTTCCTTTGCTGCCGCCCAGGAGCCTATGGACGGACGGACGGACGCTGAGCTGGCCATTTCGTGGCAAGTCCGGCTGAGCTGGCCGGCTTCGTCTGGTTGTCGCCGTTCGAGGTAAGGTCCCTTGCCTTGCCCTGTCTTACCTTGCCTTACCCTGCTTTGCCTGGGCCTTGCCTTGCCTTGCCGTGCCTTCGCCTCCGCTGCCTCGTCGCCGAGCCCGCCCTTGCCCGTTCTGCAGCCCGCACACGATCCCACGTGGTATTGACGATGTCCAGCCGCCGGCTTCCAAGCGCCCTCACTGTCAGCCACGACTCGGATCGCCAACGTGTGCGAGCAGGCCGCCAAGCAATACGTGCTTTCACAGTATTACATTTGGGAAACCAGCCCGTGCAATCTCGTCCGGATCTCAGTGCTTGGACAAAGTCTATGCGGATGATTTGAGACCCGAGTTATAAAACGTCCTGCTCCGGTCACCGTTAGGTAGGATAATATGAGAAAGTGTAATTACCAGGTTCAATTGATTTGCATCTACAATAACGTAACTTCTCCCAGCTGATATTGCTGAAGCTTATGTAGCAATGCAGATACTTGTCACAATGCCATTTCCATCCCAAATGAGCAATTTCCAAGCAGAGTTTATCACATGATGGTACTCTTGTTGTAGGCCATCAAATCTGCACCTCCTCTGTCTGCTAGCATGTAAAGAGTGACTGGCAATTTTCATTCAACGGTCCCAAACTTGAAGTGCAGCCTTCTTGAAAGGACTGAAGGTAAAATAACGTCAAATCACTGGAGCTTCAACTCCAAGGCCTACTGCACTGATGCAGTGAAAGTGAGGCATCAAGCTGACCTTCAAGCAATCGCTCTTCCTATGCACAAGGGTTTGCACCTGGACAAGGACATGTATGTGGATTAGATGCCAACTGCAAGACGTCAAAGAAGCTAGTGCTACCTGCATGACTATGTATGCAACTCAAGCAAGGGCACTGCTGCCTTTAACGGGCTTGTTGCTCAAACTTGGTTCAGGTCATCAGTAATCCATTCTTGGGTTTCTAATGACCTTGTCTTGCAACAACCTTATTGTACCACCTGCTTTAAAGCTTTGCCCGATCAGTCTTACCGGGAAATCAAAGCTTCTGAAACAGTGGCATTGACAATGGCATGATAGAGGATGGCTGACATGTGTATTCAAATGATCATTCTATCCTATCAGGGTCAGGTCTGGCAGGCCATACCGCTGCACATGAGCCAGTTGAGATGTGAAATGGGGCCAATAGCTGTAGCCGGATGCAACACCTCTCCCATCCACTCTCTTGCCATCCCTTGCTGCATCCCTTATGAAGCTGAATGATCAGCCTTATAAGCCCAAAAGTGCAACCGCCTGAGTAAGACACTTACATGATGAGTGAGGCGCTACATTCACAGGGGCTGAATAGTGTTTCACTCATACCTGTACATTTTTTTCCTATCAATCACGTATATCAGAGGAGGTAGACTTCGCATTCTGCAAGTACAAAGCTGTACGTCCAAGCAGCTCATTTGACCAACAAGTCACACAGTAGTCTAACTAGGGGGGTAGCCCAAGTGCTGCACCTACACTGCTCCACTATGGCCTTGAGGACTTTCTCTTGTCAGGTGCCCAACTCAGTCATCATATGCCCTGCAGTGTACAGCAAAAGGAGCGCCAGGGGAACGGTCAACACCCCACCATAGTGGTCATCCCTTGAGATACCACAGAGATTCTAGAACCTTGCCAGACATTCTTGCCTAAAGACAAGCTTTACACTCACTCAGAGCATTACAGCGCTGAGAAAGGTTGTCATTACAGCTTGCCATCCTTCTCGTGTTTGTCAGAGGTTGTTGCTTTAGGTCCAAGTCTTCCAACAGCCCGGAAGTAGTCCTCAATATTGGGTGGTGGCTTTAAGGAAACCCTACGAGGAGCCTTCTTCAAATCTGTAAACTGCTCAGACAATGCAGTAGTCTCATCTCGAGGTGTTTGCAATGGTTCCTCCTCCTGCAGGGCTCCCCTGTCAGCCACCTGTACTCCTTCCTCTCTCCTCTCCTCGATGTCCTGCTCGGGCGTTCCCTTCTCCAGATTTTCTGAGATGTTAAGCACTGCCCGATTCCTCTCATCTGCTGCTTCCTGCTCAAGCCTCTCCTTCTCTGCTGTTTCCGCATCTGCCCTTTTCTCCTCTTCCTTGGCTCTCTGCTCGAGCTGCTTCTTCTCCAGTTCAGCTGCCGCCTTTTCTGCCTCCATCTTCTCCTGCTCGAGCAACTCCTTCTCCAACTTTGCCGCCTCCAATTTCGCAGTTCTCCTTTCCTCCTCAACTTTCTGCTCAAGCCTCCACTTCTCCAGTTCTGCAGCTTCCCTTTCTGCGCTTCTCCTCTCTTTCTCCGCTTCCTGCTGAAGCCGTTTCGCCTCCAGTTCTGACGCCTCCGCTTCTGCCCTCAGCTTCTCCTCGGCTTCCTGCTTGCGCAGCTTCTCCAGCTCTGCCGCCTCCAGTTCCGCTCTTCGCAACTCATCAGCTTCCTGCTCGAGCCTCCTCCTCTCCTCTTCTGCAGCCTCTAGTGCCGCCTGCCTTCTCTTTCTCTCGGCTTCTTGCTCAAGCCGCTCCTTCTCGAGCTCTGCCGCCTCCAGCGCTCTCCTTCTCATCTCCTTGTCAGCCTCCTCTTCCAACCGCTTCTTCTCCAGCTCCACAGCCTCTGCTTCTGCCCTTCTCCTCTCCTCATCGGCCTCCTGCTCGACCCTCCTCTTCTCCAGCTCCACGGCCTCTGCTTCTGCCCTTCGCCTCTCCTCATTGGCTTCCTGCTCGAGCCTCCTCTTCTCCAAGGCTGCTGCCTCCGCTTCTGCTGCCAACTTTCCCTTGGCCTCGGCCTCCTGCTCCTGCAGCTTCTTCTCCAGCTCTGCCGCCTCCTTCTTTGCCCTTCTCTCCTCCTCCTCAGAAGCTTGCCGGAGCCGCTCTCTCTCCACCTCTGCTGCCTCCTCCTCTGCCAGTTTCCTCTCGTGGTCAGCCTCCAGTTTCAGCCGCTTCCTCTCCAGCTCCGCTGCCTCCCTCTCTACCCTTATCCTTGCTTCCGCAGCCTCCTGCTGGAGCCGCTTCTTCTCCAGCTCTGCCGCCTCCCTTTCTGTCTTTCGCCTCTCCTCCTCAGCCTCCTGCTCGAGCCGCTTCCTCTCCAATTCGGCCGCCTCCCGTTCTGTCTTGCTCCTCTCCTCCTCGGCCTCCTGCTCGAGCCGCTTCTTCTCCAGTTCTGCCGCCTCCCTTTCTGTCTTCCTCCTTTCCTCCTCAACCTCCTGCTCGAGCCGCTTCTTCTCCAGTTCTGCCGCCTCCCTTTCTGTCTTTCTCCCTACCTCCTCAGCCTCCTGCTCGAGCTTCCTCTTCTGCTCAAGGTCTGCCGCCTCCATCTTTGCCTTGTTTCTCTCCTCCTCAAGTTCCTGCTCAAGCCTCTTGCTTTCCAGCTCCTTTGCCTCCCTCTCTGACCTCAATTTTTCGTCCTCCTGCTTGAGCCGCTTCATCTCCATTTGCGCTGCCTCCCTTTCTCCATTCTGCGCTTCCTCTTTGACTGCCAGCTCGAGCTTCTTCTTCTCCATTTCAGCCATCTCCTTTTTACTCCTCTTTTCCTCAGCTTGCTGCTCAAGCCTCTTCTTCTCCAGTTCTGCAGACTCCTTCTCTTTGGTCTTTCTTTCCTTCTCAGCTTCCTGCTCGAGCCTCTTCTTCTCAGCTTCTGCCATCTTCGTGTTCTCCTCAATGGCTCTTTTGAAGAGAGTAATGAAGTTGAACAATATCAACACCACTGCAAATAGACACCAACATAAGTGACGGTCACCTTGAAAGCCAACTTGAGGATAATGCGAGTGCCCCTGCTAGTCTCATACCATCTACCACCACATTAGAGTCACAATGAAAACCTGCAATCTATCTGCAAGTATGGATGGTCTGGCCAGAATAGGCCTATCATGGACTCTATCATGGACCTGCCATATTATTAACCTGTACTGCCCTTTCTTAGTGGCACACTCCCTCACCTTGTTCGAATGGGCATCGAGCTGGATCTTCACCAAAATACTGTGCCAGCATGTCTGCAGCTCTACTCTGTAGACCAGGAACGCAGATCGACTCCCATATCAGTGTACCCACCCCTCGAGAAGATGCAACATCACATAAACACCAAGGCATACTTGCTTGGACGAATGAAGATGCAATACGATGCATAGGTCTCCATGTAACTCAGGTCGCCCAATATGACTTTTAATAAAGCACTCCCTCACGGTCAAATACTGTGTCACACTCACAAGTTTTTAGAATGAAAGCAACACTTCATTGGCATATGGCCACAGGCAAAGTGCCTTTGACAAAGAGTTACACACCACTTCTGTGTACAGCGATGTCACCGTCCGGACCTCTGCCTCAGCCTGCTCCAGGAATCCGCTCAGAGTCTGCATCACCAACGAAGGAAGATGACACAATAATATGAGGTGTCTCTTCTACCTACATGCTACTGGCTACCTACGTGCTATTTGATGCTACGTACCCTTAGTTGATGCTACAAGCTTGATGATTGAGCAATATGTAACAGCACCAATACGATACCTCCAATGGAGAATAGAGTGGTAGGAAAAGTCTCTGCTGGCTTATGTACGCAAGTGAATACAGCGAGCATGACAATCCTGCTGCACGAGTACTTTACGAAGAGAATAGTATACCTGTCGGAAGCCAACTGAGACAGGACCATCTCCTTCTGACGCTGTCAACTCTTGCTCAACCTTCTCCAAGCCCTTGCTGATAGCTTGCATCTCTTCAGCCAGTGACTTCAATTGTACCTATTGCATATCACAGATGGAGGAGCATGGAATGAGAACAGCCCTCTGGTGGGAAAGGCAGTGTCGGCCAAATAGCACATTTCAGACCAAAGTGACACTGCAGTTTGATATTCCTTAGGACCTCCCCTTCAAAGGCTTGGCCATCCTATTTCTTGGCCAAGGCACCTGAGGATTGATTACCTTCGCAGCATCACCGACATGTGGCATCTCCTTCCAGAAATCCATCAGTTCTGGCAACTTCTCAGAGAGTACCTGCAAACATTATGCACAAGCTCAAGAGTTGTCAATACATTGCCAAAGCTGAAGTGACGCCTGCTAGCCGAGCAACCATGCCCTGGAAGATATATGCCAGTAATTGACCAGGTCATAAGGAAGGCACAAAACCGACAGCTTAGACCCAAGCACTCCTCCGCCACATAAGGCCATGCAGCACAAACGCGTACTCAAATTCAATTTTTACTTGAACTATGTATACATCATTGTGGTGGGTCCTCGCATGTCAAGTGGTTGAGTAAATGGGAGCGGCATCCCTACCTTGCACAAGTAGTGCATGAGGGTCATCTTGTTGCCCCTTGCACGTGTATCGGTGAGCTTGAGTAGACTGTCCAATTTAAAGCCAATGGCTTGACCTGAAATATGACCAGAGAGAAACTTAGCCATGCTGCCTGGTATGTCATCTTTCTGACGTGCAAGCCAAGCCTGGATAATCAGTGGCTGACTCTTCGTGAGTAGACAGAGAGAAGTACATTAACAGCCTTATCAGCTGGCACTGACCTCTTGTTGTACCCTGATTCAGCGCATTGCCAAGGGACAGTATTGTCTGCATAATACGCCTCAATGCCCCTGATTCCCTGACCTGCATCATGAATGCAAAGCCTCAGAGCTGACAGACCCGTATGATCAGAAGATCTCTGACAGGAGTGCGTGTTACATATTATGCACCTCTCGCGAAGCATTCCTGACAAGCTCCAGGTTCGCCCTCAGATCTGCAACCTGCAACAGCGACAGCGAATACTGCTCTCAGCACTCATGTCAGCTCCCATACTCTGCTATTTCAACACACACAGAGACACAGAGAGAGAGGGAGGGAGGGAGGGAGGGAGAGAAAGAAAGAGTGAGAGAGAAGGAAGCACAGCAGGAAGCCAGCTCTGTCCTCCATGACAAGCAACAGGGACAAGCCTACCAAGCCTCCAGCACACAGCACCTGCACTTTGAATTGCAACTTGAAGGAAAACACTTTGAGCTTTGCCTCCATCCGAGGTACTCGCATCATCTCCATGAAGAAAAGCTCACATTTGCCCAATTGCGTTATGTCGCCAGTGAAAGCCTGATATTGTCAGGGTCAGCATGAGTCCTCTGACATGGCCAGTGCAGCATATGCAGAGTGAAAAGCTCTTGACAAATGTCAAGGATGGGGGAATGATCATTGAGCAACGCAACTGAGGACCAATGACGTATGACTCTGACCAGGACGACTATCTCTCACCCTCAGCTTATCCATCTCATCCTTGGTTGGGCAGAACTTGAGAAGATTTTCCACCTGATCAACATCCAGCACTGCGGAATCGAGTGCGAGCACACCTTTCTGCCCATCCAATCAAGATCAGGAGATGAATGCATATTTGTGCTGAGCGAACATGCTCAAAAATCAACTGAGAGAATTACTGATGGCCACAAGCACCGGGAACAAGAAGAGGTGCAAGAAGGCATCTTCGGAACAACAGACTGATAAGCTGGCCAAAGATCCACTAAAGAGCCCAATCTGCTAAGTCTGCTAGATAATTTCAGATTGCCCATTCCTGGTCCGTTGTCCTAGGCCTGCCCAAGAGTCCATCCATAGCATACTGCTATGGACCAATCATTGTCAGCAATAGGTGTCCACTTCATTCTCGATGCAGCATGGGCTGCTCAGCATGAGCTCGAGGCAGAACTCACAAACATGTCTGGCAAGGGCATCTTCACTTTGCTTAACATGATTGCACAATTGTTGGCCCTTCTCAAATCCATCTGCAAAACTCTAGCTTGTGCAAGTCAGCACTTGCAAAGTGCTGACTTGCCAGGGTGTGATTGTTATCTCGTCTAGACTGACCACTCCATATGTCTGCCATGCTTTAGAATGAAGCAACCACAACATAGAGCCGTCAATGTACTGATCGGGAATGTACCAGGTGTATCTTCTCAGGCTTTCCTCCAAGTTTAGTAGCCTTGGCCTTGTCAGAATCTGCACTTCTGGACTTGGCTGGAGTAGCAGTAGAAAAGAGCGCTTCCAGCTCCGTGATGTCAAATGTAGGCTCCCTGACAGGCCAGACAATCAGTAGTCCAATGATGTGTCATAGCGGAGCAGGATGTCAAGACCACTGCCAGCAGATCGTCGCTGTCATGAAGTAATTCATGATCATGCACAAAGATGGTGCAGTAAGGAAAAGTACGGCTGTGCATTAACCTCCCCCATGCATAGCAGGAAAGCCTATGACATTAGTGTCTACCCTTCCAGACAGTTCTAACGAGGCCCTGGCATTGAGAAACCCCTGCAAAGTGTAGCATACCAATAACTCAAGGCTGTCAGGATAAACAGCACACCTGGCCTCTTCATTCTCCTTCTGAGGTTCAGACCAGAGGCTGCCTTCGACGGCTCGCGTGACCTTCACCCAGTGGAGGGGCCTCAGTGCAGCCTTCTTCGGGACTGGTGGAGGGGGAGGAGTGCCTGCAGCTGGACTGCCTCTTCCTCTTCCCAGTCCTGGTGGTGGCGGGGGTGGCGGGGGGGTTCCAGGTGTCAACCTCTTGCCTGGTGGCGGCGGAGGCGGTGGAGGGGGTCCTCCACGGCCTCGTCCACCTGGTGGTGGTGGTGGTGGCGGCGGAGGGGGCGGGTTTCCTTTACGCCCTCCAGGAGGTGGTGGCGGCGGAGGAGGGGGAGGGGGCCCTGCGTGTCCCCGCCTCGGAGGAGGAGGCGGGGGAGGCGGGGGAGGAGGAGGAGCTGCCCCGCCCCCGCTACTCCGCCTGGGTGGTGGGGGTGGAGAGGGAGGTGGAGGTGGCGGCACGGAGCCTGAGCTTGCTCGTCGTGGAGGGACTGGCGGTGGAGGTGGCGGAGGAGGAGGGGGTGCACCACCTTCCAACCGTGGGGCCTCTAGAGGGGGCTGTGGAGGAGGGGTTACAGAATCAGCTAACTGGGCTCGCCGAGGAGGGACGGGCGGTGGCGGAGGAGGCGGAGGGGGCTGCACTCCACCTGAGCGCCGAGGAGGAAGCGGGGGTGGAGGAGGGGGAGGTGGCGGGCCTCCTGCTGATCTACGGGGAGGCACTGGTGGTGGGGGCGGCGGAGGTGGGGGGCCTCCTTCTAACCTACGACATGGAACTGGGGGCGGAGGTGGTGGTGGAGGGATGGACCCTGCTGACCTACAGGAAGGGGCAAGCGGAGGCGGAGGTGAGAGCGGCTGCAGGACCTCTTCTATGCGATGCGGAGGGATGGGGTAAGGAGGAGGGGGAGGCGGGGGGATGATGCGGCGTGGTGGCTTAGGGGGTGGTGGGGGCGGAGGGGGTGGAGGCCTGCCAGTAACTGCCGGCGGCAAGGAGAGAGGAGGAGCGAGCCCGTCACTGCCATCAGCACATGCTGTAAGGGGGAGCTCAACAATGGAGGGATTGGCCTCGTCAACCCGAGGCGCAAGTGGAGGAGTAGGAGGAGGGGTGATCGTGCCAATCGACGACTCTGGCTCGGATTCTGTCTCCCAGTCGGAGCTGCCGTTTGCCAACTTCCGGGCCTTCGCCTGCTGCTGGTGCTGCAACTGCTTTGGCGCCTCTCCATTCTCCAAGCTCTGGCTTGCATACTCATCGTCGTCGTCGCCAAGAGTGGAGGACGAGAGAGTCCGCTTATGCAAGGTCGACTGCTGCCTGTCAGCAAGAACCTTGTCCCAACTCGTCGCAAGACCGTTCTGAGCCGTGATGTGCCTCAGCAACTGCATCGCAGCTTCTGAGTCCATCCCTGTGTTCTCGCCCCATGTGGCCCCACTGAAGAGCTCCTGCAGCTTGGAAAAGGCCTCGACAGGAAGCCCGCCTTTCTCATCCCCCTTTCCATTGGGAAGTGCAACAGCTGGAACTTCTGGGGCAGGTGGCAAAACATCGAGCTCTCCAAAGAGAACCTGCACGAGGGACGATGCCGCTCAAGCTTGTCAAGCGATGGCCTGCTCTCTTACGGGTATGACTGATAACCTTCGCAACTGATGACCTCTCCCTCGACGACAAGAAACGACATGATGCCAGGCTGCCTAAAAGGCACTCCAGTAACATCACTGCTGAGTGGCTGGCCAATGTGTACTAAGTACTGTCCCAAAAGAACGTGAAGAGTCTGGTACGTCCAAACCCGGGGTTATGAGATATCCTGCTCATGCAATGAACAAAAATACAGGCATAATGTCGTAAAGCAGAAACCTCAGAGCGGAAGTCCTTGGTGAAGCGCTCTTTTGCCCCCCACAGCACGTCGATGTCATCCCTTGAGAGCATCAGCATGTTCGACCGCAAGAACGCGGTGTTGAACATGACTCTGAACATCATGGTCTCTCGCCGCGACTCCAATTCCAAATGGATGACCTCCACAACCACGTCTCCTTGCACTGCACATTGGATGTCCATCTTCACTACCTCGCAATCGACCTGGAAGAGAGACATGGACTCAAAGGTTTCAATCGGTCACAATTGCTGTCATGCGAAGTCTGCTACAGCTCCTCCCGCTTTCTTGTCAGCAACGTGTCTGAGTTTGAAATCCACAATGATGTCTCTGCAAGCTTGCAGGGCAAGCTTAACAACGTGTAGGAAACTCTCAATATACCTGTCGGTAGTGCCTTGGGGATCTCCTCTTGGTGGTCGAGAACAAGAGTGTGGTACCCTGGTCAGGGAAATGGGGATCCCTTCCATAAACCCTGATCATTGGCCTGCAGCCGCTTCCTGAGTCAAAGCTGGGAACCGATCGAAGGATGAGGCAGTCCAGCGTCAGGGCCCTCTCTGGCGGAGGCCACTCCGCCATCATGTTATTTCTTCTAGTCACGTACTGCAGGTACCTCACCTGCAAGCACAGACTAGCAAAGCTCTGATGTCGAGGCCAACCCGTAATCTTCAGAGGTTTCTGATGAAGTAGCTAGGACCACACCATTGAGCAATTGGTGCCAAAGCCCAGTAGGTCGTGAAATGCGACATACACATCTTCTCTACGCCCTGACTCTTTTGCACTGAGTCAGGAGACAGGAGCAGACTAAAGTGGCGTCGTCCTGAGAGCGCTGCCAACAGCCACGTCACTGAAGGTGGTGAGGGCAAGTTCTCAGCCGGTCAAGACACGGCGAAGACATACCTGTGAGGGGATTGGACTAAGAGGCGAGAGCAGTTGCAACAGGCCCTTAGGAGCCTCTCTCTGAATCATCTCCAATGTGCGGAGCTCTTCTCGATGATCCTTTTGGTAGAGAAGAATGGCAGTGAGGATGAACGCGAGTAGTGGCCAGCCGCCGCGCTCACAGTGCATCAGAAGCAAGTTCTGAGCTCCACCGTCCAGTTCGAGCCAGCTATTGTAAGAGCGGAGGAGGTGATGGATCATGGCCATCGAGATGACGGGGCAGCCTTCAAACTGCCGGGGGTAGTCCATGACAATCATGTCCTGCCCTGCCAGCTGCTCACTCAGCTGGCTCCGCCTCTCCCCTTCCTGCACCACTGAATGAAAATTGGTCACCAGAGGTGGCTGACGCAAGTGCGACCCATCGCCAGCCTGAATTTGGCAGCTCAGAGGGGAGAGAGCAATGTCCCACCCGGAAATTGAAGACCAAGAATGCAGCCTCTGGCAGCTGCTCGTGTAGCTGCGTAGCGACATGGCGCACGTACACAGCGTAGGCGTCCTCCCGTAGAACCTCCGTGGAGAAGCACGAGTCAAAAACTGGGCAAGCGAGGACACAAGACGGCAATTGGCGAAAGTGATCAAGGCCACCGAAACCAGCAGCAATGAGGTCAGTGAGTCGTAGTGTAGCTGCGGCCGTCAAGTGCCACGCTGAGGGCCGATGACTAGGGGTAGTGACTGCAAGCGAAGCTGCACCGCGAGGTGCAAGCCGCCTCAAGTGCGGTGGATTGCAGAGCTCTGCGGCCAGCCAGCACCGCTTCTGCTTGCTTGTGGTGTCACTGCATGTTCCAAAGACACTCCTGCTAGAGCTAGCCCCAGCGCCACTGACAGTCCATCGCAGTAGGCCTCGAGCCAAGGGTCGGCCATGTTGCCTGGGCACACTGAGCAGCAAGCCGCGCCGGCGGCCTCGGTGGCAGGGGCCCGGGCGTCCCCACGGCAGTCTCACCGTAGATGCGGTCTGTGACCTGGAAGAGGCCGTCCGGCGGCGCGCGGCGGCCGAACCAGCCGCGCCACGTGAACGCCATGGCCCTCCGACCGCCGCCGCCGCTGCCGCCGCCGCCGGCCATGCGGGCGGCCGCGGGGGTGGACGCGAGCTGCTGGCTGACAGGGAGACAGCTCCCCGGGGACGGCTTTCCGAGCCTTTCCGAGCCTTTCCGAGCCTCCGCCCTTCCAGGCCGTTCACCTCCTTTCCCCCAGCTGCTGCCGCTTCTATTTCCGCGTCCCCCTGAGCGGGTCACTTTGCTGTAGATTATGTAGGTCTTTAGATGTGCTTGCCTTTGTACTTGGCCTTTGGCCTTCGTTTGTTTCAAATACACGAAATTTCTCTTAGCCAACTCATTACCCAGTTTACAGGACATTTGTTAAGGCTAGAATTGGCCTCCCTTTCAATTTCATGCGCACCCGCGCGCGCCTTCTCTCTTTCCGCGCGCCTTCCAGGACCGTCTCGCTGCAGAGGTCCATGGCCCGGGCGCTGCACCTTCGTGCCGGCAGAGCCCTCGCTCGCGACCAGGTCCCGGCCAGCATCCGCGACGTCATCTGCACCAGCACGCTGCTGGCCCTCAGCAAGGCCAATGGGGGGGTCAGGCCCATTGCCGTTGGCGAAGTGCTCTACCGCCTGGTGGGGCGCGCTCTATGGCAACAGCACGCGGGGCTGGCCCAGGAACACCTGGCGCCCCACCAATTCGGTGCGGGGCTGCGGAGCGGCGGCGAGGTGGTCGTGCATGGCGTAAGNGCCGTCTCTGGCCGGCCCCCCTCCCTCCTCCCGCTCGCGCGCTACATGAGCAAGGCCCCCAGAGCCTCACTGGTGCTCTGCTCCACCCCCCTCCTCCGCCCGCCTCCCCGCAAGCTGCCCAGCAGGCGGCCTCAGCCCGGCGCCCAGCCAGCAGCCGAGCTGCCCACTTCCCGCCATGGCCCACGCCCTCGCCGGCTCCACGACGGCGCAGGTCAGCGGCGCCTCCGCCGCGTCCTGCCACCGCCGCCCCGGCCGCCAGCACGGCCCGTCTTGCGCCGCCGTCAGCCGGCGCGGACCCAAGACGCCGACCGCGCGGCCCGCGCTCTGGCGGGCGGCCATGGCCATGTCGCCGCAGGCGGTTGCTGAGACTGTGGCCACGGGCACTACGCCTCCGCAGACGTGGCTCGGCAATGGCGGGCCGCCCACAGGAGGGCCTGGCGACCGGCCCCACTGGGTGCCCAAGAACCCCCAGTTCCAGCGCATCCTGTCCCTCGACGGCGGTGGCATCCGTGGCATCCTCACAGGTCATAGCCACCACAGCAGCTCAACCGCCACTGCAATTGCCGATGCAACGTATTAAGCAGGCTGCTGTGAATTGCATCACCGCCGAAGCATTCGAGAATGCGGGTGCTTTAGACGGTCGCCAGCCTGCTGCTTAATGTGCGGCTTGGGCAACTGAAAAGCTGGGCGGCGGCGCTTCTTGTTCGGCAGCCGTGGTGCTGGAGGGCCTGGAGAACGCCATCTACGACGGCCTGACGGCCAAGAACCCCGGCACCAACATCGACCGCAACGAGATCTACCTTGCAGGTGCTGCCATGACCCCGGCGCTTGCTCTGCACGAACATGCAGAGTGCAGGAGTGCTCGTGGAAGGCCTGGTGCTTCGCTCCTTCATCGTTCCGTCACAAAGAGCGTCTGAGCCAGTTGCGATGCATTGCCCGTGCGCGGAGACGGAAGATGGTAACCACATCAGCCTGGTCGCGTGCCGTTGTTTCACGGTTGCGTATGCGCACACCGCTGTGGAGGGTGGCCTCAAAAACTGATGCTTTGGTGTATGCTGTCGCTCACCTCAGCCGGCAATGTCGCGACTGCCTGACGGCACCGCACACGCAGCATGCAGATTTCTTTGACCTGATAGCCGGGACGAGCACCGGGGCTCTACTCGCCCTGTACTTGGCTTCTCGGGGCAAGACGGATCCCATGGCGGACGGCGTTGAGCCGTCGGATTCGAACAAGGCCCGCAATGGCAGCGCCGCTGGAGCGCTCGCCATGTACAAGAATCTCGGCCCTCAGATTTTCCCAGCGGGCGACCGCAAGGACGTCGATCCGGGCCTGCTGGGTGTGCTCGCGGCCCTCATCACGCCCCTCTATGACATTATCGACAAGTTTGTGCCCAAGTTCAAGGCCCTAGGCTCGCCTGAGGCACTTGCCAAGTGGGCGGTCAAAGCAAAATTCGGGGAGGACGTTATCAATCGCATCTTGCAGAAAACTTTTGCGGGGTTGCAACTCACGCAGCTCTTGGTGAGGCTATTGCTCACTGTCACGAGGAAGCCATCCATGCTCTTTGCCGAAGCAATTCCAAGTTTTTGTGCCTCAAAGATCACCGCTACTAGCCACTGCATGACATGCATGAGCTTTCTGATCTTCCTGGTCGGACTATGGATACTCAAGTGTCACGTTGGCACGTGCCTTTGTCCAGAGCTCGGTGGCCATTCCATCCTTTGATATAATTAACGACACGCCATTCACATTCTTCTATAACGCCCTGAGCGGCCACTCGGGCTATGCGAGCATCAACCGTTCAGCCTCATTTGGCCAGAGCCTGCAATTCCATCAAAGTGGTTTTCAGGTCTGGCAGGTGGCTCGTTCAAGCTCAGCAGCGCCGACGTTCTTCCCAGGTAATCTACCCCTGACCTGCCAGCAGATGTCCATCTTCTCCTTCTCCTGAGCCCAGCCAGTGACTTGATACCTGCCGGCATCTTAAGATCCAGCGTGCTCGCCTGAAAAACCTGTGCTCTGTTGTCGGTACGTTATGTAAAAGTGAGTGGCAGGACTCAGTTTCCAAGTAATCCGCATACTTCCCTGAGCACTGAAAGAAATCTTGGCTAATGGGAGCATTGACTAAGCCCTCCTTTCCTGCTGCTTCAGCTTCCAAAGTGCAAAGCCTCCCAGAATCTGATGGCGAGCAGCAGGACTTCATGCTGGTTGATGGCGGTATGCATTCGTCCTGGCACTCTATAAGAGCTCTTCAGAAAGTAGCTTCCTGCATGCAATACATCCCACTTCTTGGAAGCACGGGGAACTGCTGCTGTGCTAAGACAACCTGTTGAACTTTCAGGCGTTGTTGCCAATAACCCTACATTGGAGGCCATCGTGGTGCTCAATGCTTGCCTGAAAAAGGCTCAGAGAAAGAACACCTCTGTAGCAGACATAGCCACGTTCTCCGTTGGGACTGGCCAGGTAGGCACCTCTCCATGAGTATCTTGGCACCTTGACCACTTGCACTAAAAGACGACCAATGAGCCACTGCCTTAGATATAGCAGGTGAGCTGGATGCTGCTAAATTTCCTGGCACCATCTTTGGTGATTGCTGCACGTCACAAGCAAGTCCTGGCTCTCCCTTGTGTGCAGGTCAAGGGTTCCTTCGCCGATGATAAGAAGGGCGACTATGGCATCCTGCAATGGATTGTCCCATTGATATCACAGATTCCGACTTCTGGAGCAAGTGACCTTGTGGAAGCCATCGTGACGTCCATGTACAACCAGGTCAGGGCTTTGCCTTGAGTTGAGTGCCACCATTGCCAGGCCACATCTGACTCGCACCTTCAGGGAAGAATTTGGATATGCACAGTCCTGCATTTGCCATGCCTGGTAATCAGTGACAAGCCACCGGCAGCTTGAGCTCATACCAGTCTGAATAGCAGGTTCTTGGCGGGCCAGAGATTGGCGACACGGCCGATGATTCCACCACTCTGCAATATCTGCGCATCCAGAAGACCCTCTACCAGGACGATGTGCGGCCTAAGGCGCGGGCCTTTGCGATAGAGTTCTGCAAGCAGCGGAGCAAGAGCACCAAGGAGGAGGAGAAGAAGGTCGAAGATGATGCAATGGACGCACTGGAGAATGCCTTCACAGCGACTCCGGTGGCGATTGCGACACTTGAGGCCATTGGCCGAGAGCTGATTGAGGATGCTACAATCAAGGCTCGCCTTGCCACATTTGTGAACGAGTTTGTCCTCAAGGAGAGTGTCGTGGCGGCATAGCAGTCAATCAGTCAATTGCACTTTTCCACGTCTTTGCCTTCCTCAATGTTTGTTGCCTAACACAAGCCACATGTACAGTCAGTTTGTGAGGGGCTTAAAAACAGGCCCCATGTTTGGCCGTACTTGCCAAGACGTCGTTTAGAATAGGGCTTTAGTGTGCTGATGCCTCCCGTTTTCCCTTCCTTCGTGAGATTCATGTCAGCGAGCAGCTCAATGAGTGTACAGGATAGTGACTCTCCCTTCGGCGGAATTGCTTTTGCATGTGTGCCACGAGGAGTGCTATGAGCTCTTCTGACAAGTAGTGAAGAGGCATGTGTCCTTATGTAAACATGAGATATATGCATACAGCAAGGCGCACCTATGTCGGCCATCCAGCACCGTGATTGTATGTTTGCAGCCTGAGCTCATTACTCGATCACAAGGATGCAGTTCGCAGGCTCAGCAACTACCCATTATGCTACTGACAGCTCTGCATATCTCATCATGACCTATGAGCAAATCTGGCACCTTCTGGCATAAAGCATGCCTACTCGGCCTCCTCTATTTCCCAGGTGCGTCGCTCCTGCCAACCTTGCCCACGACATGCATCGCTTCTTAGGCATTCCTGGAGATTTGCCACCTAGTGTGGCTGACAATGGTGCTGAGCACGTGCTTAGTGATGCAGCAACGGTCCCTCGGACTTTGAGGCAGCGCTGGCAGCTGCTCGGGCTATCTGCCAAACACCAAGTGCAGCTCAATGCAGAGAAACGACACATCTGTTCCTCAACCGACGCTTTGACGAGGCTGTGGGACTCGTCTGAATCCTGCAGCCGCAGTCCTGCTGAAGGGCACAAGTGATCCACCGACTGCGTGAATCATACTGACTTGGACTTGGAGACAAAGTGCTGCTCAACTGCAAATACATTGAACGTTTCTGTGCCAAGAATAGCTTGTGCTTGTCATCAGGCAGTATGATCCTAATCTTGAACAGGACCCACGTGACTATCGCTGTGTAGCTGAAGGTCGGTGTGTGACTAGGTGTCAATGACGTATACGGCTGACATTCTACTATGACAGGTAACAATCACTCTCGCGTGAAGTGCGTGACAAGACGGCTGTTGGCCGCTTCTCAGTCACATCAACTGCCAAAATGGTAGGATGGCGAGCCTAGGTAAGAAACCAGCAGCTCATCTAAGGCCGCCGGCTCTAAATCCCGTTGGCTAGCACCTGTGGCGTCCCAGAGCTCAATGCCGCCCGCTCTTTTACTAGTGCAGTTCTTGAGGGCAAACCCACCACTGCAGAGCTCCTATCTGCCTCAAAACACGCGGCATATGGGAAGAGCTTTTGACACCTAGCTCTCCAACCTGCAAAAGCAGGCAGGTGCCATGGAGCAAACACAAGTCAGGAGCATCTAAAAGAGCTTGTCATGTCAGGTTTGTGCAGACCTGCTACAGATAGAACATATAATCTGAAAAGGAGCTATAGTGAAGTGGAGTGAAGGTAAAGCAGGCTTGTCATGAGTAGGCTTGCAAGAAAGAGGCACTGTGATCACAAAGTGTGTCACCTACACCCACACACTGCAAATCTATGCGCCACCACTGTTAGATGACTTCATAAGCTTACTGGCAGAGGCAGCAGTGTCCTGAAGTTTCGATTTAAGCAGCTCATCGACAGCCACACAATCCCGCAAACTCCAGACACACGTGGCCTCTGCTGCCTCTTCGTCCCTGCCAATGCAGACAGCATCACACCATTCAGCTGCACTACATGGCCCAACATTCTTCTCAACAATTATTATGTATACCTACTGCGCCAAGAAATATAAATATTCATACTTGATACCCACATCGCCACTTTGAAGCCAATAAGGGCTGCTGTTGTGACGAACTATACTCACCTTCCGTGGAAAGAAGGCTCAGCTCTCTCGAGTATGCGAACAGCAGAAGCTGTGTCTGTTGGAGTGAGGAGAAGAGACATCTCTGCTGCTGCTAATCTGTGTGGCAACGACCCTGCAAGCAGCCAAACTGGCTGAGAACGAGATTGGAAGTTTGGCTGCAAAAGCAGCTTGATAAGGTCATCTTGAAGCCCATTCATGTGATCCTGCCTGCATATGAGGCAGCCGTCACAACTGACCTGAGTGGGACTTCAGGAAAGCATCATTGTATGCCTGAAGAGAAGCACTGTCAAGTCCCCTGCAGACAGGTACCTTGCTGTCAGGACTGAGCCCTCTATTGAGTACTAAACGCACGTGCACTTCCACAAAGTAACAACAGATTGAAACTCTGCAGCTGTCTCCACCCTACTGCTTGATTTCCTAAAACCTACAACTTGGAGTTGATCGAAAGGCTTAGTGGTTGAGTTGTGAGCAGTACAGGCTCCACACAACTTAGTGTTTGTAGGTCAATTTTGAATCTCATTTTTTACTCTTGTACTCAAGGAGTGCTTACGCAAATTGCCCCTTCTCGGCCTCCACAACTTCCTGCACAAGTCGCTCGCCAGCTGTCTTGGGAGAAGGCAGACTCTCCACGAGGTGGAAAAAGCGTACCTGCACGAGGATATCAACAAAGCCGGCATACATTCAGAGGTGAATTGAGCCAAGCACCCAAGGCTGCTCGCTCCTGAATCATCGACATGCTGTGAAATCCTCTCTCAACCAACATGTATCTAAGACATCAAGCAAAAGCAGGTAACCAACCACCTCTACAAGAGCTGGACAATTAGCACGTCTGACTTAAAACTCATGATCGCAACAAGTAGGTGTCCTCTTACCATAGACCTGTGCAGAGCAGCACTGTGACTATCAAGTCGTAGCATTCTTTTCAGTGCCTGCAAACAAATAATAGCAGACAATGCTGTCAAAGAAGCTCTGAATTGAGGCAAATACCAGCATCACTCGATGAGGAAAGCATGTACTCCTTGATTGTGTTCCTACTTTCTGCCATTATGCACCTTGTCCCTCTCTGTCGAACATTTCGATATGATCCACTGTAGTTGTTGATTATGAGCCAACATGTTGCTGAGCCAACACTGTCGAGCAGTTTCGAAGCTCCACCACCTTCAGCAGCAATACCTGGAGACCCAACAGGATCTTGCGCCTGCGGATGTAGACCTCGAACGCCAGTAGATGTGTCTCAAACCTGTCAGAAGCATGCAGCTGCAGCAGCTGTAGGCTCTTTATGGCTTCTCCCAGGGGGTCGTCCACCTACATTGCAAGTCAGTATCAGAGCCTGAGACTGCAATCTTTGATCAGCTGGGCATGTCAGCAAGTACAAAATCATGGCAAGCATTAGGTCAAGCTTAAGCAAGCACACTGATGGCTGCTAACTTCACTGAGCAGGGCTTCCAAGTGTGACCTGCGCCAACTGGACACCGTCAGGATCAGGATCAATCGCCTTGACCTTCTCCGTCCCAGTCTTCTTTGACCCTTTGGCCCCAGGGGATGTTGCAGCTGCTGTAGCGGCAGCCTCCTCTTGCTTTGTCCTATCTTCTGCCTCCTGAAGTGCACACGAATACTGCTTAAGGAGGTGCAAGGGGCACACATTTAGCCGTAGTGAGCACATGGCTGATTGGACAACAACATCGTAAGAAGCGGGGACCTTTTTAGCTCGAGCTTCAGCCTTCCGCTGCTTCTGGCGGAGCTTTTTCCTCTCAGATGGGGACATGCTCTGAAGCAGAGCATCATCGTCATCTGCTGATGTCTTGGGTGGAGCATCAAAGATTTCCAAGTAGCACCTGCAGGAGAAGAGGTGGTGGGCTGATCAGGTGTCCTTTCAACACCTCACCTGAGATGTGCCATATAGAGTAATGTGCAAGACCTTGCAACTAATACATGAGGGGAGCACGTGGGTTTCTAACAGCCGAGTGCAACTATGATCACGTACAGGTCTTCACAGTACAAACAGAGAGAAGCACAATGAGCAATGTGCAAGAGTTGCTTAAAGCTGATATCTGCTCATGTACCGGATGGCGCCTGCAGCTCCTCGACAGAAGAACTTGTGGGAGTGAAGATGATCCTCAAATTGTAGCATTGACACATAAGCTTTCAAGGTCATCTTTCTCAAGCAATAGGTGTGAAAGTCGAATTGATCCTCGACCTGTGAAGAAAACATGTCAAGTGGACTGAGCCAATCGACAGAGGTGGAGCCTGTACCAACCCATGGACTTTGATGACTCCTGATGCATGGTAGCGGACAGCAACACATTGGGAAAGGTGACTTACAATATCAGTGTAGTGCTTGTGTACAGCCAAGTACTTCTTCAAAGCCTTTCCAAATTCACGCTGCCTCAAGTGGCTGTTGCCACTCGCAATCTCATACCTGTACATACCATGTGTAGCAAGCAATTTAAATGCAGCCTGTCAAATGGAGCTGGATACAGTCCACATGTATACTGACTATCTTACTGCTCACATGTACTGTGTAGCACATCAGTCTCCCATACTGGAGAAGTCAGACATTTCTTAAGTGATTCATTGGCGAGATGGTGCATAGTGTTGATATAGAGAGCTTGACAAGACCATCAAGAAAGAGATGAGAGCAGCAGAGAGCAAGGGAGGTCCTTACCACATGCACTGCATGTCAAATAGATTGTTGTGCTGCTCTCCATCCTTTGTGAAAAGAGCTGCAGTCTTCTCTGCCTTGTCAATCTGATGCACAAGGGTCACCACCCAAACGCTCTCAATGTAAGCTCTGTGGTATCTGATTGCTACCAGAACTGCTTTTGATAGATTGCTCAAGGACGGCCAATCTGACGTACCTCATCTTACAACCTTATACAACTGGAAAGTACTTGCGATTGTCACATAATCTCAAATGTCACTCTCATGCATTGCCACAAGTAATCTAATATGAATTTGGTGTGGACCTATAGAGTTTCTCTAAAGTGCGCAACGACACAAACCTGATCAGCTTCAAGCAATCTCTTGACACACTCAGAATTCAGAAATCTGTCTGCCAAGTCCATTGTTCGAGCTTCATCTGCCAGCGCTGCAGCTGCAGGTTGATCTCCCGCATATTTCAGGACCCTCCCCTGCATGAAGAAGTATTCATTCAAGGCTGCAGATCTGCAACTGCAAAGCAAGCAGCATGTCTTTATCACACTCTGGGCCTCGTACTCGGCAACAGCTAAGTATCAGCCAGTCACTTGTGCGCAGACCTTCACAAGATAGAAGTCTGGTATGCTGTTGTCTCGAAGAATGGCTTCATCAATCTTCTTAAGAGCTTTTCCACATTGCTTTCGCTTGTTGTAGTGCTGCAATGACAGACCACGTCCTCCCACATGTCAGCAGGTCAAAACCTTTCTCATCTGTTATCGTTCTCAGCAAGCTGCAACAGAGACTCCTTAGCACCACAATAGTCATTGAAGATGCTCTGTAAGTGCAGAAGTTAGGGAGGAAATAGTAAAAAAAAATTCTGATGACCTGTGCAAGTAAGAACAAAGTCCAAAGGAGAGTAGGTGAACTGTTGCTTGCGACACCCGCTTGACTATCCTCTCTGTCAAGGGGAGAAGCTCAAGTCATATAGTTGAGCGACACATAATGTATGATTGGCAAATAGAGCCGAAGTGCTACTGCACAAAGTCACCGACTCGCTTTGCAAGGTATGGTCTAATGATGAAGGAACTCAGCAATGCGTCTTATCCCAGTTGGAGTTGTTGCTACAGTTCAGTCGGAGGCCTCACTTTTTTGAAGAAGACATCTCCTCTGAGCGCATTGATGACTCTATGTCTAAGAACAAGTGCTCCAAAGCATCCGCCTGTTGTCAAGGTACAAATGTAAGCATTAGATCATTAATTGCCCTCACCAAGTATTGCGCACCTCTGCAGAAGCTTTGTCACAGGTGTGGCTGGCCTTTGTGGGTATGCTAGCGCTCAGTGCAACACGCAAAACAACAAATCTGCAGATCCTTATAGTTTGTTGTCAAGGTTCAAAACCATAGTGCATCCCTCATTACGTCCCTCCCTTCCATGGCAAAGAGTGTGACATGAGCTGACCTTGCCAGGCTGCCGATACAGCGGCTTCAAATCCGAGAAAATAGATGGAACCCCCTGTGTACAACAGAAGCACAGCCATCCTTTACAAAGACAAACCAGTGACAGAACCAGTTATAGATATTTGTGAACAAGACCTCCAGTTTTGTACTGAAACATCCCTGGCTTCTTCTTTCAGGAGCCACTGTTGTGACAAGCAAATCTCACCTTTTGGAGGAAAGGTCGCACATACGCCTCTGCTGCAGACAAGAATGCAGCCCCTTGGAGGAAGTCCAAAGGAATGCGCTGGAATGCACAGGCGAAGATTTGTTAGCCATCATAAGCTTGTGGCAAGGTGCTCAAACTAACACTGAATACATACTGACTGCTTTAGACTCACACTTGACGACAATGCAATTTCTGTCTGGCAGGTGCCATTGTTTCGCTCACCATAACCTGCCTCCACAGTCCTTATGACTCTGATTCTGACCGGCTAGCGGACATCATTCTGATGGATGAGCACTGGAGGAGAGCTGACCAGCCATTACCTTTGCGGCTGTTGAGTGTGGGTATTGCTTCTGAAGGTCACTGTACAGGGTCGTCAGCTGGGAAAGAAGCTGAGCAGCATAAGCACCACCTTGAGTTGGCTTCAAACCCAAACAAGCCTGCAGTCCCTCGTAGTACCTGGCAAATCCAGGATCAAACTTCAGCTGCCAGCTCCTCACTGCTCACTTTCATAGCAGGACCATGATGCATTTCAACGCTTCGTCGTCGATGGCGTAGATCAATACCTGTAGTTGTCAGAGTTGAGGGCCAAGAGGGAGCGATAGACTTTTTCGGCTTCAGCTGGCCTTCTCAACTGCAGCAACAGAGCTGCTCTCCGCTCCTTCAAGCTCAGCTTGTCCAGCTCCATGATCGAAGAAATTTAATTTATGTAAGAATGATAGACATCATGACCCAATAGTCTTTGATTTCTAAGGGCATGGCAGAAAACGCGACAAGAAGGAGTCAGCAGATCCAACAGGATAGGGGGAGGCAGGAGGTTAGCTTGATTACTATCTTCTGCTCCTGCTTGGAGAGCTCGTCAAAGGCCTTCTCTGAAGCTCCACACTCTTCCAGCAGCAGGACCTGTTGACCGTTCAGAAGTAAACATCAGCCAGCCATGAAATACACTCAATTTAAGCTTCAATACCTGCATTCAGAATGTCAAGATATGGCAAGGTGACTTGCAAGACAAGGTGGGTTGCAGCCTCCAGGCTGCTAGCCAGGTGGGTAGCTTGTAACAAAGGCCACAAGTGATGAGATTTGCATGACAAAAGGTGTGCATAAATATCACACCTTGTACATGAGCATCTCGCTATGCTCGTATCGCTCATTCTCTGGTGGGAAGTCCTCTTCTAAAGTGCCCTCGTAAGCCTGAACAATCTGTACAGCCATGGCAGGACTGCACGAGGGCACGGAAAGATCGGAAGCAGTAAAGACATGGCACGTACTTTGTCATTCTAGCTCAACAAACAAAGAGCATGTCAGATAGCTTATGAGCTGCCTGCACATGCCTGTAGCCTGTAGGCAAGTGACCAAGTGCTAATCAGTCAAAGGAGACGTAATTGTTAAGATAGAGAGATTGTACGGTCTACAAGCAGCAACTCAGGCTTAACTTACTTTCCATTGATGTGCTGCGCCACTGCAAAACCAATCCAACTGTTGCGATGACTGGGTTTCAATGTGAGCAGCTGCCTCCTGGTCTCCACAAAACCAGCTCTGTCCCGCATCTGTGCCTGTTCGCAGGAGGTCCAAGACATTGATAAGCCTGGCTGCCAAATCCACCAGCTCTGCATCTCCCACCTGAGCAAATCAAGACTGACAGCACACTAAAGCCCAATTGAGCTTTGAGCGTGCACAATGAGTGGCTCACCACTCATCAACTTGCACTTGGCCGCAGCATTGAAGGCTGACACAGGCTGACACAAAATCCATCTGCCGAGGTTTATCCAAGAAAATATCAAGTCTTGGCAAGGGAGGGAGGGCACCACATTGGCAACAATGGCAAAGCTCACCTGCAAGAGGGACAGGTCTCTGAGAATTTGCAGGTTGTCAGGGTCAAGTCTGAGTGCGTTGAGGTAGCACTTGATCGCTTCCCGGTATTCTCGGTCTGAGCGGTATAGCAGGCCATATACATGCCAGCAGACATGGCTCTTGAGATCATTCTGCAGAGGCAAGCAGAGATTGTCAAACTTCCACATAGTTAGACTTTACTTACCAGAGCCTATGCAGGCCAAGGATAATAACAGTCAGAAGGATCGGTTGAGCTGCTTGCCAGCAATCCATCTAGGACAAGATGAGCAGCACATTCTATGCATGGCCGAGCTAGCTATTGCGCGAGTTAGAGGGTGCAAGCTCAAGCAAGAAGGGAGGAGAGATGGGCGAGTATGGCAACAGCAGGGCAAGTGGAAGACTTGCTACATCAGCTCAGCTCAGCTCAGACCTCCCCAAGCTGCATATACTCAAGCAGGAGATGAAGGCAGCAAGCCCAGTCACCTTGAGGCCGCGTCGGACGAGCTCGTAGGCCTCCGCTTTGCGGTTGTGACAGTTGAGAGTGAGGCCCCGCATTGCCAGCGTCTCTGCAACAGCCGGCCACGGGCAGTCCTTGCGTCCGTGCTTCAATGGCTGCTGAGAGCCGCTACTAAATCCAGCCATCGACTAAACAGCTGAACTCAGCCCCCCGTGTCCCAGGCGGACGAGACTGCCTCCCTTGATACCACGTCAAGATGAGTCACCAACTACGGCTTCCGGTCGTCGGCAGCAAAGCCCTTCGGGAATAGGCGACCTGGCTGGTCGTTCGGCACTCACCTCCATGGTCGGGAAATCTCTTCAGGATCGCGTCGGAGGCCTTGAGGCCTTTCTTGTACTGCTTGGACTCGTACGCTTTCTGGCCAACGTTGAAGCGACGGGCCTCAGCGAGCGGCAGCATGCAAGGCGGCCGTCGTTGCTTTCGAGCTGCCGCACAGCGCGGCTCTCTCGCGTCACAGTGCTCAGAGCACAGCTGATTGCAGGCGGCAGAGCGGCAGACGGCGCGCACCACAATGAGCTTGAAGAGGTTGGCTTCCTTGGGAGGCAGCGACGACCCCATGCCGCCGCACCCCGCCCACCGCCGCGCACACGAGAGATGACCAGCCGCCGGCTACCAGTTGGTGCACCGGCCCACCGCCCCCGGCACCATGCCGGCCGTCGGCCGGCCTCGGCGAGGCGCGCAGGCGAGGCTGCCGCGCCGGGCGCCCGCCATGGCGGGCGCGGCGGCCCGCGGCGCCGGCAACGACGGCGGGCGGCTCAGGCCGCTTGTACTGACGTCCCGAGCGTGGAACGGGCCGGGCTGTGGAGTGGACGGGGGCGAGAAAAATTTGGAAACCCCGGCGGAGCGCACATTAAACACCAACCCAGCTGAGCGGGCGGGATCCCGGTGTCCCCGAGGGTCGCATTTGACAACAGAATCGAGCTGCCCCGCCGGGGGTTTAGCCCGGCTCCGGGGTTTAAACACCAGCGGCCGCTCCGAGCCATCCCCGCGCTGCTCTCCCCGCGCGGCTCCTGCGCCGCCTCGGCGCGCCGGAGCTTGGCGCAGCCGGCTCCCGCCGCGCCGCTGCCGCGAGGCCCGAGCCACGACCTCCTCCATCCTCCTCGTCCAGGCGCATGTTTCTTCTCTCTGGGCGCGTGCTGGAGAAGCCGTCAGCTTCTCGTCGTCTGGGAGCGGCGCCACTGCCACGAGCGCGACAGCCTACAGCCGCGGGCTTGCCTTCTCTTTGAGCCGAGCCCCCGCGACGATGGATTTCCGGGAAGCCAAGAGCTCGGCGCGGCAGCAGCGCGCCAAGAGCCTGCGGTACAAGGGGCGGGGAAGAGGTCGGGGGACTCCTGGTGGTACGCTGGCCGCCGGCGGGCCTCCCGACGGTGCAAGTATTGCCAGTGACTCCGCTTCCGACGGTGACTCCGGCGCCCCTGGATGGCAGCGCAGACGGTAATCGACATTCTACTCTCGTCTTGTCACAACGGCGATCATGGACTGCATGACCTTCCAGCTTCGCTCTGATAGATGTCCGTCGAAATCTGTGCAGTCCAGGCCGCTGATCCTACACCTTACTTTGCTCTGGCCTGGCATTGAGAAGGCTGGGAGGAGTACCTGAAGCGGCGTCCCTGGCTCCCTCTTGGCAGGCCAGGCCTGCATGACGATCGCCACAGAGATGCTGAGGATGGTACCGACGACGAGGTTGACGCAGGAGGGCTTCCTCCGGGAGTCCAGTCCAAGAGCCAGGGTGCAGACTTTGCCGCGCTCGTGGAGGATGAGCTGGCAGGTCAGCCCCAGTGTGCAAGGGCCTTGATGGACAAGCCCTGCAATCATACTACGTCAGATAGAGTGCATGACTTGACATAGCTGTCATCGTTCTCATTCATATCTCCTATGTTCATCAGAAGTGGCTGTCACTGAGTTGCTCACAGCTGATTTTAGACTAGCAGGTCTTAGGGCAGTGAAAGGCGGCTTCCGGTTCCAGTCCATCCTGGAGGACTTGGTTGACGAGGATGCACATGGCCAAGGCTCTGACAGGACCGCCGAGGTGAGCACGCCTCGAAAGATACATTGAGGCCGATGATGTAGCAGCAACTTCGTTTCTTCGACATCTCTGCAGCGTGAAGAATCTGAGATCAAAGCTTCCTTGCCCCCAGTCAGGTTGTTATAGCTCAGTGCCTCCACCTATCAACAGGCTGCGGTCGGTTCAGGTCAAGACGCCATTCTTTTGAGAGCTTGTGATGGAGCACTTATGATCAGACCTTTACATCAAGGAGGCACTTGCTTTCACAGGGCTGCAGCAGCAGTCTGAGACATCTTGTACAAGTGATGCTTGCAGATGTCCCTCTTGTCTATTGACCTGAAGGCTCTCGAAGAATCACTGAGCACGCTGCCACTTGCCCAGATGCTGTGGATAAAGAATGAGAATCTGCCTCAAGAGCTAGTGAGCAACCACACCTCCTACACCTCCCTTGCATTGCTGTGGTGATGCATGAAGGTTTTGTAGGTGTCTGCCTGTAACTGTGTGTGACAACTCACCAATTGCTGTCTGCTGCCAGAGATACACGCCTCCCGACGTCTGCGGGACTGAGTGTGATACAGGGGCTGCAGGCTGTGCGGACTCCATGCCTGCCTCCAGTGTCGCGGCTTCTGCAAGGCCAGCTTCTCCATCCCCCAAGGAAATTGCAATGCAAGAGGCTGCCCCGGTCAGATCAAAGGACAATCTGTCATCAATACCCCTGGCAAGGAATAGTCTGGACTTGGAGAAGATGTCACAGTCCAACCAACCTGGGCTGCATCAACGGCATGAACAGCCATTATTGCAAGCACCTACAAACGGCATTCCCGATGACCACCAGCATTCCATTGGTCCGCATGCATCGCTCAGTGGCTCCACAGCATCTTCACTTGCAACAGCTTCTGCCTCTCCCTCGGCCGTGCAAGCCTCGGTCCCAAGTCTTGGAGGAGCCACAAGTACGACCCATAGTGGCCAGTTGAACAAGTCCGAAGGGTTCACGCAGCCCGTGGATGAGCTCGATGCCCTGCTGGATCGTCTTGAAGTTTGTGGAAGTGCTTCCAGCAGAGCCGGAGCATTGTCACCAGCTACCCATCAGCCACCGATATCGACGTTGACATCTTCTCAGGGCAGTCATTTCTTGGGCAGCGAGAGACAGTCAGAACAGATTCCAGCAGCAAAGACCTTGGCACGAGCGCTTACGGGGCCTGCAGCTGCGCATGCCAAGGCAATACTTGAGGATGACTTCGACTCATTCCTTGATTCACTTGAGGCAACAAATTAGAAAGAAATGTTGTGCCCCATCTACTTGTGCACTTCAGCGGTGCACTGCACGCTGCCTGGTAAGAGTGGAGTGGGCTTACTATTATCGCCATGGGAGTGGCCGTGTCATCTCATAGAGAAATGAGATGTTGGGGTGCTTTTCACTGACCTGCTGGGTTGGGGAACACTGGCTAGGAGGTTATACTTCGTAATGGAGACACACAGCTCAGGCCTCAGGGCGGATTGTGAGCAGCATGGCTCTTGGCGGTGCCCATCAGCGCGGGCATGGCCATTTACGAGGTTTTGGCCTTGAGAGAAGGGGCTGGCGCATGCCAGAAGGGGGGTGGTGTTAAGCGTGCGTCGACAGCTGAGCCTAAGATCTGCTTTGCAGCTCGCACGTTCGTCCCTCTTTACTCTTCACTTAGGCGCAATACTTGGTAGCAGAAAGTATTTCTCAGAAGGGGGCAAAGTCCTGTAGAACAGCCTAGTAAAAATTGGACAATGACAGCGCTGATATACGTTATGTGGCTAAGCTCTTCAGAGAGCTGATAGAGGGGCTTCCTATCTGTTTCTTTCTGCTTCTGGAAGTGTACGACGAATGCAGGCACTTGTTGGACAGATGGACAGGCTGCTCACAAAGGCAGCCCTGTGGCCAGCAAGCATGTGGCAACCTGAAGACTTGAACGTGTCATCACAAGGAGCGCTTGACTTTTAGAGGACAGCATGGTCTGCACGAGTTTCCATTCTGGACATGATGCTCTGCACTTGCTACCACTACAGGGGACATACAATGCAGATATTCGTCCAATGACTCCTAGTAGGAGTGCACCATGTACGCAATGATCATTGTTATGACACTAAACGCACTTGAAGATCTGTGCAGCGTGAGAGCTGCAAAATTATACATACTTTGCTACATCAGAGCAACTTTCTTTGGCAGGCAGTCTTGGTGCTTAAGATTGGCTATTCAAGCAGTGGGATCGAACAACACAGTATTTGCAGTGCACTTTGTGCATTCGACAGCTGCCTGCCGCTACAATGTCTTACATAGAGTGGCATGCGATGGGCAGTGGGGGTACTCCTGCTGATCTGGGCGGCCGAGCTCGTGCTGGGGAAAGCACGCGCAGCGCATGCGCTTTCCCTGGCCACCCACCCGGAAGACCTTGCGCGGGTGCAGCCCATTGTCGCACCACACCTGCCCCCACAGGACGTCACAGGATCGACTTCTTTATCAAAATTCTAGTGACTAAAAGGACAGACCTGAGGCTCTATGGTCACTAGATCTGTGCCTCGCTATGCAGGCGGCACAAGCTTTAGGGTGATCCACAATCAAGATACAGCGAGCTTGCCTGCCTCCATCTCAAATTGCAGCTGTAGGGGTTCTCTTATCTCATGCTGAATCAAGAGTTAGGGGTAAGAGCATAAGAGCCCTTCTTGTCATACCTCCCCGCCGACGCCTTGGGACCAGCGCGAGTTGCATGACGGGTGCTGTCGCTCTGCCTCCTTCTCCTTCTTGGCCTCCTCAGCGGCGTGGGCGCTGCCCACCTCCACCTCCATCAAGATGTCTTTGGGGTTGCCCTTGTCGTCATAGAAGCGTCCCTCCACCTTGCCTACGGGGCTGCGGAGCCGTCAACAGCACTGCCTGTCAGAGACTAAGCTGATCATACACTTGCCAGACGCCTGGCGAGATTGGCAAGCGAGATCTACCTCAGAGTTAGTGGTAAGCATGAGGGGCACTCACGTGTACGATCCCTCGAAGAAACTACGCCAACTCTTGAGGCCTGCGAGCTGCACGCGGCGTCAAGATGATGCTATCTTGCACTGTCGCAGCAGCAGAACAGAGGGGCAGACCACAATTTTGCGCTTGAGGCCTCAGGGGTGGCCTGGATCTCTGAAGTACGTCAGAAGTAGCCGCCGGTGAATGTGCTCACATCAGCGGCCGTGAGGCCCGTGATGTCGTCCGTGAGCCCCTCGCCTGCGATTTATATGCAAATCGGCAACCAGGGCTCAATCAAGCTCTTCAGAGCTGCTACTGAGATTGCCACACCTGAGACTTAGTCTGAAAGATTGCCATCTGACTTAAGACAACCTCAAACCAGCACGGGGATCCCGGCAAGGGCGGCAGAGCGTCCTGGAGATGCTGTCACAGAGGACTGGGTGTGCCACTGGGCTTAAAGCAGCGGTGCATACCATTGAACTTGCCCGAGACAAACGCCCGGCTCGCATCCCTGATGACAATTTGCAGGAGGGAATTTGTGCAGTCCATCAGTGCACCGTGCCGATGAGACAGAGGAAGTGCCAATTGTGCGACTTAAGGGCACAGGGGGCCTCCTCTAGCAGTACGTGCAGGCGCTTCGTTGCTGAGGTGACCCCTTTCCTCACCTCCCAGCAAAGTGGCTGTAGGAGCCGTCCTTCCCGTAATGGCCGCGCCCCTTTGAGACGTCATACACATTCCTGCCGCCCCAGCAAGATAGAAACATGGGGCCGAGCCTCAGAGAGTCAAAGCTCTGTCCCACTGTGAAGAGGAACAACGGGGCAGGCAGCACGAAGAGGAAGCGAGCAAGCCGGCAAGAGAGCGAGCGAGGAGGAGAGGAGGAGGCACACAGACACACCCGAGGATGGCCAGCAGGATCGGGCGGCTGGGGTCAGAGCCGTCGTACTGCGCCAGCTCCTCTGCGGTGAAGACCTTCTGTGGCGGTGTGGCCAGCCCAGACTTGTGGCGTGAGCGAAGGAGGTGTCCATGGAGGCAGCCGGACAGTGTGGGAAGGTGGGCAGCGGGAGCAGCGGCTGAGCGGGACCTCGACGTGGCCGTGGCCGTGGAGGAAGCCGCTGCGCGTGAGGGTCAGGTAGAGCCCGATGAAGGCCGCGGCGATGCACAGGTAGGCGGCGATGGACGCCCAGAACCCCGGCAGGCCCTCCGCTGACCGCCGCCGGCCTTCAGCACCCGCGGGCGACGCCGCCGCGGCGGCGGCGGC
>WELB01000029.1:905847-916462 GCA_009602725.1 Spirogloea muscicola
TGGAACAGACGGAAAAAAAAAAAAAAAAAAAAAAAAAAAAAAAAAAAAAAAAAAAAAAAAAAAAAAAAAAAAAAAAAAAAAAAAAAAAAAAAAAAAAAAAAAAAAAACGCCCCTCGCCCCCCGCTCGCCCGCCATGCCGCCGCCGCCGCCGCCGCCGCCGCCGGCACCGCCGCCGCTTCTGGAGCTTGGCGGCCCGTAGACCGCGGCGCCGGTGTAGCCGCGCACTCGGTCGACGCCCCGGGCGGGATGCAGGGCCCTTACTGCAGCCCGGGAGCGGGCGGCCGCGACCTCATGTTGAGGGCGCTCGTGCAGACGACGCCGCCAGCGAGCCTCGCGGTGCCCTTCTTCGAGCCCCTGCGGGGCGCCTCCCCCCGCGTCGGCACTGGCGATGGCAGCCCCGTGACAGACGAGGCTGGCAGCAAGGTGGGACCCCCGGCCTCGCCCATCTGTTGGCCCGCTGACACCGCCCCCGCCCGAGTGCCCTGGCCCCTCCCCTCTCCCTTGTGATGGCTGGAGCTCCCACAATCACATCGACGGGGCACATCGACGGGACAGATCCGTGTCCAGGTCGTGGCCCCGCAGCCTGTGTTGTTTGACGGCTGCTCCCTGGCCTGGTCTAGGTGCACGACTCCTGGCTGCTGACCCCGTTCCGTGCCGCTGTGTCCTGGTCAAAGAGGCCCTCTGGTCGTGGTCAGACAGGATGACGATGCCTATGCAGCCATGTATCTGTCCTGCACTGAGGCGCTAGTCACGGTTGCTGTCCCTTCCCTTAGGTCTGCATTTTCGCTTGCAGCAAGGGTGCTGCTGTCCTTGCACGGGTTTCTTGCTTGGGTGAGACATGAGGACGAGGAGGAGTAGTAGTTGGTTTGTGATTTTGGGGGGGAGAGGGGGTCTAGCATGCATGGTCTCCTCATATCAGCAGGCTATGCCTCGTCTCGTCTCGTCTCGTCTCAGAAGTATCGTGCGGATTGTGTGAGCTTTGGAAAAGTGATGGGGCATTGTCAGACGGATGGGTGCGCACCCTATCTGCGGAGTGGGCTTGCGCTGATGTCAGGTGCCTCTCTGCACATGGCCTGCTCGTGGCAGGTTCGCAAGCCGTACACTATCACCAAGCAGAGGGAGCGGTGGACTGAAGAGGAGCACCAGAAGTTCTTGGAAGCTCTCAAGCTCTATGGTCGAGCTTGGCGCAGAATTGAAGGTATGCCGCATGTGTTCCTAGGCTGGGTCGTGTTGCACCAGAACATATTGGCTGTCCACCTTGTGTACATCATGGCTGACCATTCTCTGGCCCCACGCTTTGCTTTCACTAGATTGTGTTCTGCCAATTGTGCTAATCTCTGGTTCGCTTTTGAGTTGTCGCCACTCAATATGCCTTACCTTGGTGCCAGTGTGTGACTTGTCGAGCTGTGGTTTGAGATCATGTGTTGTTTAAGGGGTTGGAAGCACCTGTTGTATAGCACCTTGCTGACAAGAGACAGCTTGATGATCTGTATTGGCCTCTGCAGAGCACATAGGAACCAAGACTGCTGTTCAAATACGGAGTCACGCTCAAAAGTTCTTTTCCAAGGTCTCACTTCTGATCATCAGTCAACCCCCTTTTCCCTCTCCCACCCTACTGTTTTCCCCTTTCCTTCACTCCAATATCTTCCCCCTTCTTGGTTTTTGGCCACGCGTGGCTTGCTACCTCTGCGGAGTGGGGGGCTATCCCACTTTAGGAGCCGTCTGGCTCATGGAGAGCTAAGGCTGTTATTGCTAGCACCTGCATCTGGTTGCCCTGCGTGGGGCACATGTGGGTATTGTGCACAGCGCACGTGCCGGAGCCCCACAAGACGACATTCGTCTAGACTTCCTTATGTCTTCCCTTTCTAGTACTCCCTTCTTTGCTTACCATCAGTGCAGATGGTCATTCGCCCTCAGATAGCGGTCCCTTGCTTCGTGTTGTCTGGCATGCAACTGTCCTGTGGTATGCTCATCGTAACTGGCTTTGTCAAGGCAGGGGCCTGTGTATCGCACTCATGATCTCAGTCCCTTGTCCTGCAATGTTTGCAGCTTGAGAGGAGTGCCAGGGTGCCAGGCAGCAACATGGCCTCCCCAGTGGCTGCTGACATTGACATCCCCCCTCCGCGCCCCAAAAGGAAGCCCTCTCACCCGTATCCACGCAAGGCCGGGCCGTACGCAGTGGGGCAAGGTGCCGAAGACGAGAGCAGCGGAGGTGAGAGGGGAGGTTACGTCCTGGTGCACAGCCTGAGCGCACCTGCAGGCCACCTCGACAGCGCGCTTGCAGCAGTTGTACTCAACGATGTACCTGCCAAGGTACTGGCATCTGGCTTCTGTTCTTGTATCGTGTTGCCTCAGCACCTTCTGGGGTGCTGAAAATCATATGTTGTTGTCGATTGTTGTGGCTCGTCTCTGCTCATGCCATATCTATGGGCCTCAAGAAACAGCGACCAATTGCTCTGGGGCTACCCAGCCGCAAGAATATCGCTGGCTCCTATTGTGCCGCATGTGAGTCAAGACCATGCCGTACATCAGCATACTTATTGTAGATGCTGCTCAACATGACGCAGGTGCAGAGGCAGCACATTTCGCCATTTCCACCCCTCCCCATGCATGCTGGGAAAGTTCCTGCCCCCCTGCCTGATCACTTGGCTCACCCCGGGCTCTCGCTAAGGCCGCCTGGTATGGCCGCGGAGGCTGCTCCACCCTCCAGCCTCAAGCTCTTCGGGCAGACAGTCACACTCCCATTGGCCCACTGTACGGGCCCCTCTGCTAGTCTTGCTGGCCAGCTTGACAGAAGCGACAGCAGGAGCACTGCTTTCGAGCGGGCGGAATCGAGCACCTCCATCGGCCTCGATACGCAAGGATGGCAGGAGGCAGGGGCAGGCAGCGGCGAGTGCGGCAGGCCAATCTGAGCCATCTATACTTGAGTCTGAGCTGAGCACGGAGGGAGGTGCACTTCTGAAGGGCGATGCTTCGTCACGCCACACCCCGCATGGTTGGCATTGGCGTGAGGATGGCCACGCAGATGATGGCAAGCCATCTTGCGGTCCCATTGCCAGGGCCTACAGGTGCTTTTCCTTCACAAGCTCACACTGCTGCCCGCAAATTGACATGTATTGCTGCCATCTGCTGGTTCCAGGATGTCAAGAGGCAGCATGCTCTGCAAGCTGTGGACAGTTTGCCATATCTTGATAGGATAGCATACATTCTGTGACATTGACTGAGGCATGTTCCCTCCTCTTCCATGCAGTGTTGAATCAAGTGCAATCAACAGTACCGCGTCACCTCCCACTGGAGGGCACCTGGCCACCACGATGTCTCTTAAGCCGGCGAATGCATACGAGCGACACCCGTACGAGGCGTCCGGCGGGCCGGTGTACTGGCACGAGGCTGCAGCTGTGGCCCATGCTCAGGCGGTTGCCGTTGCTGCCGCGGATGCAGCTGCAGCCGTGCACCAGACTGGTGCCTTTCCGCCCTGGATGCACCCCAGCTACGGGTTCCTGCCGCCTGCAGCATTTGTTCACGGGCCCTACGAGGCGGGCGTGGCGTGGGAGAGACGCCAGCAGGAATCGCTCAGTGCGCAGCCCGGCGCCCGTGCTGAGGAACGGGGTTTTACTCCATGGAGTATGGCTCCCAGCAATCAGCAGGCTGCGCTGGCCGCTGCAGCAGCCTCGCACCTCTGGCCTACTCTGCAGGGCTCCATGCCTTGTGGCGCTCCAGGTGCGCTTGGGCGAGGGCTCAATGATGGCAAGAAGGAAGAAGCTGAGGGCGCTGCGGCTGCCATGGCAGCCACACTGGCTGCTGCTTCTGCCTGGTGGGCACTGCAAGGCCAGGCGCCACCTCCCGGTTTGCTTCCACCTGGCGCGTTCGTGCTGCCCCCCCCTGGCTGTCCTCCCTCTGCTGGAGGTCCTGTGCTCGGCAGCAACGTCGGCCCTGGAGTGGTGCCGCCTTTGCAGTCACAGATGGATGTCAAAGACAAAGGCCAGGCTCGGGAGAGAATGGCTGCAGCATATCCAGATGGGGAGGGCGCCAGCCTGGGAGGGGTGAAGGAGTCGAAGAGTGCAGAGGTGGAGGCCAGCAAGGCGAGGGAAACAGCAGACAGCCGTCGACCCCTCTCTGCCCTTGGGGCCAAGGGCGAGGCTGGTCAAGTGGTGGCAGCTCCGCTGGCTCTGGACGAGGACAACCATGCGGTGCTGCGGCTGGCCAAGCCTAGCGCTGTCCGTAGGGCAGAGCGTGCGTCAAGGCTGAGGGAGCTGAAAATACGGCGAGCACCTTCTACAGCGGCCGGGGCTGGTAAGTAGACTGGAGGAGTTCTGATGGCTCTGAAGCACGGGGACGAATGCCCTGTCATGCTCCATTGCATGCGCTCTACCTCTGCATGCTGTCAGACTGACGGGTTCCTCCCTCAGGTTGCAGCAAGGTGCAACTTTTGTAGCGAGATTGTCTTCAGGCACTTCGGCTCTCCCATTGACTTTCTGCAATATGTGCCAATATTGCAGGTCAAGCATGGCTGCCAACCTCGGACAACTTGACCATTAGGTCCAGTGCAGAACCAGCAGACAAGTCAGCGGAGCTTGGAGCTGCTGCCGGCTGCAAGGACAGGAGTAATAGAGCTGATCCGGCGGCAGCAAATCATTGTGGGGATGCTGGCAGGACCAAGGGGTCAGCTGCGGCAGGAGCGGATGGCAGCTCACAGGAAGATGAGCCGCTTTGCGCAGCCGGGAGCAACACTTTGCCTTCTCCGACATCCTTGTTAAGAGATAAGCAGCAGCCAGCCTTGGGTCCTAAGAAGCCCAGTGATCCCAGGTCGTCGAGCCCCTCGAGTGAGGAGGGCAGTGGCGAGGATGGCGAGCAGATGGAGGGCCCCAGCTCGAACTCATCGGCGTGTGGAGAACGGCAGGTGATGCGCTCGGGCTCCTCTGATGGCAACTCGTCGGACGGGCACGGCGGAAGCGGCCCCTCCGATCGGAACAGCATGGACAGGTTGGAGCCTGGCAAAAGGCAGGAGCAAGAGGATGAGGGCAAGGTGACACCAGGTTCTGCAGCAGATAAGTGTGTGCTGCAGAGACGAGAGAGGCGGGAGAGGGCAAAGAGCGACGGCGCGAGTGGGAGGCAGAGCAAGTCGGGCAGCTGCGACCCTCAGGAGCAGGGTGCAGAGAGGCAGGACAGAGGTGGCAGCAGCAACCAGGTGCCAGAGCCAAAAGGCGATGCACACGATACATCGTTTCCAAGCATGCATGGGCGCTCCTCCTCCCCCTCCCTCGCCGAGGATGACCGCATGTACTCGTCACAAACGCAGGAGGCGCGCTCGCCTACGAGGGTGCTGCCTGGCAGCACTAAGGCTGTGCACCTGCACTACCATTGCCACTATTACAGCACCAGGAGGAGGCTTGCTGGGCCAAGGAAGACTGTCACGCAGCAGCTAATTGACATCTCTTGCAAAACAGTTGTGGAGGCTACCGAGGAGCTGGTGGAAGCCTCTAGCGGGGGAGATGATCGAGACAGAGCCCCTTCATGGATGGAGAAGGGAGGGGGCTTGAAGCCAGCCTCTAGGGATGGCGGGCTCCCATCTGGTCTCATGGATACTGAGATTCCAGAAGGAAGAAAGTCAATTGCTATCCTAGGTGACAGTCAAGCGTTTGGGTGCGTCCCCGCTGCAATGCCTGCAAGCCCTAAAGAGACCCCAAGGGATTTGAAGGTGGGTAGTAGTCTGTGTCTAACAAGCTTAGAAAAGATGCCTGTATGTTGCTGCTCATCAGGCTTATTTGAGCTGATGTGGCTTCTGCACCGCATGGTGCTTTTGCTTTTCTGCAGAGTAACTCTATTGCATGCGTGACTTGCGGGCTTTCCTCCAGCCAATATTCCTGCTTTCTGAGGCTGTGCTCCTTTCATCTGTCTCTGCAGCAAACAGCTGCGACTGTAACTCCTACAGAGTTGCATCATGCTGCTGGCTTGTCAAGCCCAGAGCTGGGGTCTGTGCAAGCGCCCTCGACAAGCAGCCCCAGATCAGGCGGTGGAGGCGGGTTCGTGCCGTATTTGCAGAGTTTCAGCAATGGGAGCCAATCACCTGTCGGAAGCTCTGGGGATGGTCCTTGCAAAAGAGATGGCAAGAGAGATAGAGAAGTACCAAGCAATGAAGCTGAAGTTGGATGTGAAATTTCAGATCACGAACGACACATAACTGTACTAGATTCAGATTCACATCTAGGATTAGGGTCGTCATGCTTGGGTCCTCCCAAGAAAAGGCATTGCCACCAAAGGGTGTAGGTTTTGCATGGGTTTTGAAACCCTGCATAGCATGTAGCACTACCTGGTGTCATCTGCTATCATTCCACTCCTGCCGCAGTCCTCAGCCACTTGTGTATACTTGCGAAGAAAGCCGTCTCAGCCGGTTTTCATAGTTGTCTTAATTAGACCCAAGGCACAGCACCACTTGTATGTTCAGATCTAGCTGCTTTGCCAATCTTTGTTGTGCGAAGCCCAAGAACTTAAAATACATGTGTGAGTACCTCAAAGGTGTTGCTTTGCATACAGATGAGAGGCAGGATGCAGCGAAGCAAAGTCAATTACACGTATGTCTCGAGGCTGTAAGGATAAGTAGGGCATGAGTAGGGCATGAAGAATACATTACACATGGTAAGGGCTCTGTTGGCCTGCTGCATTTTGACTACTTCTCTGGAGCTTGAAGGATGTCATTGTCACAACCATCATTGCAATCGCTACTGCATACTTCAATCTCCCCAGTAGCATCTCCGGCCGAGAATTTATGAGGGCCAGCCAATACTGCCCTCTTACCGTCTGAATCGACGGTGCTAAGATCTATGCAGATGCTTATTGAGAACTTGATCTGAGCAGTCATCCTAGCTGCTACTTCAGTGACTTGGAATGCCACAAGCCTTTTCCCCTCGCTGGCAAAGGGTAATTGTTTGCAATGACCAGAAGGAGCAGGAGGCTGGACATACAGAAGGACAGCCTCATGACCGTAAGTCTCACCTGTATTTCTGACAGATACGACCACTTCAAAGGATGAAGTGCACGACTTCACTGCACCTGGTGACCAGATGCTGTTGGGGAAGTGTGCTCCACTACAGCAGCAGGCTTGCACTTCCTTTGGAACAGAAAGAGCGTACTGATAGGCATTGTAGGACAGCCCGTGCCCAAAGGGGAAAACTACTTCTCCTGTGTAGAAGCGGTAGGACCTTCCGGGGTAGGCTCTCGAGGAATTTGCTCTCATATGCATATCCACCATCCCGACCTGCTCTGCAAAACTCTGTGGGTACCAAGTAACTGGCAGACGCCCTCCTGCAGGCAGGGTTCAGCAGCTGATAGGTTGTAAGCAGACAAGTGGTTTGGGAGACTCAGCCCTGCCCTGAAGCTGCCCTCCTGGGCACGTTAAGGCTGTGGAAAGCCACTACTGACGGCAGACTTTGCTGATAAGATTTGGAATGTCCGTCTCAGTCAGGTACCTGGGTTGTAATCTCCGAAGATTGCTTCAGCAATGGCCTGCCCTCCAGATTGGCCCGGATAACCAGCCCAGATGATGGCATCAATGTCATCACTATCTCGGGCAAATGAGATATCAATGGGACCTCCCGATAGGATAACAAGGACGACAGGGCCCCTTGATGCTAGTCCGACCTCTTTTACCAGCTTCTCCTGCTGTCCTGCATGAAGAAGCACACACGGAAAGCTTGACCACAATGTCATACAGGCCGATGGACTCCTTTCTTATCATCAAAATGCGCGGCACTCTCAGCAGGACGAGGCGGAAGCAGTCTGAGTTGGTGGGAGCCAGTTTTAAAGAGGACCTGGCAGTAACAGCGAGGTCCTGTCGCTGCCCTCTCCTTCCTGAGTCTGGTCAAGGCCAACCAGGAGAATGGTGGCGTCTGCCAATCGGGATGCCGATCTTGCACTTTCAAAACCATCTGTTGACTCGCACTCAACATCGAGACAACCAGGCTCCAAGATGGTGTTCACATATCGCGTCAAACCCACCCATGGCGATGTTATGGTGCAAGGAATTCCTGCAATAGCAGTGCAAGGTGCAACTCAGTGACGCCACTCTATGAATGTGGGCTACAAATCTCCACGTGACGATGAACGATGGTGAGAAGACATTCGTTTCAGAAGAGAAGCACTCTGGCAAATAGCATGGCAGCTCTGTTGCTGGTCACCTGCATAGTTGGCCAGCATTGCCTGAGTGGCATTTGCGTGTGGCCCAATGACAGCCAAAGTTCCAATGTCCACTTTGTCGAGCGGCAATGCATCTCTCAGTCGTGAAGTAAGATGTGCTGCCAAACGCTGGTTCTTCATGAGCACAAGGCTTTGGCGAGCCGCCTGCAACGCAAGTGCCTGATGTGACAGTGAGGCAATGGCTGATGGTCTTATGTGACCCCAAGGACCTTGTTGAGGATCTCCGTCAAAAAGCCCCAAACGCATTTGCACTTGGTAGAGAGCAAAGAGGGCTCGGTCTATTGTGCCTTCTGCAACAACACAGTAATTCCAAGAAGAACATGCATCAGTGCATTGCACGTCATATCTAAGTACACCTGACGCACTGGTGCAGTCGTTGATCATCAGCTTTCAGTTAAGGCAAAATTGGACTAACATCAATACAACCTCAAGTAGGACTTGATCATGTACTCATTTTAAGCCTTATCCTACCACTTAAGATGCCTTTGCCAACAGCCTCTTGTGCGAAGCGACTGACATATGTTCCACACTCAATGTCCATCCCAGCGTTCAAGGTGATAGCAACAGCCTCTTCTGGGGAGGAGACGTAGTGGATCCAGTCATCAATTACAGCAACTGCCCCACAGTCCGAAGTGACGTAGCTGAAGGAAGGTGACACAAAGCAAAGCAGTATGACAGATGAGCATGTGCATCAGAGAGGCGCACTAGGTGAGCTAGCAAAAGGTAGGTTGGCTTGCACAGACAGTGGGGTGCCCAATTAGCAGCATGACCTCAGGGAAAATGTACAACGTAATTGAAGAGGGGGCTTCTTGGGACAGGCTTCATAAACGTACCCTTCAAATTTCCAGTCACCTCGTGCTGTCTTGTTGAGTAGCTCCACACTGGCGCATGCAGGCACCCCATTGATTCTGTTGTAAGCACACATGATGCCAGTGGCATGGCCTTTCTCAACACAGGCCCGAAACGGTGGCTGGAAGGTATCTTCCATGTCCTGCACACTCACCTGCATTGCGCAAGCGCCTGACAGCCTGTTCATGTTCCACTTATGAAATCTTGCAATCTTAGTATCAGATGACACCTGCTATACATCAGCAAGCAACTGGCACAGCTGGAAAGTTATGGCAAAAGAACAGCAGATGCTGCGAGACTTCAGACCTTGGCATCAAAGTGGTAACGATCTGTACCACCCCACGCCTCAAGGTCATACGCAGTCAAATGCTTGCAGGTGCCAGAGGCCTTCAGCGGTTGGTCAGATGTTGAGAGTCCAGCTGCGAATTCCTCCTCACCCTGCAAGTTGTTGCAGCTACGTGAGACAATCACAAAGCAAACCTAGCAGAGGTGCCCAGAAGCTAGCAGAGACACGCAATGGCGCTTCAGCTGCCATCTGTGTCATCATATAAGAACGACACATTCTCCTGCATTTGCACTCCCTTGAGTCTCTCCTAATGACCAGCATTGTGGTCAGAAGGACACAGAGCGGGAGGAAAGCTGGATGGTAAGAAGCTGGGGGTAAGATGCGAGGGGCTTGGCAGAGGCGAGCTGCACATCAAGCCAAGAGCAGCGGGGTTACAGCGAGGGCCTCAGGGAGGATGCCAAGCTCTGCCTGCCTGAGGCCAGACCTGCAAGCCGCGCACGAATGCCACGGCAAATGCAGCTGAGAGGGTGGGGTCTTCTCCAGGGGTCTCCTGGCCCCTGCCCCAGCGGGGGTCGCGGAAGATGTTGATGTTGGGCGACCAGAAGGTGAGGCCCGCCCTGCCCACCGAGTGCATGGCTCTGGCCTCCGTCGAGATGGCCTGAGCACAGCAAGTGGCAGCCCTTGTGGGGGAGACGGGTGGAAGGGCTACCGAGACTGCGTGACGTGGTAGCGACCAGGACGGCCGAGTTTCACCGCAACGCTGCCACATGACGTGCCTTGCGGTGGGGCAGTGGTGTGCTCAGAGCCCGAGTGTCTCAGCCGGCCTGTCACAGACTCCAGTGCGGCTCAGGAGGCGGAGAACGCAGAGTGTGGGGAGGAAGACGGACCTCGCCAATGGCATACCAGAGGGACGCGTTGAAGGAGGCTGCCTGGCCGATGACCTGCGGGAAGCTGGTGGCGCACGGCGCGCTGCCCCCAAAGGTGACGCCCGGCGACGCCGCCACGCCGTGCAGGGCCTCGCTCCACCACTGTGGCGGCGGAGAGCCCCAGGTGAAGGTGGGGGCGCCATGGCGCAGTGCTGTGTGGGCACCGTACAAAGCCGCAGGAGCTGGAGCTGCGTGCCCTGGCCTTGTGTGGCCAGCGCACCTGATAGGGCGGGACGCTGAGGCGCGGCACCCCTGCGGCGGCGTTGCCGAGCTGCGCGACCTTCTCGGCCAGGCTGAGGCGCGCCACCAGGTCTGCGGCGGCGCCGGGCGCGCGGTGAGAGGCGAGCCCGCGGCCGCGCCC
>WELB01000029.1:916813-944115 GCA_009602725.1 Spirogloea muscicola
GCCGCCGCCCGCGGCGCCGCGCGCGGCGGGCCTGACGGCCGGGCTTGGCCGCCGTTGGCGCAGCGGACTACGGGAACGAGAAGGACGTTGGCGCTGCGCTGGCGGAGTTGCTGGCCTCGGGCGCCGTGTCGCGCTCCGAGCTCTTCATCACCACCAAGGCCAGCCTCTGCCGCTGCCCGCAAGCTCTGCGCCCCGCGGCCGAGCTGCCTCCCGGGCTGATCGGCCGTCGCCGGCGCTCGTCTCTGCGGCTGCTGCCGGCAGCTGTGGAACTCGGACCACGGGCACGTGCGGGAGGCGTGCGAGGACAGCCTGCGCAACCTGCAGCTGGACTACCTCGACCTCTACCTCGTGCACTTTCCCATCGCCACGCGCCACACCGGTGCGCCCCACCTTCTGCCCCCGCCTGCGGCTGCGGCGCTCCCAAGCTCTTCTCCTTGGCTATGGACTGTTGCCTGGTGCCAGCGACCCCGGCACTCGCCACTGTTCTTGCTCTTGCCGATGCTCATGAGCACCTGCTTGCAACCCTCTGACGCTCCCCCAGCTCTCCTCTGCTGGGCTAGACAGGCGTGGGCACCACGAGCAGCGCCATGGGGCCAGATGGCGTGCTCGACATTGACGTCACCATCTCGCTCGAGTCCACCTGGCACGACATGGAGGCTCTTGTGGAGTCTGGGCTCGTCCGCAGCATCGGGATCAGGTCTGCGCCACTTCTCCACCCAGGCGGTACCCATTCTATGCGTTGGGCTGAACAAGAATTTGCTTATAGCAAGGAGCATCACAGGAGGAATTGCGACACTGAACAGGCTACATTGTTGGAGGTGCATGTTGGACTGCTTGTGCGAGCCTGCCCCTCGCCACTGCTTGACCTGGCGGTGGAAGGCAGGCTGTCAGCCCCAGTAAGGAGGGGTCCTTCTTGCCGCTTGCGTACGCAGCGTGGGTGATCATCTTCTTTCCATGTGTGCTTGCATTTCCTGCAGTAACTATGACATTTTTCTCACGAGAGATGCATTGGCCTACTCCAAAATCAAGCCAGCTGTGAACCAAATTGAGACGCACCCGTACTTCCAGCGCAAGTCGCTAGTCACGTTTTGTCAGAAGCACGGGATTGTCGTGACAGCACACACTCCCCTAGGTGGTGGTGCTGCTAACTTGGAATGGTTCAAATACAAAGCGCCCTTAGAGGATCCCGTTATCCTGGTAAGCCCCAGGGCAGCAGGTTCCCTCGACTACAGTGGCAGCGTGCTATGTGACTCAATCGTGTGCTGGGCAGACCACAGACGTGCAGCTCTGTCCTTGATGCATAATATTTGTGGGCCTCCTGCAGGAAATTGGCAAGAAACACGGAAAGACTGCTGCACAAGTCATCCTTCGGTGGGGAATCCAGAGGAACACGGTGGTTATCCCCAAGTCAGACAAGCTTGAACGCCTAGAGGAGAATTTTTCCATCTTTGATTTTGAGTTATCTGCTGATGAGATGGACCAAATCTACAATCTCGATCGTGGAGCGCGGAGCAATCAACCAGCTGAATTCTGGGGCATCGACCTCTATGCCTGACTTCTTTGTCAGTATACCAAGAACTATTCGCTGTATCATCATGCCGCTATGCACTTCAGATATGATCTTGTCAGGTTGACATCAATGAGGAATCGGACTACAGTGACAAAGAAACAAGCAGCTATAGTTGTTGATCAAGGTGTAGGTCAAAGGCAGACAGATAGGACATCTGTGTTATCGCCCTTCACTGTACAAGCTTACTCAAGATACAGCAGCTATTTCTAGATAGCACCGTGACTTCAAAAGCGGCAACCACCCTCCACCGAGTTCCAGATGGAGCTGAAACTCATGGCACTGGCATTCTCAAGAGAGACTGAAACATGTTTTGACCAATTCATGACGCTTTTTGTCACTCTATCATGAGCAGCTGACTGAACTGTTTGTCAAAGCTTGGCCCTGCCCACGATATTTGCAACCTCGGACAGCCTACTGTGGGACGAAGTTGATATCAGTTTATGGTGTCCCTGTGACTGGACGGCGACCTTGTCACACACTCCAAAAATTGCCAATACTCTCGTAAGAGCAGGGTGGCTACATCAGAGCAGAGGCTACAGTACTGGAGAATGTCCAAAGATTTCTCCTTCTATAGCACCAGCACTGACATGCCTCACGATGGCAACAAACTTGGGCTATTTCTGTCACGACCCCCAAGCATCCATCGCTTTGAGGGCCCACTTTGTACAGGAGGTAGCGCATACACCTCCACTGCTTGATTCACCTTAGTATCAGGTGGTCAGAACTGCTGACAATATCCCAGCTTTCAGTTCTGTCGCCATGACTAATTATCTTAAAGGGGCGAGACAAGGAAGCCAATCATTCTCGCTCACGCAAGATACACTCAAGCTCTTTATCGCTTGCATCTTTTACACCTCCATTCAAGATATTACCAAGTTCTGATATCACCATTGCAGTATGGTCCATCTCCTAGATCTTAGCACATTTACTACATGCCAAATGAAGAATAACATGTCAGATATGCGCATTTCCGCACTGTATGACGATCAACAGCCCAAAGTATCGTATTGGACAATGCAGACTGGATGGATTTGCCAAGTAAATTATGACAGAATGCAGTTGTGAGTATTGACAGAATAACACCACAAACAATCCGGGCATGATAAAAGACTGTATCCTAAAATTTCTGCGTAAATTTCTGCAACCTCAAAGCCACTGAGCTACATCAGAGAGATACATCAGGCTAGCGACTGCAGTAACCTTGGAAAAATCTAACTGACAGCCAGGAAGCCTGCCTTCCTCTGGGTGTCAAAGTTGGTAGTGGACAAAACCTTGTAAATGGGCCTATCCTAGCCAAAAGACAAGGACCATACTGCATTTCTGCTGGATTGCCACTATGCTGACTGGTGAAACCTACATGTTACAAAAACTGCACATAATACTGAGGTGCAAGCTGGGGAAAGGGAGCAACAGAGCAACAAGAGGTGCACACCAGGCGCATGAAAGGACGGGAGGAGTTGCGAGCGCCGGCTTGCAACTCAAGGCTCAGCAAAGGCACTTAACGCTGAAGAGTGCAGACCATAGCCAGTGAAAGATAGATTCAGCAGAAGGACATAAGAGTAGCTTTGAGTGCTTAAAAGAGGAGAAGGGGAAAAAAAAAAAAAAAAAAAAAAAAAAAAAAAAAAAAGAGGGGGGGTGAATTTTGGAGAGGAGGGGCTCCCCGAGGGGGGGGCCTGATTAAGATGTGGTGGATGGGCAGGAAGGGCAAGGGGTTTTCACAGAGACAAGGGGGTGTCTCAGTGACGTGGGCGAACTCTGCGGCCTGAGGCATCACTGCCGTCACCAAGGTCATCCCATACACCGTCAATGCTTCTCCGACTGAATCCAGCGCCACCATCCTTGCTGTCCATTCCGGCTACTACTCGCAGGAGTTCAGCCTGCAATGTTGGGCAGCTCTCTCGAAGGTGCTCGAAACCCTCTGACTGCATCACAGCTGTAGAAGAAGGAACAGAAATTACGGACGGAAACATGACAAGCAGGAAGCAATACAACTGTATCATCCAACTCAGTCCTGGATGGATGGAGGATGTCAGGCAGGATCTGCATCACATAAGAACTTTAGCAAAGGGGTTGCTTGGCTTGCGAAGTGGAGGCAGCAATGCTAAGTATGTCATTGTCATTACCTGCAAGGTTGTGTGCTGCGTAACGTAAGCACACTGTCTTCAGTTGGGATGCATTGTGCTGCTCTGCCAACGCCAGAGTTGTGGCCACAGTCTCTGCGTCCACTGTTTCGCAAAGCTTTGCCTCACACATGACTCGGAGGCGATCGAGGCCGTACCGATCGGCTGCAGCAAGAAGATGTTGCGCCATAATTGCAGACAAAGCATTCTGGCCTTCCTCTGGAAGCGAGTCCGTGTACATGTAGTGGAGAAGTGCTCGGAAGACAGGAGCCTCAACGTCAGTGATTGAGAATTTTCCATCCCGTTTCTCTCTCATGGGCCCGTAAAAGAGAGCCTGCCAACCAAGCAAGTGACAGGTCTCACAGGACCAATGTATAAGACGGGTTATGGATTATAAAACGACATGAAAGAACAAGGGCAGAGGGAAGACTTTCACATTCAAGCAGCATGCAGACAACAACAGGAGACCTAAGCATCACTCTGTCAGCAACTCACGACAAGCCAACAAGGACAGTTGTGGTGGCAGACAGTACCTTGAATACAGGTGAACGAGTTGACAGTATGAGCTTGTGGGCCTTTACAACTTCCGTGCCAACCTCAAATACTACATCTGTGTACTCTTCTACATCCAAAAGCTTTCCCCAGTCTGAACCAATCTGCGTGCCCACCCCATGTGCACTTTGAATCGGTCAGAGGGGAATGCGTAGCTAAGACAACAAGGCCATCAAATTATGTTCTACATCTGGCAGTGACCATAGTCTCGCCCATATTCCTAGCACCAAACCCTGTGCATCTCCAATTTGCTTAGCGCACAGGTGACTGATAAGGTGCAGTAGTTCCTCAAAACTGCAAGATATGCTACCATGCCTTGAACCATCAGATGTACTTAAAGTGATGCGCGATCGCAGCTCTGCAGTCATTGATTCGATACGCCTGATCATACAGGAGGGCTGATATGAATTTCCAGTATTATGTGGTAACGTATAATAAGTGGGAGTTTGAGAGTTCAAGCTTGTCTGGCTGTCTGGCATGCTACGAACCTGAGGAGGCGGCACGGGGATGCTGATCTGTCGGGGGCCTTCCGTTTCGCTGACAACCACGCCCACGGTACAAGTGATGTTGAGTGTGTCGTCCTTGAGGTAGTCGGATGTCTCCAATGCAGCCCGCCGGAAGAAGCGCTTGTAGCCCCACATGCTGCCAACCGCATGAACAGCCGAATGTCATGTATGAGTGCCCGGCTGTAACTCTCTACACCTCCCCTTCTAGATGACTCAGAGCTTGACTTGACCGGATGCCAGTGAACAAAGCAGACCTATGCAGTTTTCTGTGCTCGCAGAGTCAAGGTGGTCATTCTCACAGGCACGTAAAATCGGCAACTGAGCCCGGTAGGCTGTCCTCATCATTGCCAAGCAGATGGCGATGACGCGATTGCAAGAACAATCTGTATCAACACTTATTAAAATTCAGAGAGGCAGCACATACCTGCCACGGTATTTGAGGGTGTACGGCCCCGACTCCAGGGAGCGGTCAAAGTGGGAGTGGACCTTGTGCTTGTCCTTGCCGCTCATGTCGAGCATGGTGAGCTCGAAGAGAGCGCGCACGTCAGTGCCCTCGCTGGCGAGGGCAATGAAGAGCGAGACATACTGCGAGCTGTCCTCGGCGTTCTTGCCGTCGGGGTAGAAGTACACGGCCCACTTGTAGCCACCGACCGAGAAGGTGTCGCTGGCGATGTACTTGCCGACGCCCATGCCCTTGGCCAGCGAGTATCCCGTGATGGTGAAATTGTGGCTGCCGTTCACCGTGCGGGTCACGTTCTTGGAGCTGCTGGGGCTCAGCGGCGCACCGGACGTCGCCGCCTGCAAGGGCTGGGCGGCCGCCACGCAGGCGGGCATGGTGTCGTCGGCCAGCCTGAGGCGGAGCCGGGTGGCGAGCGCCGCCGCCGCCTCCGGCGCCTCGCCCGCGTCGTCGCGCTCCGTGGCAGCGGCGGCNCGATCGCCCGCGGCGCGCTGGGGGGATGCGATTGAGCGCCGCCGGGCCCGCTGCGTGCCTTTGGCGGGCCCAGGCCGGCCCCCCCGGGGGCGGCCCCCCCCTCCCCCGGTCTACAGCGCTCCCCACTGAGCATCCATGTGCACCATTTCGTGTCTTGGTGTGTAGTTTGGTCTTTCCTGGCACTGTTTTGTGGCCTTTTGAGGCCTTTTCGCTGCGGCCTCCGGCTTTCGTCAGGGGGATAGTTTACCGGCAGCTAGTCTGTCGGATGTGAGGCTCCTCACTCGTAACTACGAAGTGGTCCATCCTCCCCCGTTCTGCCATAGCCTCTTCAGGCCCCGCAGTCGCTGCTTAGCTCGTACTTTGGCCCCTTCGAACCTTGTCAATTCTTTTCGGGCTGGCTTCTCACAGCCCTTGCCCTCATTGGGAGAGCCACTTCTTCTTCTTTTGAGGCCTGCTGACGATGTCCATTCTTTTGGGCTGGCCTCTCCCAGCCACCAGTTAATCTGGCCGCGCTTGCTTCGCCTGAAGAGGCTATGGCAGAACGGGGGAGGATGGACCACTCAGTAATTACGAGTGAGGAGCCTCAAATCCGACAGACTAGCTGCCGGAAAACTATCCCCCTGACGAAAGCCGGAGGCCGCAGCGAGAGCACGGCCAGCACGCAGATGCAAGGCGTGGGCCATGGACCGCTGAAGGGAGACGGACAATCGCATCGTAGGAGAAGGGGGCCAGGGGAAGCGCTCAGAAAAACAAGCACAACAAGAAACAAAGCAGCTACGCATTACTCAGTAACCCCTGCTAACACAGCCTCAAGTCAGAGAAGCTAGGCTCCTGGAAGTTAAGTCCCCTGGCGAGAGCCAGAGGCAGAAGCCCCTGCTAGCCCCTCCTTTTCTATGGGCGAGCTCCTCCCAGGCACTCGCGATACACCAGCGTGCTGGTCGTGCATTTGCCCATGCTAATGGCTTCCGTGGTGGTGGTTTGGCGCCTCAGTATAGCTAGTCAGATATGCATGTGCTCACTCGGGGATGTTTAGTGTCCCCCTTACCCACTTAATAGGACATTTGTAAGGCTAGAGCTGGCCTCCCTTTCAAATTCACGCGCACTGCGCCTTCCCTTCCTGGTGCTGCAGCCCCTCTGCAGCCCGCATGGAAAGGCAGCTCATCCAACAGGGTGAGTGCTGGACAAAGAAAGGCGCGGCCAGATCGACTGGTGGACGAAGCAAGCCTGAGAAGAGTTGACAAGGTCCGCAAAGTGCTGAAACACACGACTGAGCAAGTACCATGTGGAGACTCCTTCGTAACCTCTGGTTGGCAGCCGCATGTCAGAAAGCTTAGCCTTTCGGAATGCAGTCCCCTCGACGAAAGCCAGCGGCTGCAGCTAGAGCATGGCCAGCGCGCAGATTCAAGGCGTGAGCCATGGACCGCTGGAGGATAATCTGTCTGGGCTGGCAATCGTCTCTTCAATTGCCGCCATACTGCCTCGGGTCCTTCTGTTTCCAATAAGGCTTGCTACTACAGCCACTATCCATTGTGAACAGCAATCTCCTCAGCCGCCTGCAGCAACAGCTCCAGCCAGCTCACGCCTTGCCCTACTCAATTGCCATGCAACCACTGCCCACCTCTGTGCACTCTTGACTTTGCCTTCACGGCAGAACTGCTCACCCTGGCCGGCCATGGACCCGCCCTTGCAGCTCGTCGCTGCCTCCCCATGCCCCTATTTTCTAAACAGGCGCCCGTGCTTAGCCCTGGAGCACACACTGTCGGCTTGCCACATCGACTCCGGATCCATTCTCAAGCTACAGGCAGCGCACACCCTTACAAGAACCCAAAACCCTCTACAAAACTGCGAGAGGAGGATCAAGCAGCGGCCCTCCCTCCCAACCTACCGTGAAGTTCGGGCTTGTCTATGAGCCCAAACTCTCAACTGTCTGAGTTAGCCTGTTCAGCTGGGATGTCAGAGCCTGCAATCGGGTCTGAAAAGAGGCCACACATTGGCCCTCCTCCTGTGTTGCATGCGCATAAGGTCTAATGAGCTTCTCTACCTGCAGATGCAGAGTATCAAGGGACTCGCTCAACTCCACCTGCAGACCTTCTTCCAAGCCACGCGCCACGGCATCAGCGGCTCTCCTCACCTTGGCTTTGACCTCCCCTCGTCTCAATGGGAGATTGAGGACCCCAACGTACCTGCAGAACCAGAGCGATAAAAATTAGACTTCACAATAGTCAAATCTTTGCCAAGCTCTGTACAAGAGTGTGTGTGGAGTCGATACGTATTTGAACTTAGGCCTGACGAGGAAAAGCTTTAAGTGCTTGCAGATTCAGAAGGTTGTAGTGAGAAAGCTGCACTGCTGCAACATACCGACGAGGAAAAGCTTAAAGTGCTTGCAGATTTAGAAGGTTGTAGTGAGAAAGCTGCACTGCTGCAACATACCCTCCAGCTGAGCACAAAGCAAGCGCCAGCAGGTCCTCCAATGTGGTGGGCAAGATCGTGGTGAGTACTGATGCCGACACGCCTGCTGCGCTCACTCCAGCAAATGTGCCAAGCACCTGCAGCAGAACCTCCCCAAAACCTACTCAGTAAAATACGAACGCATCACAGGGAGCTCATATGCAGCAGCTTGCAGTGCCCATGCAAGTGACACTGGAGTCTGACACACCAACATTGATGTAGCGATTGCAATTTCAAGATATGGACACATTCCAATCATCTACCTACATCCAGATGTCTGAGGCCATCACCCGAGGTTGTGTGAGATCAATCATGATGCACTGCAAGCTACAAAAGCAGTCAAGATTCTCACAACTTGGCGCAGCTCTTCCTCCAGGACAAGAGCAGCAGCGTGGGGATTAAAGCTTTCTAACAGCTCCATTGTTTTTGGCTGCTTCATTGTCTCATCCACGTCTTCAGTGACCGCAATGACCTCATGCACTTCTGATGTCAAATGAGCAAGGTCGGGCCACCGTTCCTTCGTAAAATCTTTGTAGTTGCGGAGCTGGCGTGCGATGTTGGAAGACAACCACTGACCGTGCTCCTCCAGTGCTCTCTGGACCCAGTTGAGACCACAAATTGTTTCTCACAATTACCCCATTGCGCCCAAGACTCACTCACATTCTTGCATGGCGTATCTTATAACAAGCAGGGACAGAAGTTGAGGCTGCACCTTCACATCTGCAGAAGTTGACCCCATGATCTCCTTCTCAAAGTTGGATCCTACAGGCAGTGAGGAGCTGGAGCTCGACCCAAGGACGTAGCCTGCCAGTGCTTGCACATTGGAAAGGGACAACGTCCTGTCCACAAGCCGCTCTGCTCGCGTTTTCGCAGCATCAACCTGCTCAATGTCACTCGGTCAATCTACAGATTCCAGCAAGACAACACCAAGTAGCATGCCTGCACCAGCCTGCCTTATTGAGGCAAAACTCCTGCCTCGTAGCATCGGCATTTGTGCTGCTGAAGGCATTCCATCTCACCATGGAAAATATGCGCTGCCGCTGGACCAATGCATCCTTGCGCATGGCATCCTCGTACCGGGCCATCTGCGCTCCGACGCTCTCGATGGCCTGCCGGTCCTGCGTGGCCTGCTCCGCTCGCTCTGCCAGCTGCCGGGAGCAGGCGCTCAGCAGGACGGACCCAACCCCCAAGGGCGTACCCAACTTCAGCCTCATGCGCTCAGCACCAGCATCAGTGCTGCCTCCCAAGAAGCCGAAGATAAAGTCCTCCAGCTCTTGAAAGCCGCTGGACCTCCACCCCTGGTCCTGCTCTAGTCTGGTCTTGCTCGTGCCGAGCTTTGCTTTCAAGGCTCTTCGAGCTGAGACAGGATAAACGGGTACTGGCGACACCCCGAGGAGCTTCTCTGCATTCACCTGCACAAACTGGAGGACCTCCTGAACCTGCAATGTCGTACAGGGGAACATAACTGTCAGCCGCAAAATTAAGCACAAATGTTGAGGACAGTTGTCGAAGTGGACAACTCTGGAGGCTGATTGAAGTGCAGGTACAGCAGCCTCATCATGGCTTGTTTTCGAAGAGATGCCAACCAACCTCAGAAACCTCGGTCAAAACATCAGCCTTGTTGAGGATGAAGATGACCTTCTTGCCCCACTGTCTGATATATCGCAAGAAGGATACCTGCATCATCCAACATTCCAGGTGCATGACATTCACAAGCACAAAGATGTCACTAAAATGTGCCTGATAGCTAGTGCAGGCTTGGGTCTCACTCGGCAACTCCACCATGAGTCCTTCTTTGTGTGTGTAAGCAGATATGAGCTGCTTGTCACAAGAACCGAAGCACATTAAAACCATTAGACAATTCTGCGTACCTCAGACTCTGTCAGTGGTCGATCAGCGGAGAGGACAAAGAGCACAAGGTCTGCCCTAGGAACAAACTCCTCTGTCAATCTTTGCTGCCTTTCCAGGATGACATTTGTCCCAGGCGTGTCCACCAGATTCATCTGCACAACTCAAGACTTGATTATTGTTGCTGTCCTTCTCCATTTCAAAGTGCTAATCTGAAGCCGAGGTGACTGTATCTGGAAGCTAGACTAGAGCTTCATGAGCTCTGACTTTAAATTGCCATTACTGAGGGTGGCAATCAGCCACCAACCTGCTTTAGGAGGTTGGCTGGCAGATACTTCAGAAAGTGGCCATCCGGATGCCGCTCAGCTTGCTCCTCCTCTCCTTCCTTGTCGCTATGCTTCAGCATGGTAATCTCGTTTGTTGTCGGCACAACACCCTCCTTCAAATACTTCTCTCCAAGGAGGGCATTGATCACCGACGACTTGCCCGAGTTGAACTCCCCCTGCAGTCACACAATAGCGGTCTCTACGGGTTGTCGGAAGCTGCAAACCCAGAGCCATCCTGAGAAAGACATGAGCAACTTCAATTGAAGCAGGCCCAAATACATTGCAGCAAGCATGTTGGTCACCTGTGGCCCTTGTATCTATGGACCACATTCTGTACTTATGAGACTGACTGAGTCAACCAAATGACTTACAACAATCACAAGGAGGAAGAGGTCGTCAAGCTGCGCCAGCGCGTCCTCCAGCAAAGAGACTTCCGCCATCTGCCAAATGAGGGCCCACTGAGAGAGGCAATAAACATGGAGGCCACTGTACAGTCAACCTATTTGGGGCTTGACGTGCTCGTGCAACTTCCCATGAAGCAAGAATGAACACTCAGTAAAATCTGACGGGATGCCTATGATTGCTAGTTGATCCTTGCATGTTCCGAAGAGAGAAACAGGCATTGCACTTGCCTGCGGGCAAGCAACTTGGAGCAGGTCCAGCATGTCCTTGAGCAATGAGCGCTCATCCTCAAGAAGGAGCTTTGCCTGATTGTCTAAGATCTGCGCCACACTGCCGTTGGTTGTTGAGTTCCTTCCGCCCCCTCCTTTGTCCCCAGCCTTCTCCTGCTTCACCCTTGCAGACTCCTCAGCTTGCTGCACAGAAGATGAAGTGTGCCTGTCCCGCTGTGACGCGAGGCCGATGGCACTGAGCACGGCTTCTGCATATGCCTTAGCTGCCCCTCTGGGATCTGAGCTCCCGCCAGCAGCCTCCTCCAGACTCTGCCAAACATCAGAGAGGCGGAGTACTAGCCCGTCTGCCCCAAGGTGGACAGGGTAGAAGGTAATGCTATCGGCCGCCAGATCTCCTGGGGTAGGAGCTGCAGACTCGCAGACGACCGGTATGCTGACTTGCCGCCTTACAGCGGCCACCAGCTCCTCCATGGATGCCCGCCTCTCACCGGCACCTCTCCTGGCCAGGACCAGGAGGTCTGCGCCCTCCCCTGAGCTGGCAAACTCTGCCATCTGTGCCGTGCCGACAGAGCGGGCCACTAGTGGGAGCACGGGTGCATCCACGCCTGTCGCGCTCTGCATCATCCGGCGGGCTACCACCGCCGACAAGCCTGCAGAGTGGCCAATTTTGCGGAAAGAGGGCAGCGGGTGACACAGAGTGAGGGGTGCCTGCGGATGCTTGCTGAGGCAGAGGACTAGGTCCCCTGCATCACCCTGCCAACCAGTGTCGACTACAATGAGGAGCTTTGCTCGTTAGAGACAACTCCTCCACAGTGGCAGCACGGCAAAGCGCGTCGGCCGTAGGAGCAATGGATGCCCACAGCAGAGTGCCTTGACAGTCTTGCCGTCAGTACCTCTGTCGGCGAGCAACAGCCCGTCGGCAGAAGCAGCGGCAGCGATGTCCGCGCGCTCCACGACGAGGAGCTGGGCGCGGCCGCGGAGCAGGCCGCGCAGCGACAGCGCGGCGTCGTAGAGCTCCTCGCCGCCGGACCCTCCGGCATCCAGTAGGACCAGGCCCACGCCGCCGGCCACCAGGTCGCTCAGGACCTGCCACGTGGCGTCGCCAGACAGGCCTGGCAGGCCGCGCTGGACCTCCTCCGCCGTGACGCGCAGCGCCAGCGCCGGGATGCGCACTTGAGCTCGCCGCTGGCCCGCCCGGAACACCGACGGCTCCGCCGCAGCTGGAGGGACGTCCGTGGCGCTGCCGTCCGGCAGCTTGGCTCGTGCGCATCGGAGGCACTTGGAGCTCAGCTGCAGCGGCGGCGCCGGAGCCGGCAGCGAGGCCCCGCGCTGGCGGCCCGGGCGCTGCGCTCGCAAACTGGCATAAGACACAGGGAGCACCGGCCTCCGCGCCCCCCTCGACCAGCTGCCGTCGCAGAGGTGCAGCGGAGCGGCGGGCCCGGCGCCCGCCAAGGCCGCCATGGCGCAAGCGCGCCGCGCNCGGCGGGCACGAGCCGAGCTCGCGCCCGCGGGCGCGAGGGACTGGCGGCGCAGGGCCAGGGCAGGATGCTCCCCCGACGGAACGGGGACGTCGCTCACGCTGGTCCGTTGCCGTTGGCGGACAGGCGTGGGCGGGGGTATAGGGGTAGTCGGAACAGCGCTTCCAAGTTGACAAATAGAAAGCAAGCGCGGCCAGATTAACTGGTGGCTGGGAGAGGCCAGTCCAAAAGAATGGACAAGGTCTGACAGCAGTGGCTGCGAGGATGAGTGGCTCTCCCAATGAAGAAGGGCTCGCCGATTGAGAATAGGTGCTGGAAAAAGCCAGCCCAAAAAAGAATGAACAAAGGACGAGAAATGTGGCTGTGAGAGGCCAGCCCAAAGGAGTCCTAGACAAGGTCTAGGAGCGCCCTGTCTGCCTAGCCTGTGGTTCCGCTCCGCTAATGTGGTCATGAACACCCTCTGTATGCACCTGGCTGGTTACTGAGTGCTTCGTAGCTGCTTCGTTTCTTTTCTGTGCTTGTTGTTCTTCGTACTTCCCCTGGCCCCTTCTCGTCCTTTGTTCATTCTTTTCTGGGCTGGCTTTTTCCAGCCCCTATCCTCAATGGGCGAGCCCTTCTCTCTTTTACAGCAGCTCCATTATAATCAGCAGCCGCATTCTTTCTAGGCCGTCGGCTCTAGAAAAGAAAGAAGTTAGTGAACTCTGCCAGAGGGGGCGGGGGCTGTGAATGGCTAGCCTGTGTCTATTTGTGTAGGTTTTCCTTTCGGCACCTCTTCTGGCTTTGAAATTTGTCCATTCTTTTTGGGCCACTTCTTCTTTTGGGCTGGCGTTGCCAGCCGCTCTTCTCAAGGGCGAGCCCTTCTCTCTTCTCTAAGGGCGAGCCACTTGCTCTGGCCCTAGCCAGGGAAACCGCTACCAGGAGACCAGAGTCTCCGACCTGCGGCTGCTTAGTAGGTGCTTCCTGAGTGTTTTGTAGCTCTTTGGTTCCGTGTGTGTCTTAGCGTTTCCCTGGCCCCTTCGCACTTTGTTCATTTAATCTGGACTGGCCTCTCCCAACTACCGCCCTCTCCGCCCTCTCCAGGAACCCAGTCTCGGCGAAGTGCCTCTTTCCAGCTTCTGACTTGCCGTTATTCTGACTTGCTGTTGCTCACTCGTGGAAACTGAGCATTCCTCTGCATCACTGCGTGTCCTGTTGTGTAGTATTTTCTTTTCAGCACCGTTTTGTGGCCTTTGGATATTGTCCATTCTTTTGTGGGCTAGCGTCGCTAGCCCCTCTTTTTCTATTGGCAAGCAGTTTCTCCTGGAAGCGCCTTTCTTCTTCTCTTACTAGTCACAGCCCACGCCCCTTGCGGAAGAGCTGCTTCTTCTCCTCTTTTTATGGGCAGGCAAAATTCTTTCTGCGCTGGCGATTGACGTGCACGGGGCCTTGGCATGCTCGCCGGGCACGCGGTCGCTTTGGCGGCTCGGAGTAAGGAGGAAGTGCTCGCCCATAGAGAAGACGGGCTGGCAAAGCCAGCCCAAAAAGAATGGACAATGTCCACAGCCAAAAAACGAGGTGCCGACAAAGGACTACGCCACGGAACACTACAAAACACAAGGCGATGCAGAGGGAAGCTCAGTACCCTCGAGTGAGCGGGTAAGGAGTAAGGAGCGCAAGTACGCTGACCACCCTCCAGGCGATGTCTACGCGGCCCTGGCCATTGACGTTCACGGGGCCTTCGGCAGTGGGCTGGTTGGATCTCCTCCAACGGCTTGCCCGGCAGGCTATTGAGCGGCGGCCGGGTTTGCAAGGCTTCAATGCAAACCCCCGACCTGCGGGCCCAGACCCGGTTCACTGCGCTCGTGGACAAAGCGGCCTATGATTTCCCATCTACTGACTAGAGGTTACTGAGAGTTCGCTTACTGCTGTCTCAGTCCTTAGCACTCCGGCTCCTTCAGACCTTGTCCATTCTTTTGGGCTGGCCTCTCCCAGCCACCAGTCAATCTGGCCGCGCTTGCTTGCTTGCTATGATCAGGTGGTGGGTACTGAGCTTCCCTCTGCATCGTATGTGTTCTGCAGTGTTTTGTAGTGTAGTCCTTTCTCCGGCTCCTCTTTCTTTGGCTTTGGACGTTGTCCATTCTTTGTTGAGCTGGCTTAGCCCCTCTTCTCTATGGGCGCGCACTTCTATGATCAGGTGGTGGAGCTCCTCCCGCCGCGCGACCTTCGAGGGCGCGCCCGGATCCTCTCCGCCTCCTACCCCGGGGCAGCGGCGTGGTAATCAGCGCTCTCAATCTACGCGGCGCTCACAGTACCCGACGAGGTTTTCAGGACGGCGGTCCACGGGCTCCTGGGCCCCCCCTCCCTGCTTCGTCAAGGAGCAAGCGCGGCCAGATTAACTGGTGGCTGGGTGCGGTGTTTTGTAGAGTAGTCCTTTCTCCGGCTCCTCTTTCTTTGGCTTTGGACTGTCCATTCTTTTTTGGGCTGGCTTTGCCAGCCCCTCTTCTGTATGGGCGCGCACTTCTCTCGCCCCCCCTCCTCACCATCCACAACCTCCTCCGTGATGCTCTGGCGGGTTTGATGCGCGACGCCGGGTACCGTGCGGTCGTGGAAGTGAACAACATCATGCCTATCACCACGGATGCCCAGGGACGTCATCATCTCCGCACACTTGACATTGTGGGCGTGCAACCTGGTGGAGGACCAAGGGCTTTGGTCGATATTGTGGTTACGGAGGCCTATAAAGGTCCAGCATCGACACACATCGCTGGCCACGCAGTGGGCAGTGCTGAACAAAGAAAGGTGCAGCACTACTCCGATTACCCCCGATGTGATCAGCTCTTGCCAGCAGCAATCGACATCTTTGGCTGCTTAGGTCCTCGTTTCCTTACTCTCCTTCAAAACATAGCCAATCTAGGCTACACACGACATGCAGATGTGTTCCCGGCTGAGATGGGCTTGCCAGCTGCTTATCTGTCGTTGTTGCGACGACGAGTTTCGGCCTGTTTGCAGCGTGCTCAGGCTAATGCTTTGCACCAGAAAGCTGGGCGAGCTCTAGTTGGTAGCAGAAGGGCTTCGTATCTGCCATCTAGTATCCAGGCATCGGTTAGCGACCTTTATGTTTTGACCCGTGGTTTCTGAGCGGGTCAATCTACTGTAGGTTATGTAGGTCTTAAGATGTGCTTGCCTTTGTACTTGGCCATTTGGCCTTCGTTTGTTTCAAATACACGAAACCTTCCTCACCCCGGGTTTAGGGTTTAGGGTTCAACCCCAAACCCAAACCCTGATACTCAGACCTGATGTTGCTCACTCGTGGGTACTGAGCTTCCCTCTGCATCGTTTCTGTGTTCTGCAGTGTTTTGTAGTGTAGTCCTTTCTCCGGCTCCTCTTTCTTTGGCTTTGGACATTGTCCATTCTTTTTGGGCTGGCTTTGCCAGCCCCTCTTCTCTATGGGCGCGCACTTCTCTCGCTCCCCCTCCTCACCCCGGGAACTCTGCCGCCTCCGTCTCTTAGCGCTTCCCCTGGCACCCTTCTCGTACTTTGTTCATTCTTTTTTGGGCTGGCTTTTCCAGCCCCTAACCTCAATGGGCGAGCCCTTCCTTTGTAGTGTAGTCCTTTTTCCGGCTCCTCTTTCTTTGGCTTTGGACACTGTCCATGCTTTTTTGGGCTGGCTTTGCCAGCCCCTCTTCTCTATGGGCGCGCGCTTCTTCTGCTGGGAGAGGCCAGCCCAAAGGAAAGGACAAGGCCTCCCTGCCTCGTTGGGGTCCAACAGTGCGAAAGCTGTACCCGCCACGATGACCCTGCGGCGCTGGCTGCCCATATGCTCCGCTGCGCGCACGGAGGCGAGCGGACCGGTACACACGACCTCCTGCGCGACGCCATGCAGGGTGTGTTCCTGGAGGCCGGCTACAAGGTGGCAGTGGAAAACACGACAATTATGCCCATCCAGCGCGGCGCCGACGGACTGCTTCACAACCGACGCACTGACCTAGTTGCCATCCCGCCCGGCGGAGGTCCGCATATCATCGCAGATGTGGTGACTGCAAATTGCCGATGCCGCCAACCCCGTAAAATCGGCGACGCTCGCCGGGCACGCGGTCGCTTTGGCGGCTCGGAGTTAGTAGCGCAAGTATATTGACCACCCTCCAGGCGATGACTTCGCGGCCCTGGCCATTGACGTTCACGGGGCCTTTGGCAGCGGCTGGTTGGATCTCCTCCAGCGGCTTGCCCGGCAGGCCATCGAGCGGCGGCCGGGTTCCCCCAATGCCGCCGGCTCCCTTGCTCAGGTATTTCGAATGAGGCTGGCGGTCTCGCTCCAGCCTAAAAAGCAAGCGCGGCCAGATGAACTGGTAGCTGGGAGAGGCCAGCCCAAAAGAATGGACAAGGTCTGAAGGAGTCGGAGTGCTAAGGACTGAGACAGCAATAAGCGAACTCTCAGTAATCTCTCGTCAGTAGATGCAAATCTGAATAGCTAGCAGGCGGAAAGACGTCGCCCTGACGGAAGCCGGAGGCCGCCGCCAGAGCGCGGCCTGCGCGCAAGTGGACCGCAGAAGCTAGGGACCGCTGCAAAGAGACGGCCAGGCGCATCCGGAAAACTTGGGCGAGGGACCCGGCGACATGGAAGCCAGGCTGCTCGCCCTGCTGCCCGTGGCGGCGGGCCGCTGCTCGCCACGCAAGGCGGTGAAGTTGGTCAAGCCATTTGCGGCCAAAGGCGCCGTGTACGTCGAAATCCAGCGCTCTTTGGCTCATGCGTTCGACACGCGCGCTGGCCGCGCTATGGCTGCTGCCTCAGGGTCTCGGCAGAGCGCCGCTTTTCCTGCTTCGACTTATTCTGATTTGCTGTTGCTCACTCGTGGCTACTGAGCATCCACCTGCATCGTTTCGTGTCTTGGTGTGTAGTTCTGTTTTTCCGGGCGTTGTTTTGTGGCCCTTGAGGCCTGCGGGCATTGTCCAATCTTTTCTGGGCTGGCTTTGCTAGCCCCTCTTTTTCTATGGGCGAGCCTTCTCTTTCTTCAATGCTGTCGGCCCTCGCCCAGGTATTTCATATGAGGCTGGCGGTCTCGTTCCAGCGCTCTTTGGCGAAATTATAGATCATCTCCACCAGAGATTGCCAAGCATTTGGGACTAAATACCCTCCATGTAGAGTTACTAAAGGAAATAGAAGTAGAGCTACTGTGATAGCGAGTAATTTGAATGAAGGTGATTTGGTAAAAGAAAGGTGAAAATTTCCAATACCAAAAGGGATAATAGATAGAATGGCAAATTGCTCCAATGGACTCAAATCATGAGAATGTGATTTTTTGCTTTACTGTTACCACCAACTATAGTGAGAAATCCACGATTTGCTTCTGCAAGCTTGTGAAGATCATCTCTTCTCTTAAGCGCAGCGCTGCTTTTATTGGCAGCATCCAAAATTTCGACTTTAATCATTGTTCTAAGCTTAAAGACTTTTTTGTCCTTTTAATAGCTGCTTCACGAATCCAACGAACTTGCTAAGCTTTCTTGGCGCTGTGCTGAGATGATAGACTGTGAGCTCTTTGGCTCACGCGGTTCACACGCGCGCTGGCCGCGCTATGGCTGCTGCCTCAGGGTCTCGGCGGAATGCCACTTTTCAATGCTTCGAGTTACTCTGATTTGTTGTTGCTCACTCGTGGTTACTGAGCATTCCTCTGCATCATTTCTGGTGTGTAGTTTTTATCTTTTTCTTCGGATTTGGACATTGTCCATTCTTTTTTGGGCTGGCTTTGCTAGCCCCCCTTCTCTCAGGGCGAGCACTTTCTCTTTCTCTTTCTCCATGATGGGCGGCCGATGCTACAGCTGGCTTTGGCGGAGGTGGCGACGGGATCGTGGCGTTTTCAGGTGGCGCTCCGCTCAGCTCAAGACGAGTTACTTGCGGAGCACCCTGCCTTGCAGAGAGCGTGGTCCCGTTTGCCCGCCTTGCCCACTCCACCGACTCGCAAGCGCAGGCGCGGTGCATGGCGCCAGTCGACACGGCGTCCGTCACGGCCACGCTGCAGCTCCTCCCTCCCACAGACGTGCGCGGCCATGCTCGGCTGCTGTCGGCCGCCTCCCCTGGCGCGGCAGCCTGGCTCTGCGCGCCCCCCCTGTACGATGCCCCTCAGGAAGCCGGATTTACTTTTCCGTACGGCCACCCATCGCCTGTTGGGTCTCCCCCCGCCCTGTCCGCTTGCCGTGCTGCAGTGTGAGTGTGGGGAGCGGTCGACGGACCTGGCGGATCTGGCGGCGCTTATCCTCCGCTGCGCCACTGGAGGCGAACGTACAGCTGCTCACGACCTCATCCGAGACGCAATGTTCGGCATCTTCCAGTAGGCCGGAAAACGGTTGCGATGGAGAATACGTCTGTCATGCCAATCCTCCAGAGGGCCGACGAACTCCACACGCGTCCACGCCGGGCGGCGGCGCGCGCATCATTGCGGATGTGGTCACCACTGTTGTCGTCGACCGCTCGGGGCTCTCTGCCTCGCGGGCTGGCCACGCTGCGGCGAAGGCCGCTCGCAGCAAGGCGGCCAAACACGCCGGCCACCCGGCTGCAGATGAGTTCGTCCCCCTGGCTGTGGACGTGCACGGGGCTCTCGGGTCCCAGTGGCTCGACCTGCTGGCCAGGCTTGCGCGATGCGCCGTGTCACGCAGGCGCGGTGAAGCCGGCTGACTCCAACGCCGCTGGCTCGTGGGCCCAGGTATACCGCATGCCATTGTCAGTCTCCCTTCGGCGGTCCATGGCCCAGGCCTTGCATCTGCGTGCTGGCCGTGCTCTCGCTGCGGCCTCAGGCTTTCGGCAGGGGGATAGTTCTCCGGCAGCTAGTTTGTCGGATTTGAGGCTCCTCACTCGTAACTACTGAGTGGTCCATCATCCCCCGTTCTGACATGGCATCTTCAGGCCCCTTCATAGCTGCTTAGCGCTTTTTAGGCCCCTCCGTCATTTGGCCCCTTCGAACCTTTGTCAATTCTTTTTCGGGCTGGCTTATCACAGCCCTGCCCCCATTGGGAGTGCCACTTTTCTCTTGGGCAGTCGGTGGCAGGACCTTCTGCTACCCGGCTTCGACTTGCTGCTGCTGACTCGGGTTATCAAGCTCCCATTCGCCGTGGTTTCTTGACGTGGCTGTGTGATTTGGCGCCTTCCGGCCCTTTTTGGATGGAGTCTCGTGCATAGTTGTGTGATTAAGAGGCGCTTTTCGGCTCAATGGACCTCGTCCACTCTTTTTCAGCCCCCGCCGCATTCGGAACAGCTCACTGCTTATCTTCCTCCTCGTTTCTGCCAAGGGGACGGGGGGGGGCTCGGCCGCCTTCGGATCCTCTGCAGCATATCGCGGCGTCGCTTACTCCGGTACTGCTTCTCGGGCCCGCTGCCCCTGCGCCCTCGCAGAGGCCTCGGGCGGCCCGCGCCCCCGCCGCCGGCCCCGCCGGGGCTCCCCCCCCCGCCGCGGCCCCNGGCCGCCGAGGCCGCCTGCGTGCCAGAGCTGCGGCGGCGCGCCACGCCGCTCCCTAGTGGCTTCCTCGCGCCCCGCGGCGCCGCCGCGCTGCCATGGGCAACAAGCTGACAAAGCGTAGGCACTGCGTCGACGAGCGCCTCACTCGCCCGCAGGTGCTGTGCCGCCGCCAGACTTCTGCCTGGTTCCATATCCATCGCTTAGCATGCTCCGCTTAGTTGCCGTCAAAGCACGCAGCCGTTATGAAGGGGCGCGCTATTCTCCTCTCTCACAAACGTGTCTACAGCGAGCACCCTGAGCCGGGCCTATTGGAAAAGGACACAAATCAGCTCTCGCAATGGCTGCGAGAGGCCAGCGCAAAGGACTGTACGAGGCCTAGTAAGCCTGGCCAGAAAGTGCTGTGACCTGCTCGCAGCGAGCAACAGGGTTATCCGACGGTTGAGGTCGAGCACACAGCAGGCAGCTCTCATTGCCAGTATGTCTCAGCAGGCTGGACTGAGGAGCTATAGCTTTCAGAGCATCCCGCTTGACTGTCGTCGCTGCTGCGGGGCTTCCGCGCAGGGGCTGTACCTCTACAGGGATCTGGACCACAGGAAGCTCCGGAAGCTCATCCTGGACGGCAAGCTGGCACCCTGCTACTTAGGCTCGGAAGAGCCTGCGCTCGACCTGGAAGAGTGCCCCATCTGCTTCCTGGTGAGTGCTGGCATGTAGGCTACCAGGGCAGTACCTGCAGGGATAGGTGTGCAGAGTATGCCACACCCTCGGGAGTTGTTGTTCAGGTCCTGCCTGCAAGATTGGTCCCATGTCAGCGACTCCTCCTGTCACTCCTTTGCCACGAGCCCTGTGTAGTCTGAAAGTTGTAGTCGTGACAGGCTTGTCTGCATGATGTGCAGCTGTAAGTCTGGCCTCTCCGCCTTCAGCAGTCATTGCCACTCAATTCGCTCACAACATGCCGCTGCTCTTCTTGTTTGAGCTTTTGATGAGTGAGGCTTGATAGAGGACTAGGCCGCCTGTGCGCCAGGCGGTGGCTGGGGTAGGAGAGTTTCTTGTGTGAGTGCTGGCTTATGGTGTCAATGAGTTGTGGCTGGGTGCAGCAATATCCCAGCCTGAACAGGTCAAGGTGCTGCTGCAAGGCCATCTGTACAGGTCAGTATCTGCCCCCGCCTGCACTCTGTCTATTTGAGCCTTGTGCTTGCACTTGAGGACTGATGGCTGCCCTGTGTAATACGTTACACTGCTTTTGGTGACCATGCCCTTAGCTTGACTTGTCCACACACGGACACTTTGGATGAAGAATCTCAGGGTACACTTCTGTCTGCTGATGGCAACAACGGCTCTCCACTGTCTATGGTCGATACAGAATGCTTCCTCCAGATGAAGCCGCCACAAGTTGCAAAGCCTACACAGTATGCATCAGGCCTTCTCCTTGAAGCCTTTCATGAAAGATGGCCTATTAGGCATCATGAGCTCTCGATATCCTTTGATGGAAGGGCTGTTTGCAGAGAAGTCAGCATAGAACATTGCTTTCAAGGGAGCAACACATATTCCTGCTGTCCAATTCTGCATATTGTTGGCACTGTTTGTAGCCAAGATTGCGGATAGTGCCTGCTTCAGGTGCCCATTCTGCAAAGCGCCTGGATATGCTGTGGAGTATAGAGGAGCGCAGACGCAAGAAGAGAAGGGTGTAGAGCAGCTAGTAAGCACCTGCCCTGAACCTAGAAGGTGGCTTCTTGTGCCCGTTATGAGGGCCGGCTGCAAGGTTCTGTGTTCTGCATCCATGGGGCCAAGAGCTAGGCAGGCAAGATGGGCCACTCGTTTGACTGGCCACTTTATCTGCAGGAGGAGCAGAAGGTGATCGAGGCTAAGATCAGGATGCGGCAGCAGGAGCTCGACGAGGACAAGGAGAGGGCCCGAACAAGAACAGACAGTGCTTCATCCATCCTGCCTATGCCACCAGTGCTCTCTGACAACCCTACCACTGCTCCAACTTCTGAGGCCGCACCCCACAGCCCTGCTCAGCTTGTGTTGGAAGCATCTCGCTCGGCCTCAGGCCCCGCCTGGGGCCTGTGGTCGAGCTCTCCCAACCGTGGTGGAGCTGCAAGTGCTACTGGGGGCGGTGGGCCTCACAACCCGCATCCTGTGGCACGTGGAGTGGAGCCGGACTCGGTGTGGTCCAGATCTGGCTTAAGAGCATCTGCTGGGGAAGTAAGGAACCCATCGGGGTCTGGCATCCAACCGAGCCAGCTTCTCACGCAGGTTATGACTTCGCCCCGCCAAGTTGCAGCCTGCTAGCTCCCTCAGCCTGTGAGGTGGCGCGTACACTGTGCTTGAGCCACTCTTTGACAAACTTGTCCGTCATGTCTCGTGGCTGCCTCGTGGCTGAGGCGCATTCTGCTGCCCTGCACTCCAGAGCCACGCAATGGCTGGCTCCCATGCGGCAGCAGCTAGGATGCAGTTTGGGCCTGGTGCACCTGCTGGAGGCGTGCTGAGCTCTCTAACTGGCAGCCATCGGCAGCGAGCGGCGTCCGTATCACAATCATTGCAGGAAGGCACCAGGACAGGTGCCAACAATAACACAAGTCTTAGCAGCTTCTTTATCTATGCCACAGGGTGCTACCAAGCTATCTGCTGTCTATCAAAGAGCTTAATGTACAGCCGATGACGCCATATGTGTTTCAGAGGGGCAAGCCTCTGTGGTGGATGACCCTGACTCTTCAACTGGCATTGAGGGACAGTCACAGAGGAGGTCAGTGTGAGGCAGCTATATTTACAGTCTAGTTTTCAGTAGGACTTTTAGCACAGCGGTGCTCCCCCTTGTCTTCATCTTCACGTTAGCCTCCATATTCCCATGCTGCTTGCTATACCTATCAGGAGCTATGGTAGCTATCAGAATTGCACTGTCAGCTGTCTCCTTTTTAAGGACCAGGTCAAGTGCTGTGAGGGCTTCATGGTAAGGAGGTGGCTTTGACAAGGAGTCGACCAAGTCCAGCTCTGATTGACTACTTGTCTTGTGCACAGGTCAGAGGTATTCGACCTTGACTTTGACGATATTATGCTAATGGAAGCTATCTGGCAATCCTTAAGGGTACTCTCACTTTACTGTGCCCACATGCCCTTCTCCTGTGCATCGTATGGACTTTGCATTCACTTTGGAGCTCAAGTTGTGGACTTTTGGCATCTCAGATGCGCTTTGAGATGACAAGCGGATTGAGAATGAAGGCTGTTTGTGACTTGTGCAATTTCATTGTTTGATGTGACTCTTACTTGGCCAGGAGTCCAGTAGCACGCTGACCCAGAGACTTTCCATCAATGTGCTGATTACTTTCAGGAGCAGGAGCTGCAAAGGCACGTACACACCGAGCAAGCATCACCAGCCAGTGTGCGGACTGGTGCTGGTCTTGCACGCGCAGATATACTGGTTGGCAGTAAGCCGTTGTATGCCGAGCCTGGCAGGAGTTCAGTCACAGGGGGATTGGCAGAAGCAATTGCAGCTCTTGCCGAGCGAAGAGCAGTTCCAGCAGCCGAGGTTGCAGATTCAAGACCACAGCACTTGAGCTCCAGCTTGCATGCGGCGCAAGGACATGATTTACCCGCATTCTCATGTGCACCTGACGCTCCTTCAGCAGCCAGTAGCAGTGGGAGAGGCCAGAGCAATGTCTCCGAGTCCATGGCCGAGTGGATGAGGGAGAGAGAGATGCTGGCGAGATCCAGCGTTGACGACCTGGTCCCGTCCAACCTGAGAAGAAGCCAATCGAGGGGCAATCTGACAGGCTTGCCTGGGTCTCAGCAATCAATTGGTGCTCCATTGGAAAAGGTGGAGCGCTCAGGAGCCAGCAGCAGTAGCATGAAGGAAAGCATGGAGATGTCTGTGGAGCTGCATGGAGAATATGCTTCCCAACCTCGGCCTCCTGCCATCGTTGCCGAGCTTTTCGCCTCTTCTTCTCTAGCTGCGGAAGGTTCGGAAGATGCTGCATCAGACAGTCATCCAAGTGAAGTTCCACTGTCGAGGTTGGCTTTTCAAGAAGCAGAATCTCGATCGGAGGAGGTTGATGGAGGATGTGTGTCATCCAGCACCATCCTTACGGGCCTTGCAGCACCGTCGGAGACATTTGAAGAGCAGATGTGTAGAGCCCTAGCCTTGTCACTCCTTGAAGCTGATGTGTTGAGCACAGCAGGATGCTCTGGAGGAGGACAGGCACCAACTTTATCAGCAGAGGAGTTGGACTTGGCGTAGTTATATTGAGCCGTGACTTTGAGCGAGCCACTTTGTGCTGGTGGGCCTTCATGGCTACAAGATCCCGGGGTGATCCCAAGCAGAGCCTCCCTTTCGGCGCTGGGGCAGTAGGTTGGTTGATATGACATGTCGTTGTTAATGCCCGTCAACTTCTTGAGGACGTACTCCTGTCACTTCATGTCTTATCTAGTGAGGACTTTTGCATTTTGGCCACGAACAGTTGATTGTCGTTTGATCCTTAATGGATGACATCATGGTCAGAGCAATGTGCCAATCGGTGCTGTTGCTGTAACAGGTCATCCAGAGACTTCAGACAGACATGTTCTTATCCTGCAAACAGCTTTGTGGTGACAGACGCAATGTTGTATGTCATCACTTGGTACATATGCACTTCGGCATATGCAACTACGGGATCATCTGCGCACTTCTGCTTCACAGCAAAGTTGGTTACCTGAGCCATCATCTGACCTGCAAAATTCTTTGGAAATGATGTCGATAGCCCTGTCGCTGAGGTCAATCAAAGTCAAAGTCGAGCTCTTGCTCACAAACAGGAGGCCTTGGTGAATACAGGTAGACAGTATCAGGTGGAGACGAACAGCCAATTCTCGGTGTCTTGCTTCTGATTTTCTCATCTTTCGGTTTGCCATGCACTTGCCGGTTGGGCGAAGCACAGCCAAGGGTTGACAGATTCATAGGGTCTAATCAGCAATTAGTATGTGCAAACCTAGCTTTGACATGCAAAAGTTCCCTGCAAGCAAGCCCTTGGAGTACATATCATTCTATGCGTCTGATCCAGCTCCAAGACATTTCTTAGTGGAGTAGCACTACCAACAGTGCTTTGTCACCATTATGCAAGGCATGAGCACGCGTGCCAAGCGTGCAAGCAAGGAGCAATTAAGTATGGCCGGCAGTTGTGGACCGTCGAGAAGAGGCAGCATGGCTATCTCGCATTGCTTGTTCTTGTTTCAGCTTGATTGATGCTGATCAGTGATTGCCTCGTCAGACAAGCAAAGGATTGGCATGTGGCCCTCTAACAAGCCCCCTTGTTAGTCAAAACAATAGAGAGGACTTACTGATTCAAGTCATCGCAGATGAGGATGACAATGTGCTCTCTGAGCACAACAAGCAAGGAAACTCATTGCTTGTGTGTGCCTTCATGACCTTTGCTACTTTCTCATGAAACCTAGGTATATCTGACATTTGAAGAGAAGCAACAGCAGTATACAAAAGAAAAGCGCACATACTAACGTTCACTCGGTGTTTTCTGTACTCAGACTCGGAGCTCAATCTCGTCGCCAATACAACCCAATACTGGGTCTCCCCACGGCAAAAGCTACCAGACAATGAGCTCCATGCTCGTGAGGGGTGCTCAGTCGAGCACCTGTCAACAATAATACAAGCTCTAAACGCCACGTCGCCGTGAACGAGGTGCTGGGTGGGTAGGCTTGTCATACATCACCGCCGGTCTTCCACGAGCCCTGCTGACGCTCACAATGAGCAGCAGGCAGTGCAGGCTACAGTGATGAGCAACTGTACCAGCAGTTTATGGTATTGTTTTGCCCAGTACGAGAATGACCATCATGACATGAGATAATTGGGTTGCGGGGGAGCAATCTGCCACAGCTGGAGTGGAGCAGGGATGCGTGAGGGGAAATACCTGTATGTCCATAGCCATTCCCAAGTGCAACCCCCATGGCATAGCGCAGCCCAGTGTGCTGCGAGTCATCCAAGGCCTGAGGCAGCGTCGCCACCGAGGCCGTGCTCGCCTGGTGCTCCAGCCTTGAATGCCTCTCCATCCTGGATGCCCTGTCCTCCCCTTCTCCTCTGTTCTGCAGATCCTCCTCATCGTCCCCGTCCGCATCTGCGTCTGTTCTCCTCAGCTTCTTTTCCCTCTCCTCTTCGGCGTCAACGTCCACCTCCTGGTCTGATCCCCCTCCATCGGTATGAGCTGAGCTCTGTTTCCTTTTGGCCCGGGCCTTGCGGTTCTGCAGCCGCAAGTGGACATAGGCTGCTGTGAGATTGCAGAACAACCTCGCCTGCCCTGCTCCCAGGAAGCAGGGGGCTGCACCTCTACGCCCCTGCACTAGCACGCTCTGCACAGTCATCGACAGAGCGACCTACTTTGCATTGACATGATGGCCAAGGCACTGCACGGTGCAGACTGCATATCATGAGGTGCACAGCCCGCATGGGCAATCTGGATAGCACACCTGGAACCAGTTGTACACGTTCGTCTCTTCTATCCTGCCGTGCTGGCGGAGGTCGTCCGTGATCTCCTTGATGCGGTGCTTGTTGGGCGTTCCATTGCCCTGCACAAAGAGCTTCTCGAGAACTTGCAGTTGCGCAGGGCTTGGCGTCCACCTCTGACGTGACTTGCTGTGCGCCATGCTTCCCGAGTATTGCACCGGCTCGTACCCAGCCATGATGTGGTGGCCTGCACGCAGCAATCGTGCGGCTCAGCAGGTGCAGCACGTGGAGGCAATGGAGGGCCAAGCATCCACCAGCCCACCACCTCTGAGGCTCTCTTGAGAGTGGCGTCACAAGCCGCAGGTAGCCAGCCCTTTGACAGCCGCCAATGGCATACGCATGCAATCAGGGCCGCATGGTGCCCACAACTGGTGGCCAAACTGCATGGCCACTCGTCAGTAAGGCAGCGCTGCATGGCTCCAGCGCCCCTGGAGCAATGCGACCGGGGCACATGCGCTGCACAGGGGCTCGGGCCCTCATTGCCTTGCCAGTCCCCGTGCGCCACATTCACTGAGCAAGGCCAGTGGCTTGGGGGGCCAGCGGACTCGAGGCAGTGCCACGGCTGCACGCTCCAGGGGCAAGGGAAGGGGCAGGCGATGGGCAGCCCAGCACGGCGCTGCGCAATGCCGGTCGCCCTGCTGCGGGCTCGTGGCCTGCCGGCCGCCGTGGCCCCAGGCTCTCAACACCGAGCCCTCATGCGAACCAGGAGCCAGCCTCGACGAGAGAAGCAGCGAGGCACGGGCGGGGGGGCTCACTTGGCGCCGCCATTTGCGGCTGCACGGCGTGCTGGGCGTGCTGCGCCGCCGCCGCCGCCTGCTGGTGCTGCGCGTGGGTCATGGCCTGGTGCATGGCCACCAGCTGCTGGCAAATGGCGCTGTACACCGAGATCTGGCGCCGCAGCAGGTCCAGCTGCTCCGCCGTCATGGCGGGCGCGGCGCCCGGCCCCGGCCCCGGCCCCGGGCCCGGTCGCAGGCTCGCCGGCGGGG
>WELB01000029.1:952083-981094 GCA_009602725.1 Spirogloea muscicola
CCCCCGCCCCCCCTTCTCCACTCAGCTCTTTGGGGAGCAAGTCCGGCCAGGCCCACTGAGCGAACGTCACAGCGCTGCCTGCTCTGTCTGATGGGCTGATTGCATGATCTGGGCTGCTGGTGGATTGGGACAGCAGTCGGCGATGTCGCCTGACGGGCAGGCACAGGGGTACATATTTGCCGCGGCCAACCCTTCAAATCAGACATCAGGACACCCCTTCATGCCAATGCCCCTGCAGTTCCCCAGGGGCCATGCTGCAGAAGGGATGCCAGAACTGCCCAACCGCCTGAGGGAGGAGGGCGGAGCCTTTGTGTTCCCAGAAAGGCCGGGCCAGCCTGAGTGCCAATATTACCTGAGGACGGGCGACTGCAAGTACGGTGCGACTTGCCGCTTTCACCACCCCTCCGACAGGGCCCTGCCCTCGCCAACCTGCGTCCTCAGCCCCATCGGCTTGCCGCTTCGCGAGGTATGACAATAGGACCTGGACTAACCTCTGCTGGCGCATGGAGGCCCGGCTGGGGACATCTTAGCAAGGCCGCTTCGACCCCTGCACAGGCTTTGCGCCCTACGGGCTGCTTTGTTGAGGGTGTCGCTTCCTCTTGGCTGGCATTTGTGCATGCTGCCAGTCAGGGGACACTTCGCCGTGTCGGGGGGCCCGCTGACTCGAAGCGTACACACGTGCCCCTCCCCACACAGGGCTCTCCTACGTGTACATTTTACAGCCGCTTCGGCATCTGCAAATATGGGCCCACCTGCCGGTATGACCATCCGATGCACATCTCCCCAGCACCTGGACCCCCGGTGGCCCCTCCAACTGCCACAGTCATGGGGGTGCACAGCTTCCAGCAAGCGTCCCCGGGGAGCCAGTGTGATCCCTCGATGCCCTCTGCAGAGGGCCACATACACAGCGTCCGGGTTTCAAGCGGCACCTGATACCGCCGCTCCATGAGCGGCTGGTCTGTGGGTTGTGCAACCTGAGAGTCCACCCATTCTGCTCAGGAGCCCTGCGCAGTGTCGGCCTTGTTGGCCCCCGCCTCTCCATGGAGTCCCTCCTCCCTCATTCCCCTTTTAGCTCTCTATTCCCCCAGGGCACAACTTGCGACATTCACCAAGGCACCTGCTTGTCACAGAGACCACACAGGCAGCTGCGCCATGTTGCTTAGGCATCAGCAGGCAGACCCAGGCCAGCAAAGGAAGGGGGCCTTTGCTCGCCCTGTGGTTTCAGCTTGCCCTTCAGCACAGGAAAATACGGACACCGGTCAACGCCCACTGAGCATCTCCTGCCAAGAGAGCCTGGCACATGCTGGATCTGCTCTAGAGTGGGAGGCTCAGGCCACGGTCCTGTCGTTTAAAAGCATAGCTCTGAGGCCAGGTTTACAGCACTCATCTTGTGACCCCGGCCCCTTGCAGGCGGACATTATCATTCGTGAGCTGGGGGTGTCTGGCACCCCGGCAGACAGCGAGCTGCCAGAGCCCAGAACCCTTGCGACACCGCCCATACCCAATAACGAGACACCCTGCTTTGCTCTGGGGTCCGACAGCAGCTGCACTTTCACTGGTACCTTGCAAGTAAGTTGATACTTGCAGAGGCTCTGTGGATGTCTGATCTTTGTGACTAGTGTGGACAAGGCAAAGCCCGGTGCACTACAGTGCACTCTTGCTTCAAGTACCTGACTGCCCAGAAGACTCCTGCAGCAAAATAGTGGTGCAGACTACAGCTCGCAGCTGGGTGCTTGCACTCGCCTGACCGTGCATCTCAACAGCTGCTCCCTGCAGATGAAAGCAGCGCCGCAAAGTCCGCTGGCGGGCAGCCTCACCTTCAGTCCTGTCACAATGCAGCTGGCCAGACATGAGCCAAGCTGTCTTGCCAGTCATCGAGAGCACACGGCACAAGCTGCTGTCTCTGGCAAGGGCATCATGGCTGAGCGAGGGAGGGCAGGGGGAGCCTCTTCCTGGGATCGATCTGCCTCATCCCGGCTGTCGGCTACTGACTGACGGAAATGATTGGCCCTGGTTCCACACAGTTGGCCACACCCTCTGTCCTGCAGCAGCATACGGCAGCTGGAGTGTGCCGAGTTCGAGCCAGCACCTGGAGAGATGGCTTCTCATCAGCAGCTCCTTCCTCGGCGGGGGCGGTCAAGTAGTGCAGAGCCGGAGGTGGTGGCGGGGGTGGGTCCTTGGACGTGGAGATAGGGCCGGGTTGAGAGGACGGAGCAGCGGCGGGTGCAGTGGGGGGCCACTTGAATGAGCTGCCATCGAAGATGTGGGAGCAGTCGGTATACGCCGAGCCGAGGCCGGCGCCGGCCCCGAACGTCAGACACGCCCACCTTGACGCGGGGGCGCCTGCAGGCAGCCGCAGGGCCTGGGGCAATGAGCGCCAGCCGGCGGAGGCTGGGCAGAGGCAGCTCAGCGGGCGGCCATCGCCCGCGGATCCGGGTCTCGGCGCGTCTGCGGAGGGGCCGCCTGAGGGCTCCTCGGCTCCTCGGCCAGCTGCGCAAGGCGGCCGAGGGCTGGGGCGTGGGATGTGCGGGGCTCACGGAAGAGGAGGAGGCCGGCGGCGAGGCCGGCGAGGGAGGCGTAGACGCCGCGGCGCAGCGTGAGGTCGAGGCAGGCGTCCCACTGCGCGTCCAGGGCCAGCTCGCGGGGGCGCCCGCCCGCCGAGCCGCCCGTCGCCATGGCGGCGGGGAGGGTGGGGCCACCGGCTGGTGGTGGTGGCGGGCGGCGGTGATAGGGCAGCGGAGGGCTCCGTCTTGGGTTGAGCTCACCTCACCTCGGGCCCGGCAGCCGCAGGGCTCGTCGGAAGGCGGCCGTGGCAGGGGGCCCGCCGCAGTGGCCTCCTCCGCTTCATCAACGCCTCGATCCCTCCGCCTTTATGTCCCTCCAGCGCTCCCACGCGCTTGCTTTGCACCGCCGCGCCGATCGCGCCCTTGCAGCAGCCTCTGGCCTTGCGCAGCGGGGTTGCTCTTCCTCCCCTCAGCTCATCGCGCTTCGTAATTGCTTTGTTTCTCCTTGTGCTTGTCTTTCTTAGCGCTTCCCCTGGCCCCCTTCTCGTACTTTGTTCATTCTTTTTGGGCTGGCTTTTCCAGCCCCTATCCTCGATGGGCTTCCCCTTCTTGCTCATCTGACTTCCTACTGCTGACCCGGGGGTTACTAAGAGCGCCCTGTCTGCCTGTTACGATTCATACGTAGCTGCTCTGTTTCTTGTTGTGCTTGTTTTTCTTAGCGCTTCCCCTGGCCCCCTTCTCATACTTTGTTCCTTCTTTTTTGGGCTGGCTTTTCCAGCCCCTATCCTCAATGGGCGAGCCCTTCCATCTTTTGTAGTAATCTGTGGTGTAGTCCTTTTCCCGGCTCCTCTTTCTCTTTTCTTCTTGGACGTTGTCCATTCTTTTTAGGGGTGGCTTTGCAAGCCCCTCTTCTCTGTGGGCGAGGCCTTCTTCCTGTCTGCCTAGCCTGTGGCTCCGCCATGAACACCTGTATGCATCTGGCTGGGTTTCACAGCCGCTCTTTTAATATCAGCAGCCGCATTCATTCTTTCTTCGTCCATGTTCACTCTTTCCAGCTGGCCTTCACAAGCAAGCGCGGCCTAACTGGTGGCTGGGAGAAGTGGCACTCCCAATGGGGGCAAGGGCTGTGAAAGCCAGCCCGAAAATAATTAAAAAAGGTTCAAAGGGGCCAAATGACGGAGGGGCCTAAGAAAAGCGCTACGCAGCTACGAAGGGGCCTGAAGATGCTATGTCAGAACGGGGGAGGATGGACCACTCAGCAGTTACGAGTGAGGAGCCTCAAATCCGACAAACTAGCTGCCGGAAAACGATCCCCCTGCTGAAAGCCTGAGGCCGTAGCGAAGAGGGAGAGGCCAGTCCCAGAGGGGAGCAAGCGCGGCCAGATTAACTGGTGGCTGGGAGAAGAAGTGGCTCTCCCAATGGGGGCAAGGGCTGTGAGAAGCCAGCCCGAAAAGAATTGACAAGGTTCGAAGGGGCCAAAGTACGAGCTAAGCAGCGACTGTGGGGCCTGAAGAGGCTATGGCAGAACGGGGGAGGATGGACCGCTTAGTAGTTACGAGTGAGGAGCCTCACATCCGACAGACTAGCTGCCGGTAAACTATCCCCCTGACGAAAGCCGGAGGCCGCAGCGAGAGCACGGCCAGCACGCAGATGCAAGGCGTGGGCCATGGACCGCTGGAGGGAGACGGACAAGCGCATACGATACACCTGAGCCCACGAGCCAGCGGCGTTGAAGTCAGCCGGCTCACCGCGCCTGCGGGACACAGCACGCCTGGGAGAGGCCAGCCCAAAAGAATGGACAAGGTCTGAAGGAGTCGGAGTGCTAAGGACTGAGACAGCAGTAAGCGAACTCTCAGTAACCTCAGTCCCAGAGGAATGGACAGGGTCCTGAAGGAGCCGGAGTGCCAAGGAGTGCTTCACAGCCCTCGCTTCAGTCCCCTCCGTCATTGTGGCCCCTTGGACCCATTCTGTCCATTCCTTCCGGGCTGGCTGTTTCACAGCCCTTGCCCCCATTGGGAGAGCCACATCTTCACAGCCGCTGCCGTGCAGTGATCGGCGCTGCTCCTGCCCCTCCGCCAGCCGCTTCGCCGGCTCTGCCCTCCGCCGTCGCGGCCCCGCCTCGCTCGCCGCCGCCACGCCCCTGCTCATGAGTTACGCAGGCTTCCGCACCCTGCACGCCCCGACTGGCGTGGATGCCGCCGCCGCCGCCTTCCTCACCCACACCGCCCGCTCCCCTCCCACCCTCCCGTGAGCCTCGCACCCGCTCCCCGCCCAGCCTCCTCCCAGCAGCTCCTCGCTGCTCCGCGGCCTCGCGCGGCTTGCTCGCTGACGCTCCTTCCGGCCTGGGGCCGGTGCGGGTGCGCACAGGGAGAGCGGCTCGCCAGGCGCTCTGCCCTTGCCGGCAGCGGAGAGCTCGCCCCGTGTCCAAGTCATGCCATGGCCGTCTTCGCGCTCCGCTGAAGGGCCGCTCCATGGTAGCCTCCACATGCCAGCCAGCCGCCCTGTCCAGAAGCGTCTCCCAGTTCTCTCCTACCATTTCCGGGACAGAGCAGCGTCTCATGACCTGCAAAGCTGTGGGGCCAGCTCAGGCTGCCAGCGGCAGGCTCTTCGAGCTGCATGCACTCTGAGCAGAGTGCGTGCTGCTCGCACTCGCACTCGCACTCGGTCGAGAGTTGCGAGGGAGCAACCAATCAGCCCCATACAATTGCTGCTGCCTGCTAGGCGGTACTGTTTTGAAGGGAGACGAGGCGGGGCGCAGTCAGGTTCTTGACGGAGCTCAACAGTTCCCTAAGTGCTGGCGGCGTTGTGTTGCAGTCGACCTGCCGCCAGACCTGGTCGTTGCCAAGGCCAACGTGCTGGAGATCTACAGGCTGTGCATGCAGCCGGGGTTGGGATCTGGCGCCGGAACCGGCGATAAGGCATTTCTGCAGCTCGTCTGCGAACACAGGTGCCGCGCTCACACTGAGCAGTAAAGAATGTATCAGCCACTGGCGTTGTCTCGCTGGTCGCCCAGTTGCTGAGCGCCAGGATGGTGCTCCGGTGGCCAGGCTGCAGGAGAACATCGAAGGTTTGGCCGTTTTGGCTGGTCAGGGGGGAGGCAGAGGGCAGCGGTGCGGCAGGCGGGACGCCCTACTGCTGGCCTTCCGCGAGGCCAAGATCTCTGTACTGGAGTTTGACGATGCGTCCCACGCCCTCCGCACCATGCAAGCCTCCTGCCCCATTCTTGGCATCTGGCTTTGCATCAGCAGGGCCGCGACTATCCCAACGCCACTCCAGGAAATACCTGCCACTGCCTGTCCTGCCCAGACTCACGCAGCATCGCGCTCTTGAGCTGCTGACACGCACATCTGCGTGCTGCTGCGCATTGCCTGACAGCTCTTTGCACTACTACGAAGGTGATGAGTGGCAGAGCCTCAAGCGAGGCCACGAGAGGTTCCCTCGAGGGCCGATCGCTCGCGCAGATCCGTTGGGACGGTGTGCAGCGGTCCTGCTCTTCCGGTGCCAGCTTGCGCTCTTCAGAGCCGCCAACCCGTCGCTTGGGCTCGGGCTCCTCCCTGGGGAAGAGGAGCCCGTAGGTGGAGGACAGGTGTCCTACATTGCGCACCTCCGAGATATGGGGATCCCGCATGTGCGGGACTTTGTCTTCTTGCATGGTGCGAGCCCCTGTCAAGCAGAGCTCCTGCCTGCCAGCATCAGCTATGACGTTAATCTGATTTATGCCTTCTAGTATGCGCCACGATCACAGGAACTGCCTTGAGTTGCGAGCAGGGTACACAGAGCCGGTGGCGGCGGTCTTGTGGGAGGCTGAGCCGGCTTGGGCCGGAACCCTCCCGCTCTCCAAGCGCTCCAATGCCTCGCTCTCCGCCCTCAGCCTCAACACCTCCCTTCGCCAGCACCCCATCATCTGGTCCTTCTCCGTCAGTCAGGGCTTCCTCCTCGTTCCTCCTGCCGAGCTGCTCAATCGACTACCTGACGAAGTCCGTTGAGATGCACTCCATGTCAAGCCCAGGCGCTCAAGAAGCTGCTGTCTTGTGTCTCTGCAGGGGTTGCCCTTTGATGTGTTCAGCGTGACCGCAGTCCCTCATCCAGTCGGCGGTGTGCTAGTCTTGGGGACCAATTCGGTGCACCACTGCAGTCAAGCCCAACAGGTTTCTGTTGCAGTGAATGACTTTGGAAAAGGTCAGGAAGCTGAGGTGCCGAGGGCGTCTGTCACCACGGAGTTGGACGGTACGCAGGCAACGTGGCTGGCACCGCACGTCGCACTCCTCTCCACCAAGACTGGGGTTTTCTACCTTCTCTCCCTCATCTTTGATGGACGGTAAGACCCACTCGTTGGCTCGCAGGACTTTCAGTGCAGCGCTAGCAAGCCTTGGCCAGCGATAGGGAGGGACGGTGTGGTATGCTCAGCCTGTTTGACATGGAGTTGACACTGCGACAGGGCTGTCGTGCGTCTGGAACTATCCGAGAGCCGAGCGGCCTCACTACCTTCATGCCTTGTCACCTTGGACGGGTCCTATTTCTTCCTGGGCAGCCGCCTTGGCGACAGCCTCCTTATTCAATATGCCCCGGCCCCTCACTTACCTCTCGGCGACCAGCATCTGAGTGATGGGAACAAAACACTGCCGGACTTGGATGTGGTATATCGCCTGGTCTCACCATGGTGCTCATGCTTGACTGTGTGGTGCGGCCCAAAGTCATGCCACCATGTCAGCCTGATGTGGCTACGTCTTTGCGCACCTTGCAGGGTGGCCTCCTCTCACCTGCCAGCAAGAAGCGCCGTGTGTTACTGGAGGGCCAGGCGTCCATCAGTGCTGAGGAGGATCTCCTTCTCTACTCGTCATCTCCTTCTGCCGAGGGCCCAGCACCGTCCCATCTCCACCTGGACAGAAGTGGGAAGTTTGACTTTGCAGTGGTCGACTCGCTTGTCAATATCGCTCCCCTGCGTGCCTTGGCGCATGGTGTGCGGTCTGCTACCGATGCGAGTGATGGGGGAGGGGAGGGGGCTTTGCAGGACAGCCATGAGCTTGTGAGCTGCTTCACCTGGCCCCTGGCACTGCACCGTGCAACTTGGCCTTCTGTACAGTGGCATGTACGGACTTCTGGGTCGTTCTGTGACCTGAGCAAGTTGGCACCGTTCGTCTGCAGCTGGCCTGTTCAGGCCATGGGAAGAATGGCAGTATATCTGTCCTCCACCGCTTCATTCAGCCTGAGGTCATCTCGGAGGTAGGTCTCTCGTCCTGCCGCTTCTGATCTCAAGCAACCGCCTTGAAGAGTGACGGCCCTCCTCATGAGCTGCAGGCTTAGTTCTAGTCTGCCACAAAACAGAGGAATCAAGCCTTGGTCCTGTGATCCTGAGGACTTGGCGCATCCCACGTGTAACCACCCGCAGGCTGCTGTTCCCAGTTGTCAAGCCATCTGGACGGTGTATCACGAGGCAGATGACCGCCCGCCCCTTCTCGAAGAAGGGCCCACTGATGCACACCACGCATACCTCATCATGAGCTTAGAGGACAGAACGATTGTGCTGGAGACCAGGGAGGACTTAGCTGAGGTCACAGATGCAGTGGGGTATTTCAGCGAAGGCCCAACGGTCGCAGTAGGGAACTTCTTTGGCAGGAGAATGGTACTCCAGGTCTTTCGCAATGGTGTGCGGCTCCTCGATGGACCAAAGCTGGTCCAGGAGGTTGCTGTGTCAGGCGTGATGCGGGCTACAGTGCAGGACCCTCATGCTGTCCTCCAATTGGCGGATGGGAGGCTCGAGCTCGTCACTGCATGTGAGAGCTTGTGGATGCCAGGATGGAGCACAATCTGCATGCTGAGAACATTCACTGCCTGCGCCTACTGCAGATTACGAGTCATGCAGGTTCTAGTCTGAGCAAGTTTGCTTGCACCTTTGCAGGTCTTCCAGCACATGTCGTAACCCTGTCTGACATTGACATCGGGCCTGAGAGGCCGACATGCTTCGCCCTTCACTGTGATCCAACGGAAACTGCATGGCTGGCAGCTGCTTGCAGTGCTAGTGGATCGTCAGCAGGTGGAGGCAAGGGTGAGCCTAAGGACACGGTGCATCACGGTCACTGCATACTATGTACGAGGGATGGGGCAATGGAGATCTTTGGTCTCCCTGGCTTCAAGTCTGTCTTCAGGGAGGCAAAGCTAGGGGCTGGACCAAGGGTACTCAAGGACAGTAGTGGTAAAGTACGGAGATCAGAGTCACAGGAAGTGGAGGACGTTCCTTTTGCTCAAGAAGTGTGCATGCCTGCTTGGAGAGGAGGCCATTCAAGGCAGCCATTCCTCCTTGCCCTCCTCAGCGATGGCCGATTGCTCTGTTACTGTGCGTATACTTATGACAGTCTCAAAGCTGAGGGGAATCGGAGCCGCTTGCGCTTTGTACGCCTGGCTATAGATCAGCTCCCCTGTGTAGCCCCTGAGCCCAAATCGAGACCAGCAGGATGCGTAGCAGAGGCTAGCCAGAGATTGGTGGCTTTTGACAACATTGGGGGCATGCCAGGAGCCGTCATGATGGGGGCCAGAGTGCTTTGGCTCATGGCGGTCAGAGGCAGGTTGCGAGCACACCATCAGAAAGCGGATGCAGTCACTGTGGCCTTTGCCTCCTTGCACAACGTCCACTGTGCGCATGGCTTTGTCACTGTGAACTCCCAGGTGCGCTGTGTTGAAAACCAGGGGCACGCGACTGTCAAGGAGGTATTGAGTGCTTTGTTTGGCTCAAGCAGTTGTGACATTAGAGCATTCTGAGCTTTGCTGCATTGCTGGCTCGCCTTGCACAGGGGCAGCTCAGAATTAGCAACCTACCCCACCTGCTCCATTACGACAGCGAGTGGCCAGTGCTGAAGGTAACAAGGCCAAGCTTAGCTCCGCTTGGAGCTAGCTCTTGAAAGCCAGGCCGATCAAGGATGCAAGCACTGCTAATGTGAGGAGCTCACTTGGATCTCTTAGCTTGGACCGTTAGTCTGCTTTCAAGACTGATTGCTTGTCCAAGTCTGCTGCCCATTTGTTGCAGATTCCGCTCAGAGTCACCGCGCACGACATTGCCTTCCATGCAGACTCCAATGCCTATGTCCTGGTCACATCAACCCCTGTATGCTCTTCTTCAGAATGTCACCAGTCACTGTGGCTCATTGTCAGTGGACAAGGCAACCTAGATATAGACAAGGCAGCAGCATATAGCGAGGCTCCAAGACCTTGTATGAACCTGGACATGTGTGTTGTGACAATGCCCCTGATTGGGTCATCAAAATTGCACATGCCATGCAGGTTCCTTGTGTGCCACTGCATCGGAGTAACATGATCACTGGGTGGCTGGTAACAGGGCAAGAGGCTGCTTGCAGAGGTAGTTGAGCAAGGAGAGGAAGGGGATGTTGACGAGGCCGACGAAGGTCAGATGGGAAAGAGCAAGGGCCAACTGGTGCCTGTGAAGCTATTTGAGGTGTGCGCTCTTAGTGCCAAGCGCGACTTTACCATCGAGCAGAATCAGCTCCTAAAGGTTGGGGAGCATGTGACGACTCTTCGCGTGCTATTCATCCAGGTGAGAGGCCTTGGCCTCTGCATAGAACTCTGCATCAATCCTTGACAAATGGGTTCGGCAGTGCTGCATGACCAGACGCGCATGCTACAGGCTGAGGCTGGTGCCTAAGCGCAGAATCTGTCTGGTGGAGGCATCGAGGCGTTGGTGGTTGTGGGAACCATGTGCGTGCAAGGGGAGGATGTGCCAAGCAAAGGGCGCATACTCCTCTACACACTGAAGGAGTCTTCAGAAGGCGAGAAAAACAAGTTGCAGGTAGGCTTGCACACTCTCGTATAGCGGATGGGGACGGGGAGATAACACGAAGAAATCACTCTTCATCAGTGGTGTCTTCACAACATGACAGTCGCACCTGAGCTGTTTTGCCCTGCGGCCTGGTGGGCGCTGCGCAGCTGCTGGAGGTTTTGGAGAAGGAGATGAAGGGGGGGGTGACAGCTGTGGCCTCCCTTCAAGGGGCCATCTTGTTGGCCGTTGGTCCTAAGCTTGTGCTGCACTCTTGGGATGGCAAGGACATCACCGCTACCGCCTTCTACGATGCTCCACTATATGTCGTCAATCTGACAACGGTGCAGACAAGACTCCTCCAGCTTGTGAATTCATCACAGCTCTGGGCAGAGACCATGTGCTAACGAATTTCTGGTCCAGCTGACTTCCTCTTTGTCAATTATTTGCAGGTCAAGAATTACGTGCTACTAGGAGATATCCACAAAAGCATCTCATTTCTGCAGTGGAAGGAGGATGGCGCACAGCTTCTGCTTCTTGCCAAAGATTTCTCGCCTTTGGATTGCTACGCTTCTGAATTTCTCATTGATGGACCCCAGCTCAGCCTTGTGGTCGCAGACCGCAATAAGAATCTCAAGGTGGGGACTGGATGGGATTGGCACTGACATTCGTTCTTAAAGGAATGGAGCATTGTTGTGCAGTTGTAATTTACATTTATTCACTTGTTCATCAATCTCTTAAGTGACTTGAGTGCCTTGGAGAAGGCGCAACCCATACCAATGTTTGTTATCACAAAGGAGAAGGTTGTGCTGTCCCTCCTACACCATATACACAGTCTCGGGTCATGAAGTCGCAGAGGACATTAATATCACCCATAGAGATGACCCTCGGTAGCCTGGCTATCATGACAAGGACTGCCTCTGACGTCTGTGTTGCACTTACTTTCCGGTCCAGATTCTGGTTTATGCTCCGAAGAGCCTACAAAGTTGGAAAGGACAAAAGCTGCTGACTCGTGCGGAATTCCATGTTGGTGCTCACACCACGCGCTTCCTGCGGATACAATGCCCGTCGACCTCTCAAAGCACAACCCATGCTGCCCGATATGCACTACTTTTTGGTACCTTGGACGGGGGAGTTGCTGTGCTTGTATGTGCCAGCCAGCTTGTTAACCTCACCTGCCCCTTGCAGAACGTTGATAGTCTGTGTCTCACCAGAAGATTGCTGTCTGCACGGGCGGCATTACCGCCTCCTTGTGCCCCAAAAATATCCTCATCTCTGTGCTACATCCTTCTGTTCCTGATTCTCAAGTAGCTGGGCAGCTGCTTCGTATTGCATGTGATGCTTGTTTTAGAGGTTACTGTGTGAAGGCTCAGGCCTTCACTTGGACTGCTGCAGGCGCCCATGGACGAGCTGGCATTCAGGCGCCTCCAAGCTCTCCAGAGAGTGTTGGTGGATGCTGTGCCCCACACGGCAGGCCTCAATCCTCAGGCCTTCAGGGAGTACCGCACAGGTGGCGAAGCGCATTCGCCAGGACCAGACAACATTGTGGACTGTGACCTGCTATTCCAGTCAGTACAGTTGCCCTTCCTACACTATGATATGCAAGAAAACAACTTGTTTCTCCAGGACAAAGCAAGCAACAAGCAGGCCACACGCCCTGCTATGTTTGGCAGTGATTGCAGTGCACGGGTCCCAAGCAAGCCACAGAGAGGCGCAGCTCAAGTCTTGTGTCAAGCTAACGCGCCGCGCACATGCATGAATCCAACAATGGCATGGTAAAGCCTTGCGTTGTGACAATTGCCTCCTGCTTGTGCCTGTACACAGGTATGACATGCTGGACTTTCAGGACCAGCTTAGACTAGCCACACAAATAGGTAGCAGCCGCTTGCAGATAACGGCCAGCCTGAGAGAGTTCGCCGCAAGCACAAGCTTCTTGTGATCACGACAGTGTGAGGTGCACGAGCCCACAAAAGAAAACCCTCCCAAGCAAGCAGGCCAGGTGCCAAATACAGCAGTCCTGGCCGTGCACAGGCGGCAAGCTCGTCTCTCTCAAGTCTCAAACTTTGGCTGGAGTCTAAGCTCATGGACGGGCAAGCGGAACACGTGCCAACCTCGTTGGCACCACGGCAGGGGCGTCAGGTGGCTGCGACAGTGTTCCGCATCACAGGGGGAGGAGGGGAGGTGGGAGCTAAATAAGGAGGGCCAGGGAGGCAGCACGTGGTGGGTTGGCCACGGGCTCCTGTGTGACTGCACTTGGAGGCTCGCGAAAGAGGCCTGGTCGCAGGGTCAGATCCTGTCGATGTCCTCGTCCTCGAACTCGATGTAGTCGTCCTCGCCATCGCCCTCCTCGTCGTCCATGCCGCCGGCGATGCCCTCGTTGAGGCGCACGTTGTCGGGCAGCTCCCCATACGCCTTGAGCAGGCGGGCCTCGTCGGGCTGGAACTTGAGGATGACGTCGGCCTTGTCGTCCTGGTAGTCGCGCAGGCCGACGAGGATGATGTCGCCGCTGGCAATCCACACCTTCTTGTGCATCTTGCCGCGGATGTGGCAGAGGCGCTTGGTGCCGTCGATGCAGAGCGCTTCGCAGCGGCCGTTGCCCAGCATGCGCAGCACCTGCGCGTACTCCTGCCCGTCCTCCTTGAACACCAGCTCCCGCTTCTCGTCCTCCGCCTCGTTCTTCCCGCGCTTCCGGTTCTTGCCTCCCTTGCCCTTGTTCTTCGGCATGCTGCTGGCGCGGGCGCCGCCCTCGCCGGGGGTGGAGGGCTGCGCGGCGGGAGGCGGGGGGGCCTGGGGCCGCGACGGCAGAGGAGGCGGNGGCGGGGGTGGTGGCGGGCTAGCAGGGCTGGAGGCGGCGGGCGTGGGAGTGGGGAAGGAGCGGGAGGCGACGGCCGGCCAGTCGAGACGGCGCGACCGACGTGGGAGAAAGAAACGAGAGGCGCGCGGCGCGCAGGAAATGAGAAAGAAGGTGGCCCGAACACTGTCTGTCAGGAACACACCCGCGGGGACAGGAAGGAACAGCTATATCAAGTTACGGCAAGGGCTGTGAGGACCCACGAGGGAGCACATACTAGCCTACACACATGCCCGCCTAATTGGAAGTGCTAGCCCATAGAGAAGAAAAGCAAGCGCGGCCAGATTGACTGGTGGCTGGGGGAGGCCAGCCCAAAAGAATGGACAAGGTCTGAAGGAGTCGGAGTGCTAAGGACTGAGACAGCAGTAAGCGAACTCTCAGTAACCTCTCGTCAGTAGATGCAAATCTGAATAGCTAGCAGGCGGAAAGACGTCGCCCTGACAGAAGCCGGAGGCCGCCGCCAGAGCGCAGAAGAGGGGCTGGCAAAGCCAGCCCAAAAAGAATGGACAATGTCCAAAGCCAAAGAAGTCTGATTCGGGGGCCTGAACAGACAAGTGAGCTCTTGGAAAAGGGGCCGAGGGCTGTGAAAGCCAGCCCGATTTTCCGATTTGACAAACCTTATACACTAAGCCGGAGCACCACCTCGTAGGAAAGACTCTTCCGCAGAGAAGGGGCACTCCCAATGGGGGCAAGGGCTGTGAAAAGCCTGCCCGAAAAAGAATTGACAAAGGTCCGAAGGGGCCAAATGATGGAGGGGCCTAAAAAGCGCTAAGCAGCTACGAAGGGGCCTGAAGATAAATGAATGAACAAACACATTCTTTTTCTGGCCAGAATGAACAAACTTCGAAGGGGCTAGAGAGAAGTGGCTCTCCCAATGGGGGCAAGGGCTGTGAAACGCCAGCCCGAAAAGAAGTGAAAGGGGCCAGAGAAGCGTTAAGTACACAGTGACTCAAGTGGCCACTGGGTGCTCACTGGGTGCCAGTGGGTGCTCAATATCCCCTGTTGAGCAGCCCCAGGTCAGACAAACAAATCCCCGGGTAGCAGGTCCCCTGTCTACAGCCAGAGCTGCAGCCAAAGCGCAACTGGCATGCAGATGCACTGCATGTGCCAGTGCCCACTGCAGCGGTACTGACAGGCGCATGCGATACACCTGGGCAAGAGAGCCTGCCGCGTTGATGTCTGCCTGCTCCCATTGATAACGTCAGGACACAGCGCACTAGCCGGTGCAGGAGCTCGAGCCACCGAGCCGGCCGAACGCCCCGTGGACGTCAATGGCAAGGGGGAAGAACTCGTCCTCTGTCAAAGGATCAGCATCATTTGCCTCCTTGCCTCGAGCGGCACTGGCGACTGCATGTTCTGCCTTAGAGGCAGATACATCGGGGTTGGCCCGATCGAACGCTTCAGTCGTTACCACATCCAGGAACCAGCGAGGGTCACCAGCCAGTGGGGTAGCCAGCAGGTCGACTTCCCGGGCGTACACGCCGTTCGCCCTTCTGCTGCAGAGAGAAACAACAACAGCACAGGAAAGGCACGCGGTGCGCATGCAATGAGAGGGTGGCCGTCTCAAGTCGATACATTGCAGGAGGTCTGAGAGTGCATCCACGCCGCCGGTCCGCTCGCACAAGTCTTCCGCATGCGCCTGGCCGTATCGCTTCAACGCTCCCTTGCCCACGCCGTCCACACGCGAGCAGGCCGTGCTATGGCCGCCGCCTCTGGGTCTCGGCGGAGTGCCTCTTTCCCTGCAGCGAGCTACTCAGACCTGATGTTGCTCACTCGTGGGTACTGAGCTTCCCTTTTCATCGTTTCTGTGTTCTGCAGTGTTTTGTAGTGTAGTCCTTTTTCCGGCTCCTCTTTCTTTGGCTTCGGACATTGTCCATTCTTTTTTGGGCTGGCTTTTGCCAGCCCCTCTTCGCTATTGGCGTGCACTCCTTCGGACCTTGTCCCTTCTTCCTGTGTCCCTTCGCCTCCAAAAGAAGCAAGCGCGGCCAGATTAACTGGTGGCTGGGAGAGGCCAGCCCAAAAGAATGGACAAGGTCTGAAGGAGTCGGAGTGCTAAGGACTGAGACAGCAGTAAGCGAACTCTCAGTAACCTCTCGTCAGTAGATGCAAGTCTGAGTAGCTAGCAGGCAGAAAGACGTCGCCCTGACTCTACTCTAAGTTGTGACCACTCTTCTTGGTGGGGCTGGCCTGTCGTAGCCATCGGCCCCCTAGTGTTGCCGGGTGAGGACTTGCCATCCGCGGCGGCGCAAGCCTTGCCTAGGGCTCAAGCAAGAGAGTGAGCTCTTCCAAGGGGGCGGGGGCTGTGGAATGCCAGCCCTGTGAAGCTTGTTCATACTTTCTAGGCTGGCTTTTCCCAGCCCATGCCCCCCATCGGAATAGCCACTCCTTTTTCCCAGCCCCCCACCCCGTTGGAAGAGCTCACCTCCCGGCCAACCCGGCGCCGTTGCCCCAACCGCCCCCCGGCCCCAGGCCCTGCGTTGGTGTTGGTGTGCCTCGCCCCTCGCTGCGCCGCCGCCGCNCTCGTGGCCGTCCCGCCATGGACGAGGAGTACGACGTGATCGTGCTGGGCACAGGCCTCAAGGAATGCATCCTCAGCGGCCTCCTCTCCGTCGACGGCCTCAAGGTCCCTCTCCCGCCGTCGCCCCTTCCGCCTTCTGCCCCGCAGCGGCGCGCAGCACCACGGTGCATCATGCTGCGCAACCCCTCCCCTGCCACCAGGTCCTGCACATGGACGTCAATGACTACTACGGAGGAGCGTCGGCCTCACTTACCCTCCCCCAGGTCCGCGCCTGGTCCGAGATTACCCCAGCCCCGTCCCTCACAATCCTAGCTTTGGCTCGCCACCGCTCGTTCTGCCAACCGAGGCAAGGGATCTCTTGCTCACGCCCCTTCACTGGTGCCCGGTTGGGCACCCTCCTCTGGCACCAGCTCTACAAAAAGTTCCGAGGCGAAGACAAGCCCCCCGCCAGTCTTGGCCCGGCACGAGACTACAACGTCGACATGGTGCCCAAGGTAGGACGGCGCATTGCAAGGTCCTGTCTCGTGTAGCCGGCATGAGCTGTGGAGGGCAGGATGGCAGAGCTGCACATGCTTTGCAAGCTCCAGGCACGGTGCCTGCCGTCTTAGTTGGGCAACTTGGCACCCCAAGCACTCCTGCCCCAGGGTAGCTCCAGAGCCAAGTCCAAGGCAGCGTTTCTGTAGACGACCTTCACTACTTCGGTAGTGCAGGAGTAGGCTCTGCTAGATTCTGCCGCAGGCTTTGTCGGCTTGTGCGATCATCAAGCAAACATTTGCACGCTTGAGCTGGTTTTATGTTGGATGCAGTTCATGATGGCCAACGGGCAGCTCGTGCGCGTGCTCATCCACACGGACGTAACCAAGTACCTGCAGTTCAAGGCTGTGGATGGCAGTTTTGTGTTCAAGCAGGGCAAGGTAGTCATGCCTGTCAAGCTGTCTATACCATGGCTGGCATGCGACCCGTATGGCAGAAGTGCCTTAAGAGTACACAAGCACTCGATCTTTGGCCCCTTACTTTCCCGTCGGTCTCAGGGGGATTGCTTAGGTGTCAGGCCCCTCAAGTCGTGTGTCCATGCGTTCTCAACAGGTGTACAAGGTGCCAGCCACTGACCTGGAAGCTCTCAAATCTCCTCTCTTGGGACTCTTTGAGAAGCGACGTGCTCGTTCCTTCTTCATCTTTGTGCAAGACTATGAGGAGAGCGACCTAAAGACGCACCAGGGCCTTGATCTCAACCGAGCTACTTCAAGGGAGGTTTTTGCGTACGTGTCTATCTTTCTCATCTGTCGTTGCCAATGTGCGGCACCACATAGATACTTTAGTGCTTCACCATGTCTCCGGCAAGTCTGACTGGCCTCTTCTGAAGAGGGCAGTCGCCATCTGATGCCACTGCAATACAATTTGACTGACCTGCAAGGCAGCACTTGCAATTTGGCAGAAAATTTGGTTTGCAGCCCGATACCACCGATTTCGTCGGACACGCTCTGGCGCTCTACAGGGATGATGCATACATGGATCAACCTGCAAAAGACATGGTTCTCAGAGTCAAGGTTGTGACATTATTGATGACCCACCACAATTGATGCGTCTAGTGACGGCTTGCTCCAGCACGTAGAGGCAAGATGTAGCTTGCATGGTGACCGCAATCAGTGTCAGTGTGGTGAGCTCCTTGAAAATTTGTGAAAATGATAGCTTATCCTGTCCTGGAGCGTTGACTGAGGAGGCTTTTTGCAAATTGAAAACAGCTGTATGCGGAGTCGCTTGCCAGATTTGGTGGTGGATCTCCCTATATCTATCCTCTCTGGGGTTTGGGTGAACTTCCCCAGGTGAGCTCTCACAGTCCTCAGAAGTTGGCCCTGACGTGACTAGCACTCAGGCTACAGTCACAGAGGAGTGCCCCTTGACAGCCAAAATACAGGGATTTGAATCCGTGTTTGCGCCATGAAAAAGTGCAGACAGCTACTTGTCACACCTGTGGGCTTAGATAAGGCAGTCTTGGTCGCTCAGAGGAACTTCAGCACAGGGCTTAGACTTTTGCTGCTCACATGAGCAACTTGCGCAGGCATTTGCGCGATTGAGCGCCGTGTATGGAGGAACTTACATGCTCAACAAGCCAGGATGCAAGGTGCGTGCTCCGGCAGTCGCTACCTTGTACCTACAAGCAAGGACATCTGCCCAAGAATGGGTTCTGGGATATCTGTGGTGCTGCTGTCGATAGGTAGGCTTCAGGGGTAAAGATGGGTTGGTCCCTGCAAGCGGGCTCTTCTTGGCCATAACTCTCTTATAAGACTGACTCATGCAGCAGGTTGAGTTGGTCTTCTGTGCCAGGTCGAATATGACGAGACAGGGGCTGTACGAGGTGTCACATCAGAGGGGGAGACGGCTCGAGCAAAGAAAGTGGTGTGTGACCCTACTTATCTACCCAACAAGGTATGTGGGCCGTTGCAAGGACTGACCTTGTGCTTTGCGTGGTGCTTTACTCTTCTTCTCCACACTGCCGCCACTTTGCAGCTTATCTTAGTTTCCCTGCAAAAGGGGGGGGGGGGGGGGGGGGAGGGGGGGGGGGGGGTGGTTGTGGAGTGCTGCATCATATTCTTCAAGGACTGAGTGCAGTTGCCATGACTCGGTTGCAGAGATCTGGTGATCAATTTGAGCATCAATTGATGTCCACTGTGCAGGTGAAGGTGGTTGGGAAGGTTGTTCGCGCCATATGCATCATGAGTCATCCCATACCAAATACGGCAGAGTCGCACTCTGTCCAGATTATACTTCCCCAGAAGCAGCTGGGCCGGAAGTCAGACATGTGCGCCCCCGTCAAGTGCTTGATGCAGTGACGTGGCTTGACGTATGTGCACTGTGTACGTCCGCACCTTGCCTCTTGCATTTGATGAAATGCTGACGCATCTGATAAGCAGTTGGAGTGACTGATTTGTCTGGCTATACCATTGCAGGTACGTTTTCTGCTGCTCATATTCGCACAACGTGGCGCCGAAGGGCAAGTTTATTGCCTTTGTGTCTGCAGAAGCAGAGACGGTGAGTTGAATGCAAGGCTCAGCCTTCTCTCATGGACTTTTGAGGAGTGTCAATGCTGATGTGCAAATGTCAAAGGCAGATAGTTGCAGAACGTCTGTAGGTGTGCACCAGCTTCTGACAGTGCAGCACTTCATACTCATGGTCATGCGAGCAAGAACTCCAAACAGGGAAGGGTCTGCACAGCCCTTGGTAGTAGCAGGTCTGTGCAGGCTTCGTCCAGGGGACTGACAAGTCTGGCCTGGCGTGCAGGACAATCCACAAGCTGAGTTGGCTCCTGGCATACAGCTTCTCGGGCCTGTGGATGAGATGTTTTTCGACTCCTATGACAGATTCGAACCTGTCAACGAGTCATCACTGGACAACTGCTTCATTTCAAAGGTTTCTCCTGAGTGGCGTGGCAGTGCTTCACGTCCAGAGTCTCTGTTGCCTGTTCGCTTGGACAAGGACAATGACAAGCAGCCCGCCTGATTATGCTCGGCTCTCATCCTGATTGTGCTGCTAGCGCCTTGGCTTTGCAGAGCTACGATCCCACGACGCACTTTGAGACCACCGTGCAGGATGTCCTGGCCATGTACACACGCATCACGGGCAAGGCAAGAAGACATCATCCACCTAACTTGGCGGCAGCTGGCTCGTTCTGTCGAGGTCAGGGCTGCCAGTGCAATCTGATGAACAGCCTTTGGCCCTTGACAAGCTGTTGGCTGCGACTGTTGCTGCAGGTCCTGGATCTCAGCGAGAAGGACCTCACTGCTGCAAGTGCGTCCGACGAGTAAGAGCGTGGGCATCATAGAGACCTTGCTGCTCGGAGCTTTCTCTCCCCCTCTGGATGGCAGCTCACTTGGCTTTAGTGCGTGCAGCAGCCTTTCCGTCCCGCATTGTACATACACCGAGGTCCGTCGTCTTTGCAAGCTCTGGACGAAGACAACCACTGGGTCCCTGGCGGCATGCCTGTGTGCCAGTCGATCTCAGATGTGATGTGCAATGCTGAGCGGGCGGAAGGAGGCGAGCCGTTATGGCGAGGATGACCAGGGGGAGTGCAGCTCGGAGCCCGGCAGTGACCGGGCAGCCGGCCAGAGAGCGAGGGGGAGGGGAGGCGGCGGTGGCAGGGGAGGCTGAGCTGAGCAGCGCAGCTCGTGCAGAGGGGCTAGATCTGCAGGGCGGAGGCACGGCTGGAGGCTGGGGGGGGGGGCTTGATGCCCACGGGAGGAGCACATGCCGGCCGTCCGGGCAGGCCAGCAGGAAGTGGGAAGTGAGGAGCATCCCCGCGGGCGAGGAGGTGGCGAGCGACCTCCTCGTGAGCTCGCGAAGAGGGGGGGGCATGGGGTGTGCGTGTACCATGATACGGAGAGGGCCTGTGGCGCCAAGCACAGCGGCACGCACACGGGCGGGCAAGCCGTCTGCAGCCGCCGCCTGCCCGTGGCCCGGCGCCGCCCCGCCGCTGCACCAGCAAGGGCCTCGCCCTGCCGGCCCGATGCGCTCCTCCCCCGCCGCTGCGGCAGCCCGCGCCCCGCCGCTGCTGCCCCGGCGCCCCTCCTGANCCCCCTCCACGTCCGCTCGGCCGAGCGAGCACCTGGCGGCGCCGCGGCTGGTCGAGCCCGACTTCTCCAGCTCCGACTGGTACTTCACGCGCGAGCACATCGAGCAGCAGTCGCCGTCCCGCAAGGACGGCATTGGCCTGTCGCGCGAGATTTACCTCCGCAAGTCCTACTGCGCCTTCCTCCAGGACCTCGGCATGCGCCTCGGCGTGTCAGTGCTCCAAACCTCCACACCACCCCGCCGCTCCGCTCGCTGCTGTGGTCGCCCACCGAGCTTCCCTGTGCCCTGCTGCATGATCGCCTGCCCCTTTGCCACCACTGCCTGGCGCGCACCTTGCCCAGCCATCGGCTTGTGCTCCCGCTTGTCATGCATCGACGGCGACTTGGTGCCTGACGGCCTCACCTTGGTGAACAGCTTGCCAATTGGACTTAGCATGTGGCTTGCCACTCCAAAAGTGTCCTGCTGTCGCGTCCAGCCGCCTGCTGACTGGCGGCGCCCTGGAGTCTGCGCGCCCGCCCTGCTGAGGCAGTCGCCACTTCCCCATGCTCTTCACGTCTCTTGCAGGCCGCAGATAACCATTGCTACCTCCATTGTCTTCTGCCACCGCTTCTTCCTGCGTCAGTCACACCTGAAGAACGACCGCTTTGTAAGGTCCCAAACCTCTTGTACAAAGGGGCCTCCCACCCTCATCACTTCTCGGCCTCCCTGTGCATCTCTCTCATTGACCCCGTCATCCTGCTCGTGGGCCGGAACTTGCCTCCTCCAAACACTTGTGCAGCATCTGCCCTGGACACGCTTGCAGCCAGGCTGGACAGCTGAGCAGGCAGCCGGCTTCAGACTGCCAGCAAAGATGAGACGCTGTTGGCCTCTGCTAGAGCGGAATGTTACAGAGGATGTTGGTGGCTGCCCCTGCACCTGTGCCCTGAAACCCCAACGAAATTCCATCATGTTACGCAGATGATTGCAACAATCTGCATGTTCCTGGCCGGCAAGGTGGAGGAGACCCCCAAATCTCTCAAGGACGTTATCAGAATCTCATATGAATCGCGGCACAAGAAGGACCCAGCTCAGCTGGCCCGATTTCAACAAAGAGTAAGGGCCAGGCAACCCTCATGCATTGTAGACGGCACTCAAGTGTACAAGAGGCATGAGGGCTTGCATGGTCCTATTCGGTCAACTACGGCTCTCGGCAGTGAAGACATGCAGTCTTCTTTCTTGGGATCATTCAGAATATGCCTTGCAGTGCCCAGCCTTCAGATCCACGTGCACTGTAGACTTTACTATGGCAATTCCTGCACTCTTTGACAGTACGAAGCAGAGAAGGAACTTCTCCTGGTCGGCGAGCGTCTTGTGCTGAATACACTGGGGTTTGACCTGAACATCAACCACCCATACAAGCCGCTGGTCACGGCAATAAAGATGTATGGCGTTGCACAGCAAGCGCTCGCCCAGGTGGCCTGGAATTTTGTCAATGACGGGTAAGAACGGTGGTGGACAGGCTGGCCTGTTCTCCCATTAAATGCCTTCACCATATAGTACACAGACCCAGTCATTGTGTTCCACGCGGTGGTACTGTGTAGTATGTCTCCATGACTTTCAAAAGTTGTGTGTGCTTGCACGACATCACTCTCACCTGTCCACTTTGATGTTGGACGTGGCTGATTGTTGGCTTCTCACGACATGGAACCTGCAGGCTGCGTACATCCTTGTGTCTCCAATTCAAGCCACACCATATATCTGCTGGGGCCATCTTTCTTGCAGCCAAGTTCTTGAAGGTCAAGCTACCATCAACAGCGGGAAGGCCCTGGTTTGAGGAGTTCCAAGTAACCCCCAGGCAGCTGGAAGGTAGGTTTGCTATTCACATTGATGCATTTACCTGGGATTGCTTGTCCTCTCTCCTCTTGGCTGTTCGCTGTAATCAGAGTCGCACGCAGGTGTGAGAATGTCAGTCAGTGACTGTGCTAATTCTGCCCTCTGAATTGCCAGCTCAGGCCAGCTCACATTTCCTGCTTTCACCTTGGACAGATGTGAGCAATCAGATGCTTGAGCTGTATGAGCAGAACAAGTCTGCACCAAATTCGCGGCAGTCAGACGAGCAGGCGGCCAGTGTAGGCACAGCCACGAGCATCGGCAGGAGGCACCAAGCTAGTGGCAGCACAGCTGTTCCGCGCAATCAACCAGCTGAGACCTGGTCTTCCAAAAAGGATGAGAGCACTGTGGAGGATGACAGGATGAGCTTGGACAGCACGGCTGATGCGATGGCTGCAACTCCTCGCTTGTCTCCGTCAGGCTCCACTCGGTTGCAGAATGGCAGTGCCGAAGGACGGAACCACTTGGGTCCTGGCAGCCTGCAAGAGGGATTGGCGCCCCTTGGACAGGCTCAGCCAGCCACGCTTGAGCACGAATGGCGCGCCAAGCGGCTGAAACTTAAGCAGGAGAAGGAGGCGAGGGGGGAGCGTAAAGGTGGAGATCGGCAGGTCGTAGCGAGTAAGGAGGAGCTTCAGCTGGAGCTTGAGCGGGAGCTAGAGTCGGCCATGTCGCCATCTGCTACTACAACAAGGGCGCCTGCAGAGAACAGAGCAGCAATGGAGAACGGTATCCACGACTTGGCAGGCGGAGCGAGAGCTTGCAGTCCTCCTGCAAGCAATGGGGTGGGGAAGCGGGCCAGGTCGCCTGAGTCGTGCCAGGATCCCTCTCTGGTGGACAACGCTTTCAGGCAGCCAGCAGCAGCCCCACTGACATTACGAGGAGCAACTGCTCAGGCAAAGCATGACATGCGTAGCCAAGAGTTTGCTCTTCACAACGTCAGGAAGTTGGACCGGGATGAGAGTGATACAGGTCGACAGAAGTACCGGCCCTGCGAGCAAGATCGTGAGCGATCTTGGGGCAGGGAAGCGGCTCAAGACGAAGGACGAGGACATGAAGACGGCGTCAAAATCCGCCAAGACCATTGAGTTCGCTGTCACTGTGGCAAGCCAATGCCGCAGGCAATATGAAGAGGTCTGGGAGTAAAACTTATCAGCGTTCGGCAGGACCAGACTCGAGCCAAGCATGTGCCCGAGCTCTCTATGTGCTTTCCAGCAGCAATGGCCCCTGCTTTCATTACTGCCCCTCTGAGGCTGCCCTCTTGGTGCACCAATGTCTTGACATTCATATGCAATTGTGAGCTCCACCCTCACTCTGCTCCAGTGTCAATCTTATTGCCACAATTCTCTCCTACTGGTCCAAGAGGCAGTGCGTCCATCAGACATGCGGCTGTGATCACCACTCCTTAGGCACGAAGGATGCAGATAAGCTGGAATGCAGATCAGCTCCAGAGGCACAGTAGCAAGACGGGAGACTGCTTCCACGAGTTGACACTCTGTTCAAACATTCTGTGACATAAAAGGTCACCAAAGCCGCAGCTTGAACAGCGCCATGCTCTTCAATCTGCAATATGGAAGGCCTCGCAATGTGACCACAAGTTGTATACGAGCAACATCAAAGCGGCAGGGGGAAGGTTCGTAATGTTGGCAGATATGGCAAGCACAAGCACACCCCTTGAGAGGACAGCGTGTCTCAACAACAGCATGGACCAAGAGGTTAGAGGTCAGCGTGGGTTCCGAACAGTACCTTGCAACATTGCTTGACGTGTCTGGTGCTAGAACCTGCCAGAGCGATTCTCACCCAGCTCTACTGCCGGTTGATGCACAGAAAAGGTGAGGAGCAGGGCGCCAACCAACCAGGATACATTTGCTGTGGCAGTAATTGCTTGTTACGAAGCTGCAAAGTCCCAGTAGGAGGAAAACCCTTCCCACAGTCTGACCAAGACCTGCTGGCCTGTGTCGAAGGCGCTGTCTCAGCCAAGTTCAAAGTTGCAAATTCCAGGCACAGGGCCAGTTAACACCACGTCCCTTCATACCATATGTGGACCACTTGAGGCTGCATGGTGGCTCAGCCGACTTCTACACCGCGTGGGGTTCAGTGTTGCTCATGTGAGACTATGTGTGTACAGCCGAGCATTCTGCACAAGGAATCTCGCGTGCAAAGCAGCCTGCGCGGGCACCCACAAAGACTTTGTCTGCTCTTCTGCCCTCTGGCAACAGACTGCCACTTGCCCATGCCTCAAGCTCAGTAACGGTCGCTGTCGTGGTCGCCTCCACTACGAGAGCCGCCACCACTGCTGGGGCGATCATAGGGGGTGGGGCGCTCGCTTCTGTAACTCCCACCTCCTCCCCCTCCGTAGCTGCCACCACCGTAACGGTCACCCCCGCCACCGCCACCGTTGTGGCGAGAGGCTCCACCGCCCCCGTAACGATCGCTGCCTCCGCTGCCACTGCCACCACCATAGCGGTCGCCGCTGCTGCTGTAGCTGCTGCGTGAGCTGTAGCGGTCGCCTCCGCCACCGCCACTCCCGCCATACCGGTCGCCGCCACCTCCGCCACCATAGCGATCGCTGCCACCTCCGTAGCGATCGCCCCCACCACCATAAGAGCCACTGCTGTAGCGACCACCTCCGCCCCCGCTATAGCGACTGCCGCCCCCGCCACCTCCAGCAGAGGGGCACTCGCGAGCCCAGTGACCCGATTCGCCGCACTTGAAGCACTCCCCGCCACCGCCGCCGCCACGACCACCACCCCCCCCACCGCCGCCTCCATAGCCCCCGCCACCTCCTCCGCCACCATAACCACCACCGCCTCCGCCGCTCTTGGGCTGCGCCTCGTTCACTGTGATGATGCGCCCGTCCAGCTCTTTCCCGTTCATGGCCTCGATCGCGTCATCCATGCCACCCTTGTCCCCGAACGTCACGAAGCCAAAGCCCCGCGAGCGGCCCGTCTCCCGGTCTTGGATCACCTGACGGCCGACCACAGCCAGCCTCGACCGGATGTGACCACCGGGAATCGCAGCCAGCAAGCGATGCTGCGGACCAGAGGAGCGGCTCAGCGGGACCCTCACCTTGGCATCGGTCACACCGTAAGGTTGGAACGCATCCTCCAGGGCACGGTCGTCGGTGGCCCAGGCGAGCCCTCCGACAAAGCACCGAAACTCGCCGTCGCCACCGCGACCGCCGCCTCCGCTGCCTCCGCCGCCTCCCCCACCGTCGTTGCCGCTGCCGTAATAGCCGCCGCCACCACCACCGGCGCCGCCTTCGTCACTGGCATAATAGCCGCCGCCGCCGCCGCCGCCGCCGCCGCCACCGTCGCCACCGCCACCGCCGCTGCCGCTCTTGACGACAGCGTCGGGCTCGTCGCCGTTGTCACCCATGGTGAGGGCGGGCGGCGGGGCGGCGGAGGGGGAGGGCGGCGGGCGGGCGGGTTCTACCCGCGCTCCTGACCGGGTTTCGAGAAGTGAGCCCTCCAATCGGGTGGGCGCTGTGAATGAAGAAGTGGCTCACCCAACGGGGGCAAGGAAGATTTCGTGTATTTGAAACAAACGAAGGCCAAATGGCCAAGTACAAAGGCACGCACATCTTAAGACCTACATAACCTACAGTAGATTGACCCGCTCAGAAACCACGGGTCAAAACAAGGGCTGTGAGAGCGGAGCGCCGGCGGAGCGCCTCTTTCCCTGCAGCGAGCTACTCAGACCTGATGTTGCTCACTCGTACTGAGCTTTCCTCTGCATCGTTTCTGTGTTCTGTGAGAAGAAGTGGCTCTCCCAATGGGGCCAAGGGCTGTGAGAAGCCAGCCCGAAAAGAATTGACAAGGTTCGAAGGGGCCACCCAGAAAGAACCAACAAGGTCCACAGGGCCGAGAGGGAGTCAGAGAAAAGGAAAAGCGCGCCCATAGAAAAGAGGGGCTGGACCAAGCCAGCCCAAAAAAGAATGGACAATGTCTAAAGCCAAAGCAAGAGGAGCCGGAGAAAGGACTACACTACAACATACTGCAGAAAGCAAGCGCGGCCAGATTAACTGGTGGCTGGGAGAACACAGAAACGATGCAGAGGAAAGCTCAGTACCCACGAGTGAGCAACATCAGGTCTGAGTAGCTCGCTGCAGGGAAAGAGGCGCTCCGCCGAGACCCAGAGGCGGCGGCCATAGCACGGCCTGCGCGCGTATGGACGGCGTGGGCAAGGGAGCGTTGAAGCGATACGGCCAGGCGCATGCGGAAGACTTGTGCGAGCGACCCGGCGGCGTTGAAGCCGGGCATCGCCCCTGGCAGACCCGGCCGCCGGTCAATGGCCTGGCGAGCAAGCCGCTGAATGAGATCCAGCCAAAGGCTCGCCCATTGAGGATAGGGGCTGGAAAAGCCAGCCCAAAAACGAAGGAACAAAGTAAGAGAAGGGGGCCAGGGGAGGCAGTCCGCTTGCTGCTGTCTCAGTCCTTAGCACTCCGGCTCCTTCTCCGGCTCCTCCCGGCTGAGATGGGCTTGCCAGCTGCATATCTGTCATTCCTGCGGCGACGAGCTTCGGCCTGTTTGCAGCGTGCTCAGGCTAATGCTTTGCACCAGAAAGCTGGGCGAGCTCTAGTTGGTGGGAGAAGGGCTTCGTATCTGCCCTCTAGTATTCAGGCATCGGTTAGCGAGATTTATATTTGGACCCGTGGTTACTGAGGGGGTCAATCTACTTTAGGTTATGTAGGTCTTAAGATGTGCTTCCCTTTGTACTTGGCCATTGGGCCTTCGTTTGTATCGAATACACGAAATTTTTCTTCAGACCTCCATTCCTTTGGGCTGGCCTCTCCCAGCCACCAGTTAATCTGGCCGCGCTTGCGCCGAAAGGGGGTCGAGAGGATGCTGCATGTGCCCCACGCAGCCAGCGCCTCACACGGGACGAGCTACAGCCAGTGTACTGGCTTGCTTTGGCCTCCCTCTCACTTCATGCGCACCGCGCGTCCTGGCGCGCCCCCTCCCGCTCGCGCCGGCGCCCTCGAGATCTGCCCTAAGCCCTGAACCCTCATCGCAACCAAGACGGTCGCTGACGGTCGCTATTCATCCGCAAATGCGAGGGAAAGGCGCGCGGTACGCATGAAGTGAAAGGGAGGCCAACCGACAGATCACACAGAAGGCCAAACCTATCAGAGCCGGCCCACCACACCGCTACCTTCAGTCCTCCGTCCGCTCTAGTCTCGTGCATATAGCGGTGTGGTTCTGGATCTTGTCCATTACCATTGGGCTGGCCTTTCACAGCCCTTGCCCCCATTGGGAGAGCCACTTCTTCTTTCACAGCCACTGCCTTAATTTGGAAGACCTGTGGTTTGCTCCCCCTCTTGACGTACATCTGTCAATGTGCTTGCCTTTGTGCTTGGCCACGCAGGCCCTTTATCTCTAAGTACACACTCCTTATTCTTGACACTACGAGCCAACACCAAGACTTCAAGATGGAAGGACCCGCCGCCAAGGGCAGCAGAGCGAGCAGCCCGGCTTCAATGCCGTCAAGTCGCTTGCTCGGCTGTACAGCTTGCGCCTTGCCTCCCTGTGCACCTGGTTTGCGTCCACGCCGGGCGGCGGCCCGCGCGTCATCGCCGATGTGGTCACCACCGATAAGGTGGATCGCGCCAATCCGGGGCTCTTCTGCCTCGAGGGCTGGCCATGCAGCGGCGAACGCCGCTCGCTGCAAGGCCGCAAAGTGTGCAGACCACCCGGTTTGGGACGATTTCGTACCCTTGGCCGTGGATGTGCACGGGGCTCTCGGGTCCCAGTGGCTCGACCTGCTAGCCAGGCTTGCGAGGCGCGCTGTGACCCGCAGGCGAGGTGAGCCGGCTGACTTCAACGCCGCTGGCTCGTGGGCCCAGGTCTTTCGCATGCGTCTGTCAATCTCCCTCCAGCGGTCCGTGGCCAACGCCTTGCATCTGCGTGCTGGCCGTGCTCTCGCTGCAGCCTCTGGCTTTCATCAAGGGGATTGTTTTCTGGCAGCTAGTCTGTTGGATTTGAGGATCCTCACTGGTAGCTACTGAGTGGTCCATCCTACACCCGTTCTGACATAGCGCTTTAGGCCCCTCCGTCGTTTGGCCCCTTCGAACCTTTGTCAATTCTTTTCGGGGCTGGCTTTTCATAGCCAAGGAACCATATTGCTCATAAAATATATGTTATACAGCACCTTACCATATTGATTTCATTGCCCCCATTGGGGGAGCCACTTCTCTCTCTCCCTGCAGCTTTCCTTGGCATTTGCCGTCCACTTGCGGGCCCCGCCTCGGCCGCTGCCTCCGGGTTCCTGTAGGCTGCTGCCTCTAGTCATCCGGATCTGCACTTGCTGACTAGCGGGTTTTGAGCTCCCTCTCGCAGACGGCACAGAGAGTAGTTTCTTGCTTTAATGAGCCTGCCAGCCCGTTCAGGCCTTGTACATTCCGTTTGGGCTGACCTCTCACAGCCACTGCCGTACATTGGAAAATCTATTCTTTCTTGGAACACCCTCAAAACCAACAACAAGTATTACAATGGAGCTCTCGCCGCTTCTCAATCTGAGCTGGCCATCCAGGGTCCCCGCCCCCTTTGGATCCTTTCCAAACCTGGATACCACTTCATCAAAAACATCAAAAGCGACAGGCCTTCACACCTTGGTGTAAGCCGCTGCAATGTGACATGTGCTGCGCCCATCGACTGTCAGCTGCAACGCGCTGCAGCGCCCAAGCCGGTTGTCACGGTCATTGTCTCCAACAGCAACCAGGGGATCATTTCTGCAAGGCGTGTGATCTCGTTGGTGGCATATGTCATCATCTCCAGCATGGCAGTACTTGCCAGTTCTAGTTCGAGACTGTATGGTACCCCAGCCTAGCATTGAAAGCGCATGGAACACGGACCTGTGCATGGAAGGGGTCATTAGGGTTTAGGGTGTAGGGTTTCGGGTTTAGGGGTTTAGGGTTTAGGGTTTAGGGGTTTGGGGTTTAG
>WELB01000030.1:24519-67626 GCA_009602725.1 Spirogloea muscicola
GGGGACCCACTTCCAGGAGCCCAGCATCTCTGATCTGCGGCTGCTTAGCAGGGGTTACTGAGTGTCTCGTAGCAGCTTTGTTTCTGTTACTTAGCGCTTCCCCTGGCCCCCTTCTCGTATTCTGTTCATTCTTTTTCGGGCTGGTTGTTCCAGCCCCTATTCTCAATGGGCGAGCACTTTCTTCTCTACGGGGTATTCTCATTTCTGGGCTGGCCGATAACGAAGAGGAGATACTCTTCACAGTTGAGAGTGACGGCTGCGGTTGGCCAGCCCAGGAAAAAAGAAGAAGTGGCACTCCCAAAAGGGTGAACAAATCAATGTCAGCCATCGCCACCTACCTGGAAGAGTCCGTCCTCCTCCTTGAGGCGAGGGAGGTGGGTTCCTTGCCCAGCATCTCTGATCTGCGGCTGCTTAGCAGGGGTTACTGAGTGTCTCGTAGCAGCTTTGTTTCTGTTACTTAGCGCTTCCCCTGGCCCCCTTCTCGTACTCTGTTCATTCATTTTCGGGCTGGTTGTTCCAGCCCCTATTCTCAATGGGCGAGCACTTTCTTCTTGCGCGGAACCCACCTCCCTCGCCTAGTTCGTATCTCTCAGGTCACGATCCGCTGTGCTTCCAGGCGATTGCTTTGCATCGCCGGGCTGGTCGCGCCCTTGCAGCAGCCTCGGATTTGCGCAGCGGGGTTGCTCTTCCTCCCCTCAGCTCATCTGACTTCCTACTGCTGACTCGGGGGTATTGAGGGCGCCCTGTCTGCCTAGCCTTTGGCTCCGTCATGAACACCTGTATGCATCTGGCTGGCAGTTTACAGCCGATTTTTTAATATCAGCAGCCGCTTTCCTACTCAACCTGCCTCGGTCGCCACTCTCCCGCTGCCCTTCCCGCTGCGCGGACGGCGAGCCCGCGCCCTGCGCGCCTCCTACTCACCATCACCTCCAAAGTCGTAAGGTCTGTCAGAGGAATGTCTTGGAAGAGCTGTTTTGTCAGGCCGCTCCTGTCGTGCCCCAGCCCCACCGCGCCCCTCGCTTCTACACCCCTTCGCTCCGGTGGCTGGCCTCGCCATCTCTCTGCCCTCTTTGGTGCAGCCATGTCTCCGTGCTCCCCTGTCAGCTCTCTCCGAGAACATCGTATTGCCTCGGCTTCTGTAACTGCTTCTCGCTTCTTCCAACAACAGCTTGCTCGGCACTGAGCAACGTGTAGTGGCCTCGTCTGCCGCCGCAGCTTCTGCTCTTCTTCCACTTTCCTACTTCCCCACGGTCCACGCGGTCGCTGCATGGGCAGTTTCAGCTTCGCTGAAGGTCAACCCTTGAGGGGCTGAGCACACCTGCCTAGCTATGAGCCACTAGATCAGCCAGGACCACACTTCTATTAGGATCATGGCACCAACTTAGCTGGAAAACCTGGCAACTAGGAGAAAGCTTACACTGTGATGTCCAGGTCCTTGCCCAAAACTACTGTCAACTGTGGCATGCTGTTGTGGCTAGATTTGTCTGCCAAGATGCCTGGTTAGCTCCCCACTGAAGCAAAATATCACAGATGAGCATGTTACGCACAATATGCATGGTGAAACATTCCTCCTACCAAGTCAAAACACTCATGAGATGTTCATGTTCTGTACTCATGACCAGCTCCTCTCTCATGAATTAAATGTCATCGCTTTGTCCCATTACACGAGTCGGAAGAAGTGCACAGCCTCAGGCTCACTAGTAGTAAGAGCCGATGCAAAGCCATGCGCATGAGTATTGGTCTTCTGAAATGCCTTCTGATTTACCCTTATTACATTCACCGATTGTAATAAGATTGGTGTTGTTGTCTCTTCTAGTCGTCACTTGTCATCACAAGCTCAGTCTCGTGACTCGAGTGGCTGAAGTATTGTCGATCTTAACAGGATCCAAATGGAATCCACAGTGGACATCATTTAGATGTCATGCTGCAATCCTAGTGCTTGGGAGGAACCATGTCGCTGTGCTAGTGCAGCATGATGAAATGTGATATTCCTCATTGTAATATCAGTGAGCTCATGATGCGCATAGCTGCTCAATGGACCACGATCTCAAGCTTGGCATCGTGATTAACAGGACAGCAGGCAGGTGCAACTGAACAATGTGAGCAGACGATGCCATCACGTGTACGGAGGTGCTGCGTAGGCTCGAGTGGCGAGATGCAAAGCAAAGAACCACGATTGCAGTAGGAAGCCAACGGCAGCAGCAAGCAACAGGTACTGCCTGGCTGCGGGTGACTGCAGCCTGTGCAGGACAGCGGCATCTCTTGTCTTGGAGCCATCTACGTTCAGCTGCACAGTTGTTTCCTTCGCAGACACCGGCGTATCTTCTGGCGAATCTGGCACAGGCTGAAACTCCTCAGTCGTGGAGATGGCTGTCGATGCCAGTGTATCTTGCGGCTCGTCAAGGTAAGAGCCTCCGAGCAGTCCCCGTTTCTCGCTGCTCGCAGCCGCCAGGGCCAGTGCATGCTTGGAGCCGGCGCTTCTGGAGCGGAGCAGGCCGGCCGGCGGTGGCGGCGTTGGCGGCCTGCCGCCAGGCGCTGCCCTCGCACCGCCGCTGGGACGGCTCACCGCAGGGCTTCCCTGCAGCCTTTGCTCGCTACTGCGGCGCATGATGGCGGGTCCTGGCTTGCCCGATCGGGCCTGGACGCTCTGCCGGCCGCTTTCAGCCGGCGGCAGCGGCGGCGGCGGCGGCGGCGGCGGCGGCGGCGGCGCTTGTCGTGCTGCAGGCGGCTGCGAAGGCGGTAGCATGCAGGCGGGAGGCCAGGCCCCGTCACATCAAGCGGAGGGGGAGGGAGGGGGATAGTGGCCCAAGGGAAGAGGCGACTTTGTAGTCCAGAGCAGCGCCCGGGGAGGGGAGGAGGCCAAGGGGGAACTCTCTCGGATACAGAAATTTGGAGTGCCAAAGCGGCCGCGCCGTCTCGTCGCCAAGCCCCTCGCCGCCAGCGCCGCCCGCCGCCGCAGACGCCGCCGACCCTGGCGGCGGCCGGGCGCACGGCCGTTGACGCGCCGCCAGTGCCACTGCTCGCTGCGTCGACATGAGTGGCGATACATGATGCCGTTTGCACACCCCGCGCTCAGAAACTGAGAGATAGATTGCTAGTAATGAAGACTTTTCGTGGTCCATAATTCTACATTGATCCCACTTTCATGGTATGTCAAAATTCCCAGTCTTGGCCGGCCTACTGGCGGACTCCTCACAAGCCGGCGCCCCAAGCGCCGCCCCAAGGACGCCAAGCAAGGTTGCAGTCCTCTGCAGTTGAGAGCCTAACGAGTAGAGAGCCGTTCGACGTGGCCATAGTACTTCGCTCAGGCGGCTCGAAGCGCGACCAATTCTAGTGGTCGCGGCAAAGTCAGCAGGCTGTTGTGCTTGCAGGGCCCTTGCTGTCATCCAGGCCACTCATGAGTTTCGCCAAGATGCTCTTTGCGCACTGAGGCACTGGTGTGCCTGGGCCAAATACTAATCCCACGCCATGTTGATATAGGACCTCGTGGTCCTGCGGAGGGACAACACCACCTAGGACCACGAGCACGTCATCCATGCCATGCTCCTTGAGGGCTTTCATCAATGGAGGGATCAGGGCTTTGTGCCCCGCTGCCTGTGATACACACCCATAAACAGATTGTTATGTTGAACATATTGTCATATGTAGGCCATGAGTAGCACCAAAGCAAGCACACTACAAGCCTTGAGGAGGCTCCCTGCTTGTGCAGTCACCGCTGACATGTGCCTTTCTGCTAAAGACAATCCATGACAATCCATTTGTAGCAAGAAGTCTGTGAAATGGACCTGCGAGCTGATGCCAACAACGTGCACATCTGCTACCATAGCGCTGCGGGCCACCTCTTCCGGTGTCTGGAACAAGGGCCCAATGTCAACGTCAAAGCCCATATCAGCAAGACCCGTGGCTATCACCTGCACCAACACAAGAGGGGCAACCTTGCCATCAGCCTTATAGGGGACGGAGCTGTACAACAATAGTCACACATACAGCATGCTGTACGGGAGCATCGGTCGCCCATCACTCGTCCTGCCCCTCCTTAGCAAGTGAGACGTGTACTGCTCAACCAAGCAGCTACCAAACTCTTCGTTGGGTCGTGCTGAGTAAGCTAAAGGTTTGGCATGTGTCCATCTGAGCTGGAGACAAGCTACCTTGGCTCCTCGGTCATGACCATCTTGGCCCACCTTTGCAACCAGAATGCGAGGCCGCCTTCCAGCCTGTTCCAGGAACTTCTCCACTTCACTCATCACCTCTGCAATCTCCACTTCGTTATTGCCAAATTCACCGCTGCAAATGGTGATGCCATAGTTTATTTCAGACTCCGGAGTGGCTACTTAAGCGTGAAATTTCCACATGTAGCTTGGGTACTGCAAGAAAGTTCAGCAACCTGAGCAGTGGGTCACCACCACAGGCTGTCCGGGTCACTGAATCGCTCAAACGAGGCTGTCTTGTGAGCTGAATGATTGCAGAAAGGAAGTTTCCGTGCGCAAGAGTTGCATGTGCAGACACGCCTCCTGGGCCAACATTCACCTGTAGGATCCTGCAGCCACGTGTGTTGGCGCTTTGTGACGACCCCAGGCTTTCTCCAGAGCATACGTGATCTCGCCAACGGTGCAGCGTGCCTTGGCTGCCTCCACAGCCAAGTGCAGGAGGTTTGCACCTCTCACCTCCCTCCTAGCTTCTGTTGTCAAGGCCTCCATTGCTGCGTGCACCCTGCATGTTGCTAGGTATGAAACCAGATATTAAGAAATTTGCAAATTGCAGAGCACAAAATGGACATTACATTTTATTGAGCTTGAGCACCCTGGACAAGAACACCACGATGTTTGACCCGCTTCAGTGCTGAGTAACAGCTGGCCTTAAAGCATCTCTGAGACTCCATGCAACTTGACAGGTACAGTACCCTGCCGGCTCTTTGGATTTTCTTTACACCCTCTAAGCTGCGTAGCAGACAACCTTAAGCCTTGCACATCTTGGCTGACTGCACTACGCAGGTTTCAGCAGACTCCATCTAAAACAAGTGGCTCATACAAGGACCCACTGAAATGCAAACAGCCAACAGCTTGGAGAAGCACATCAGCCAGTTCACTGAGAGTCTATGCTGGCCTCTGCTATCAAGCAATCATCCATCCTAGTCCTAATACATCGGCTCTCCACTCACACGACTAAATACACACCCACAGATTGCTTACCGATGCTCGTCTCTGTTTAACCGCAGGAGTTCCAGCCGCTTGACTTGGGCTTGAAGGACTGACGCATTGTCTATGCTCCGAATCTCCACACCTTCCTCCTTGTCAACCTGATACTTGTTCACACCCACTATCACCTCCCGGCCAGAGTCGATCCTTGCCTGCAGTCAGCGCCAGCAGTTTGTGTGTTGCAGGAGCAGCTGTCACGCATCTGAGCACACTGCCGCCTGGTACCATGCTTCCTGCCTCTCAGTGGAAGAACTTGCCCTGCGTAAGCACTTAATGTGTCTACAACTCCTTTGTTGTTGCCAGATTGAGAGCGTTGCCATGAGTGAAGCATGCCTGGATTGCATGCCTGCCATGAGAGCGTTGCTATGAGTGAAGCATGCCTGAATTGCATGCCTGCCAGCTCTCACCTGCTTCCTGGCTGCACACTCCTCTATTCGGAGCTTGGGTAGGCCCGAAGCGATGGCTTTTGTCATCCCTCCAGCCTCCTCCACCTCGTTCACGATTCTCAAGGCTTCAATCTCCAAGTCTGACGTGAGGCTTTCCATCATGTACGATCCACCCCAGGGGTCCGCAACCTGGTGGTCAGAATGCGCACTCTAGATCATTCTCAATATCAAGATAGAAAGGGCTTCTCCAGGACTAAGAAACATGCCTTAATTCCAATCTCGGAACGTAATGCATGAGCTGACGGACATGCAGAAAAGAGACACTGGCAACAAGTGTGGCGCAATGTTGCTGCAACGTACACGCGTCAGACCAGCCTCATGTTGAAGTATGAGCTGGGTGTTGCGAGCAATCCTTGCGCTCAAGTCTGATGGTAAGGCCATAGCCTTCAAGCACGTGTCAGACTGATCCCAGATTAGAGACCAGCAACTTTGTTGGCGATGCGCAGCCGTGTGTGACTTCAATTAGAAGTTCTATGACTTCAAACGAAGCAGACATCAAGGTTGGTATGTGAGTCACTCCTACAGGTCTGGGCACCACTGTCGATGCTACAATATCCTCATTCCTCTCTACTTAGTGCTTCCATGACATGGAGAGTCTGCAACCTTGATGGCCTTGACTAGGAGGGCCTGCAAAACTAGCTTGTGGACATGTACTTTGTGCATGCAATCTGCTTACTTCGTCAAACGAGTTTGTGTGAAGAGACTGGGTGCCACCAAGCACAGCCGCCATCGCCTCCACTGTTGTCCGGACGATGTTGTTGAACGGATCCTGCTCTGTCAAGCTATAGCCTGAAGTCTACCACCACAAGAACTTACATTTCACAATCTTCACTACAATGCCATTCACAGTACTGCACTCAAGCTCTAACGTCTCTCAAGAGGGTCTAAGTCACGCTGTATTTCAAATATTTGCAAGGACAACAGATATATAGGTGGAGGGTGGTTAATTGCAAGATGTGGAGGCAGGGGTCACATGGAGGTCAGAGTAGTGTCATAATAACACTCTCCTTACTGCATACCTGGCAGTGTGTTCGGAGGACCATGGATCTTTGGTCCTTAGGATCAAACTTTTCCTGCTTCATTGCAAGTCGATCAGCATGACGGCAGTCAATAGCTGCACAATCACTGAATTTCATGCCAAAGGGTTGATTCTAAGTGTGAGGCGTCAGTGAGCACCTTGACGAGCTTTGCCCATAAGCGCCTAGCAGCTCGCATCTTTGCAATCTACACAACGCCATAACAAGCGAGCCAACATAAGAATAATGTAGTCCAACACAAGGAAGAAAAAAGTATCCAGCTCCAGAAGAGGTTGTTACCACCAGAGTAGCAGCTTCATCGCTAATAACCATCAATGTCAATTTAGAGACCTGGAATCCGACAAAGTCTCTCTTACAGCAGATAGAGCAGGAGCATGAAGAGTGAAAGCCAGAGACACACTCAGCAGCCCCGAGGCCTTTGATGACATGACACAAGTATGTTGCAGCAGTATTGGGGGACCTAGCAGAGCTCTCACTTCAAAGTAAAAGTCCATGCCAATGGCCCAGAAGAAGGAAAATCGAGGTGCCACTTCGTCCACACTTAGGCCCGCTTCTTGAGCGCATCGAACGTAATCCAGGCCGTCGGCAATCGTAAAGGCAAGCTCCACAGCACTGGACTTGCCCAAGAGCAAACATCAGGTAGTGCAGCCAGTTGCGTTAGCGGGTAGCGTGCATGTTGCAGGATGGAGTGAACATCATGACTGCCATTTGCTTGCAAGAAAGACAGCAGTGCAGCAACTGTGAGCAGTGTCAGACTCACAGCATGTACTTAGTGAGTCTGCTTGTATCCGTAGGTCAATGCCTACCCACCAGTCTGCGCCAGCCTCTTGCATGTGATAACCAGAGACAGAGATGGAGTTGAAGCGAGGCATGCGCTGCGCACAGTACTGCATGATGTCGCCCACGATTCTCATGGAGGGCACTGGAGGATAAATGTACGTGTTCCGCACCATGTACTCCTTGAGGATGTCATTCTGAATGGTCCCTGCGAGCTGCTCGGATTGTACTCCTGCAAAAGGATACAGCAGAATGACTGGCTGAAAGACCTACAGATGCCTATTGAAGATGCAGGTTGTGGTTTTCGTTGCGCGAGCAAGTATGAAAGTCAAAAAAAGTGTGTGCCAATTTGCCAAGCAGAGCAAGCCTGTTGGGTTGAAGAAGTTGGACTCTTGTCATGTGTATGTCAACCTCACCTGACGTGCAAGTTCTGAGTGTGAAGAAGCCCTAGAAACAGCAATTCAGAGGAAAATTGTTGAGCTGGAGGCAAGACTCTAATTAGCGACAAGACAAGTGACTAGACAAGATCTCAGTGACATTGTCAAGACAGCCAGGGGGGAGGTGGAATGGCGGCAGGAGAGACACCTCACCGGCCTCCTCGGCAGCTGTGATGAAGAAGGCCAGGACAGGCAGCACAGCACCATTCATGGTCATGCTGACGCTGATATCCGCCAGAGGGATGCCATCAAACAGTACCTTCATGTCCTCTACAGAGTCGATGGCCACACCCGCCATGCCCACATCCCCAGCAACACGGGGGTGGTCCGAGTCATACCTGGCATGTGGGAAGCCAAGAGAACAGGGTGAGGGCCAGCCAGCAGCATTCATGTACCGCAGTGGCGCGACTGCGAAAGACGTTGCTATAAGATAGTGCCTATAGACAGTATGACGACTAACACAAAATCATCAAGGAAGGAATCTGCTGCGATGCCAACCCACGGTGGGTGGCGAGGTCAAATGCGATGCTGAGGCCCTTCTGCCCTGCCGCCAAGCTCCTGCGGTAGAATGCATTGGACTCCTCTGCAGTGCTGGATGCAGCAGGTCGAAACAATGACAGGTCATGTGCTGGCCGGAAAGCCCAAGCTTGTCAGTGAATCCACGCAGCATGCTTGATTGCTAACCTTATAGACAAGCGTCGTAGACATCGCATGAGCCTGTCCGGCGACATCTGAAGCTTCTATATCTAGAAGCTGACTCTCACACAAAGTGGCCGATACAGGCTCCAAGTTTCCGCATAAGCACTTGTGCTTAAGTGCGTAAGTAAATGACTTGAGTGATTCCCCAGTATATGGTACAAAAGCACACAACAGGAGCAATCCACCATTGAGTGGAGGCATCAGCGAGCATGCCTGTAGCCGGCATACTGGCGGATGGTCCACGGCCGGCCGGTGTACATGGAGGCGTACGGTCCCCGCGTGTAGGGCCACACACCCGGCATCTCCACGGCCGCGCCCTGCTCCCTGCTCAGCACATCGGCGGCCATGTACACGGGCTTGATATAGATGCCCTGTTGCCAGGAATAGGTATGACCACCTTCATCTGTCAGGTACTTAGTAAGTGCAGCTTTCGAGTGCTGGGTTCGAGTCCAGCGCCTGCAGTCCATGGTGGACTCAGTGGACTTAGTGGATACCCCAGAAGCCAGCTAAGGGAATGGGACTCAATGCGGAAGCCATGGCATGGGGGCTGAGAGCAAGCAGGCAACTCGCGCCGCCGCCAGGCAGAGGGACGGCTGTGCCGTCGGCGCACATGACCTCGAGAGAAGTGGCCGCGAGCTTGTCCCACGGGTCAGCGCCCTTGATCTCCCGCCGCGCCCGGTCCTTCCACTGCTGCAGTGCCCCACTGGCAGCGGCCGGGGAAGGCTGCGGCGCCAATGGCGGCCCTCCGCGTCCCGCAAGGGTGCTAGCGGGCCGCCAAAGGCCGGCCAAGCTGCCGGCACAGCAGGCGCGGACCTGCACAGGAGCCTTCGCCGGCTGTCAGGCCTGGCGATTGCCACCGGCCCGGCGGAGAGACGCCAGGCCCGCTTAGTCCTGCTTGCCAGCACTGAACCTTAGACCATGGCGCTGCCGTTGATTTTAGCCACCGCAGCCGCCGCCAGCGCAGCCGCTTCGCAGTGTGGGATCCGAGCACGAGTCCCCTCTGGTCCAGTCTCAGCGGCGCACACACCGCTACGGCGACGGCGGCGGCGGCGCGGCGCCCGCCGTGGGGCCAGTGGAGGATGGCCATGCCCCCCGCCCGTCAAGGAAGGCCAAACTCTGACGGCGGCGCCACCGCGGCGGCGGCGGCGGCGGCGGCGGCGGCGGCGGAGATGAGAGACCCGAGCCCTGGAGAACTCAACCAAACCCTGATTTGTGAAACCCTAAGATCCAAGAGTCGCCGCCGCCGCCGCCGCCGCCATTGCCGCTGCCGCGGCCGCCGNGGCGCGCCCTCCGCCGCCGGCGCCGCGCCCGGCAGCGCCTTCCGCTGCGCGGCGGAGGCCCGGAGCGGACGGCCAGCGCTGGGGCCTCCAAGCTGGAATGCAGCAGCTGCTGCGCCGCGCACTGGCCGCGCTCTCGCCAGCAGCGCTGCGATCGGAAGCAACGGCAGCAACGATGACGTCAGGAAGCAAAGGCGCTTCGCCGAAAGGGCAGCGCGGCGAGCTTGCCGCTGAGATGGGAGACCAGAACGTGGCAGCCGAGCAAGGTGGGGGCTTGTCCCGCAGCTCATGGGCGGCGGAGCAGCGCCGGCGGCGCACACAGGCGGCGCTGCCGGCGGTCGCGCTGGTGGGGCGCCCCAACGTCGGGAAGTCCACGCTGTTCAACAGGTGCCGTAGCCCGGGCGACGCCCAGCACCTTCCACAACCCAGCCTGCCTGCCTGCCCTCCTCTTGGCCTGCACTGTCTGGATTACTACGGTGGTTCACCTTGGAAGGCATTGCTCCGACAAATAGAAGCTGTCATTCAATTTAGAACAGAGAGTAAAGTTCCAGTCAATAAAGCTCTGACATTCAATAACTTGAATGTCTGACCTTTTCACAGCACTTAGTACAGCCCAACCCCTTCACATTAGGCTGTAGACCCTGGTAAGTCACGTTCCAAGCCCTGCTCTCGGACCTTACTTGAGATACCTTGTTTACTGAGGTCACTTGAAAGACCGCTACAGTCGCTTGCCTGCAGGCTGACACGCCGGCGGGAGGCTCTGGTGGCCGACACGCCCGGCGGGCATGTGACGCGGGATGTCCGCGAGGGCGTTGCAATGCTGGGCGGCCTCCACTTCCGCGTGCTGGACACCGCTGGCTTGGAGCCGACGACCGAGCCCGACAGTGTGCTCTCCCGCGGTGCAACACTCACCAGGAGCACGCTTCGGTGTTGTGCCGCCGCGCTCCTCCTTGTTGATGGCAGGTGAGTGCTGGCTGCTGCCGCACTGCATGGCACCGCCGCCTGTACTACTGCTGCTACTGCCTTTGTAATACAGCTGTTCATGCGAACTTTTCAGGACCGGTGTGCTGCCAGCCGACCTGGAGGTGGCCGCCTGGCTGCGCTGCAATGCGCACCCCAGCATGCACCTCGTTGCGGTGGTCAATAAGGCCGAGGGCTTTGGCGATGCCATCCTGGCGGCTGTCGGCGAGGCGCATGCTCTGGGCCTTGGGGAGCCGCTAGCAGTCTCGGCTGAAACAAGGGAGGGCCTTGGTGACCTTCACGACCGCCTCGCCAGCGTTCTGGAGGCAGCCAAGCGCAAGCAGCTGGAGGCTGTGGATGGAGGTTGCGCCAAGCCGGAGATTTCTTGTGTCAGTCCACCGCTTGCAGATTGTCAGGGCTTCCCTGGGCGCATGTGGCCAGCCACATCTGACTCCAAGATGTGGCTAAGAGTCACGCCATGTCCTGCTGTGTATACTTCAACAGGGGCTCTGGCCGATAATGTGGATGTCAGCGAGGCCACCGGCGGTGCCACTGACGAGGACGATGAGAAGGTGGAGGGTGGAGCTATGAAAGCTGAGGGTCTCACTGCAGCTGCTCAGAAGCTGCCGCTCCAGCTCGCAGTGGCGGGCCTCACCAATGTGGGCAAGTCGACGCTTGTGAACTGCATGCTGGGTGAGGAGCGCGTGCTCACTGGGCCTGAGCGTGGCCTCACACGCGATGCCGTCCGTCTCTGCTTTGAGCACCAAGGCCTGCCCATTTGGCTGGTGAGCAGTTCTTTTAAAGCTCTCAAAGTGCTTGACATGGTGCTTTATCTATCTGCTTTATACTGCTTGCTCACCTTAAGAGCTTCTGCTTAAAAAGGTTGACTATTTATATTCTATGTTTGATCCAGATGTGAAGACTTGTGGAAACTCGCCATCCATCGTTGTCCTGTCTCTGGTACTTGCAGCAGCCAAGTGACATGCTTGCACCTGGATGATGACTAGCATGCTCGCTGGGGCAGGTTGACACGGCAGGGTGGATGCAGCGAGCGCGCCTGACGGACAAAGCTACATCGCTGGCGGCCATGGATGCCAAGCGCAGCCTGTTGCGCGCGCATGTTGTGCTCTTGGTTCTGGATGCAGTGGAGGCAAGACCACTGCTTCTTGCCATTTAAAGATCTGATTTGGAGCTAGGTTCTGCCTCTTACCAACAACAGGGGGCTTTGCTCTTTGTGCCAGTCCTTCTAGCAGTGTGGTGCCAAGTCTCGATTTGTCCTTGTTCTGATGGGCACAGTATTGCACCTTGCTTGACAGATTATGGCGGCAAGGAGGGCCCTGAAGCGAGCAGAGGTTGCTCTCGCCAGGTGGGCAACACAGGAGGGCCGAGCGCTCGTGATAGCTGTGAATAAAATGGACGCCCTTGCCCCCGTGGAGCAGGCAGCTGCAAGGAAAATGCTGGTGAAGGCTGTGCCACAGGAGGTCGAAGCTGCACTTCCGCAGGTATAGGAGAATAAGTCATTATTCCGGTTCACAGGGTCAAGCTGAAGTGTGAGGTTCAGTTAAGAGGCAAGAGATGCTGAGTTCTGCCTCACCTTGCTGATTCTGCTGTGAGCAAGGTCATGGCAAGGCCATAAGCAGATGCAGCCATTAACTACGAGCATCAATCGATGAGCCTGGCAGGTGGCTGGCATCCCCATTTTGTACTTGTCCGCCAAAACCGGTGCCGGCCAGAACAAGCTGATGCCGGCCATCATGCTGGCCTATGAGAGGTGGTGCACTCGCCTACCTACGTCTCGATTGAATCGCTGGTTGCTCAAGGTGTGCCTCATGTTCTTTAAAAGAGGCTGAAAGGCATTTATGACTTCCCCTTGAGTCTGTTTTAAACGTCAGCAGGCTGTAGGCTTGTCAGATACATCTGTGTGGATTGTGGCCAAGAGCTGATATTGTTTCTCCTTAGTAAATTGCCAGCTGCAATAGAGTGTATCATGCCAGCCTGCACGTTGACCAGCTCCACTTGCATCACATGCCTTGGAGAGTAGTAGCTTAACATTGCCGTACATACGGTGAACACGTGGTGCAGCCGCATCTCCTTGATGTGTTCTTGAGGGGTACATGTCTTTGGTGCTATCAGATTACAGCCCGGACTTCTGCGTCACAAGGCCATGCAGCAAAAATCCGCTACCTGACTCAGGTGAAGGCCCGCCCGCCCACATTCGTGGCATTCATCTCCGGCAGCAGTGACCTTGCCTCCACGGAGCTTCGGTCCATGGCCTCTGCCTTGAGGGAGGATTTTGACCTCGGTGGCATACCTGTTCGGGTACTCCAGCGACAACATGCGAAGGCCTAAAGGCAATCGGTTAAAGATATGCCACTTACTGCATAAAGTACATGGAAGGATGTCAGCAACAAGGAGGTCGTGGCAGCTTCTCAACGCGCAACATTGATTGTGATCTGAGCGTGCTTGAATGCGTCAGTCCATCATCGATGGTGGATAATGGAAACTGTCGCAGGTAATCCTGATGGGGAAGAGGCTGCTGCCACAGTTGCAGAGGCCTACACCACAGTAGGACTTTTAGTGATATTAACATTGTGAAGGAATACAGGGCTGTATTCCAACTACAGTGCACAAAGTCCCCTGCAAAGGCATCTGTGGAGCTGCTTTGTTGCAGAGGCCTACCAGTGCACAGGAGCTTGAAAGTCAACTTAGGTCTTGCGTGCAAACCTTCTGCTCCTCTTGTCCTCAAGCTATATACTATAGAGACACCAGCCACTGAGCGACACTTGGTGGGCGCCACAATGCTAGGTAAATCTCGAGGGTTGACAGGAGCAGCTGTTTTGAACACCCTGCTTTGGCCTCCCTTCTGCACATACTGTGAGTGTGCAGGAAGCAAGGAGCAATCTGCTGGCTGACGAAGCCCTTCCCTTACAACTTGGAGTTGATTAGTACATCTGTGTACTCTGCCACTTCGCCATCCAATGACTCCTCACTGCGTCTCATCCTTTGCAAGCTTTGTCATACATGGTTTTGCACCTTTACTTAAAGAGAGCACGGAATTTTGGAAAGTAGCTGATGAGGGCTGCCATTGTTGCAGAAGGAGGGCGTCAAGAGCATTATGCAATTTCTATCACAGTCGTAGGAAGGAAACAGACTTGAAGTTCCTCGCCTGGTTGAATGGAGGTTTAGCAGAGGTGAGCAGACAGAGATTCAGCTGTTGCTATAACGCCAAAAGCAGTGTCAACTAAGGCACAAGCGCATGTGTTTGTACTGGTGCTACCACTTTGAACAAGGGGCGCTGCAGCTCTTTGCCGATCCCGTGTGTGCTGACTGCATGTCCACATGCAATATTCTCTCCGTTTCAGGTAGCTGTGGCAGATACGACACCCTCATTCACTCATAGGCGCACTTGGGCTAAGCGCTGTGCATGCAAGTGGCAGCTGGCATCCCAGAAGAATTCAGTTGCTGAGATGCCTGGACCAGTATGAAAAAGTCGAAGCTAGGCAAGGGGAGTCAACTAGATCAGCGAGGGGTCGTCTTTCCGAGAGCTGAAGAGGGGGACTGGGAAACCTCAGTCCCTCTCTAGAAAGCTGAGCAGTTGGCCTCCCTTTTATGGCTTTTCAAGTCATTATCGACTGCAGTGGCTTGCAATGATCACCCCAAAGAAAGTGGGCCGTCACACGCTTGCAGAACGACTCCTCAAAACCGAGCTGCACATTACAGCGGCGGTGGCAAACTCAAGCTGCAAATGATACGCTCCATAATGTTGGTGCACCTCACTGCTAGGAGGTTTTCGTGGCATCTGGTGGAAAAACAACTGTGCTGTGTGGACAGCTGTGTGGACAGCGGCGGCAAGGAACAGGGGTTTGGCAGGCCAGCTCGGTCGCTGCTGCAGCCCCGGGTTGCCAGCGGACAGAGAGCTGTCTGCCTTGCGCAAGTAAGCGCTCAGTGCAGGGAGCGCCTGTCGAATGCTGGCTAAGCGCCTATAGACGTAGGGCGGAGGTACTTCAGCACTAATACCTGAGGAGGGCGAGAATTAGCTCTTCTAAACCCGTGATTGACCCGTGGTTACTGAGCGGGTCAATCTGCTGTAGGTTATGTAGGTCTTCAGATGTGCTTGCCTTTGTACTTGGCCGTTTGGCCTTCGTTTGTTTCAAATACACGAGATATTCTCTTTTAGAGAAGGCGATGGCTGTGATAAGCCATAAGCTCAGAACGAAAGGACGGGGACTGGACAATGAGCGAGAGGGGCCGCCCGTTCGCTGCAGAAGGGCGGCATGGCTGCGGCTGGGAGGGGGATTGGCGGCAACCGCACTCAACCGCTGAAAGGCAAGGCGGCCGAGGTTGGGAAAAAAGAATGCGACTGCTGCAGTTGAAAGAGCAGCTGTGAAAGCCAGCCAGATGCATACAGGTGTCCTTGACGGAACCACAGGCTAGGCAGACAGGGCGCTCTTAGTACCCTAGGGTCAGCAGTAGGAAGTCAGATGAACAAAGGGGAGGAAGAGCAACCCCGCTGCGCAAGGCAGAGGCTGCTGCAAGGGCGCGACCGGCGCGGCGGTGCAAAGCAAGCGCTTGGGAGCGCTGGAGGGACAGAATCGCAAGCGATAGGACACAAGACCCAATGGCAGCGAGCCTCCAGAAAGAAGAAAGTGCTCGCCCATTGAGAATAGGGGCTGGAACAACCAGCCCGAAAAAGAATGAACAGAGTACGAGAAGGGGGCCAGGGGAAGCGCTAAGTAACAGAAACAAAGCTGCTACGAGACACTCAGTAACCCCTGCTAAGCAGCCGCAGATCAGAGATGCTGGGCTCCTGGAAGTGGGTCCCCTGGCCAGAGCCAGAGGCAGCAGCGAGGGCTCTGCCGGCACGAAGGTGCAGCGCCCGGGCCATGGACCTCTGCAGCGAGACGGCCAGGCGCATTCGATACACTTGCGCCAGCGACCCGGCTGCAGGGAAGTCAACCGGCTCCCCATGGAAGCGCCGGGCGATGGTGTGGCGGGCGAGCTGGGTGAGCAGCTCGAGCCACCGAGCGCCCAGCGCCCCATGTGTGTCGATGGCCAACGGGAAGAACTCGTCTTCCCGCGGATGAGCAACCAGAAAGTGCTGCACCCCCTTCCCGGCGCCGCTGGTCAGCTTGAGAGGCCAGCAGCGAAACTAAAGAAGACCACCAACCCCCGTAACACCCGTGGATGTCCATGGCCAGGGGGTAAAAGGTCTCACCCGCCGGGTGGTCCTCGTACTTGTGCAACTTCGTCTGTTCGGCCACCTTGACAGCATAGCCGGTCTCAGAAGTTATGGGGCCCTTCTTCTTGAAGCTGTCGGTGTCCACGAGGAGCCGCTTGCCACCTCCGAAGGGAGCACTTTCTTTTTCCCAGGGAAATGCTAGCCAGATCGACACGCCTCGTCCGAGGGACCACGTTGCGGAGCGGGACGGGCATCACTCCGGTGCTCTTCAACGCCACTTGATATCCCACCTCCTTGACGATGCCATACATCGCATCCCATAGGAGGTTGTGGGAACCCATGCGCTACCTGCCTTTGGCACACCTGAGCATGTTGTCACCCATGAGCAATGCATCATGCTCAATAAGCCCACATTCACATCGGGTTACCCTGCCAAGCACATGGGATGGTAAGCCAAGACGGCGGCGCATAGCATCGCAAAACAAAGCATTCTCCATCCGCAAGCCCGCATGCAAAGGCAAAGCGCGGAGCCACTCAGACGCTCCCAGAGACGAAACAGATAGGAGCCGGGCCTGGCCTCGAGCATCTCCTTGGAGAAGACTCCGGAGATGCTCCAGTGGTTGCTCGTCTGCAGCATGGGAAAACCGCGATTGAGCCTCAACATCAAAGACGTCAGCCCAGGCAGCAATATTAACAGGCTCATTCACCAGAGGCGGGTATGCGGCAAGGAGGTCCTGTTGGCATGCTTTGATAGTCACTTGGAAAGTCAGACTCCCCTGAACCGTAACTGATGTGAGGCGCCAATATACGTTGTTGCTCAAGGAGGAATCGTCCTGATATGGACGAAGCCACCTGAGCCCAGCAGCCAAGGTATGCTGGTCTGCACAAGCGGACTAAGGGGCGACAACCAAGCCCACCGTGACGTATGGGCCGCGTACATTGCACCAGTGCTGCTGGAGACTGCTCTAGGAGTGGGTGAGCAATCAGATCAGTAAGGCATCGCTGAAGCATGACATCAATGGATGCATAGACAGCATCCAAAGTGACCGAAGGTGGGACCGTTCGCATTAGGTAACACGGCCGCTGGGCCACACTTCTGGTCAACGGCAACTGAGAGTCTCCAAGGGTGGGGAGCTCTGGCAGGACCTGCATATATCCTTGGAGACAAGCAAGGACAGCACCATCCGGAAAAGACGGGTCCCCTACGGGCACTGCCAAGTACCTCAAGCCGCCCTCTGGAGTCTGACGAGATGTAGGCAACAAGGGAAACAGGGAAAGCGGCTGCTGAAATTAAAAAATCGGCTGTAAACTGCCAGCCAGATGCATACAGGTGTTCATGACGGAGCCAAAGGCTAGGCAGACAGGGCGCCCTCAAACCCCCGAGTCAGCAGTAGGAAGTCAGATGAGCTGAGGGGAGGAAGAGCAACCCCGCTGCGCAAACCCGAGGCTGCTGCAAGGGCGCGACCAGCCCGGCGATGCAAAGCAATCGCCTGGGACCGCTGTAGGGACATAGACAAGCGCATACGGTAGCAGGACACAAGACCCAAAGGCACCGAGCCACCGGGAAGGGCTGCACCCCGTTCCCGGCGCCGCTGGTCAGCTTGAGAAAGAGGGATGCCATTGGGGGACCTGGCGGAGCAGTTGGCAGGATAGACCCCAAGCCCGATGAGCTGGAGCTGGCGCTGACGCGTGCCGAAAGCTCGCAGCACCTCCTCTGGGTGGCCGAGGAGCGTAGTATCATCCGCATATTTCGGGAGGATAACGCCAGGGTGAGCGCTGGTGAGCGCTCGCCGTGTTGCGCAAAGCACGGTGATGCGCCAGAGCGAAGAGGAACCCACCCATGGGATCACCTTGAGGTGTCCCCGTCTTTGACTGCAGAACAGCCAAAGAATTCCTTGCCCCCTACAACAATGCAGATGGCGAGCCATACATGCAGCGGAAGTGAGGGAGGAGGGTGGGAAAGTACTGCCTTAGCTCCTCGGCAATAGCCTGCCGATCCTCGGAGTGGGAAGCATTACGTACGTCCACGCTCAAGGCCAGCCAATGGGGTTGACATCCATGGCCACTCGTACCCGTGCACCAGGGTCTCAGCACCAGCACGCATCCCAGCCCCAAACTGGTGGGCTTGGAAGTGCGCCTGGGCATCGTCCTGGATCTGCATGATTAGGGTGCGCCCCACGAGGCGCGCCAGAATCTCCCCCATCGAGATAGGACGCACTCCGCCATTGTCTTTCTGCAGAGCAATGACATTGCTTGTGCAGAGGACTGCGCCTACACAATGGGTGAGGTATCCACGCGCAACCTGTTGTGCAAATCTATGCAACAGATCGACGTCCTCCGAGTCGTCCTCCCCATACAGCTCCCGCAAGTGCTCAAAGAGCATGCCTGATGGACCCCCCGGCGAATGCCTTGCGGCTTCTCACAACCGCCCGACGGAAGACAGCCGGGTCCAGGTCCACTAATTGAGCAGGCGTGTAGCTCTCCATCAATGTATCAAAATGACGAGGTTGGAGAGGGAGGCCAGGTGGGGGCGAGGAGGCCGCCGGGCAGATGTATGTTCGGTGAAGGTGCGCTAGAGCGGGCAAGTACGAAGGCAAGTAAAGGCGCGTGCTGCTAAGAGATGGAGTGACTTGAGTGGAGTGGTAAGTAAGAAGGCAAAGCACATTGACAGCTGTACAAGCTGCAATGCGGACTCGCCCAAAATCCACGGGATCAGCACGTGTGGAGCCTTTTATATTGATTGGTTATCGATATTACATCCGACCGCATTTTGGGTCAGCGCGTTTGGCCCCCTCAAATCTTGTCAACTGTCTTCGTGCTGGCTTGTTACAGCCCTTGTCCCCATTGGAAGAGCCACTGGATGAGCTGGATGGATGATGGATGAGCCACTTTCTCTCATAGCTATAGGAAGGGCTGTGACGGGCCCTGCGACGGCAGCAGCGGCGGCGTCGGCGGGGGCGGCGGGGGGCTGGGCGTCAGAAGGATGGAGTGTAATGAGTGATGGAGGGCAAGAGCGGCCAAGAACAAAGAAGAAGCGGCTCTCCCAATGGCAGCTCATATGCTCAGGTGCGCATGGGGCGGGGAGCGGACCGGAACACACGACCTGCTCCGGAACGCCATTTTGGCATCTTCGTCGAGGCGGGTCACACCGTGGCGCTCGAGTACTCCAGCATCATGCCCCCGACCGCTGGGGCGGATGGCCGCCTCCACATCCGGCACGCCGATGTCGTTGCCAGCGCGCTTGGCGGGGGCCCTCGGCTCATTGCCAACGTTGTCACGACTGACTGTTTTGATTCCAGAGCGCCAAACGCTCGTCGGAGGAGGCGAACTACGCAGTCCGCCAAGCGGTGGGCGCAAAGGAACGGAAATACTCGGATCACCCCGTGGGAGACGAATTTGTCCCACTCGCCGTTGACGTACACGGAGCCCTTGGCACAAAATGGCTTGACCTGCTTCATCGCCTTGCGCGGCGTGCAGCGGCCAGCCGCCACGGGCAATGTCGCCGGGTCCCTCGCTCAAGTCTTCCGAATGCGCTTGGCCATCCCTTTGCAGCGGTCCCTTGCCTTCGCGGTTCACTTGCGCAGGCCGTGCTTTGGTGGCGGCCTCCGGCTTCCGTCAGGGCGACATCTTTCCGCCTGCCAGACTTGCATCTCCTGACTAGAGGTTACTGAGAGTCCCTTTGCTGATGTCTTAGTCTCTCGCACTCCGGCTCCTTCAGACCTTGTCCATGCTTTTGGGCTGGCCTCTCCCAGCCACCAGTCAATCTGGCCGCGCTTTTTGGCAGGGGCTGGGAAAAGCCAGCCCGAAAAAGAATTGACAAAGGTTCGAATGGGCCAAATGACGGAGGGGCCTAAAGCGCTGAGCAGCTACATAGGGGCCGAAGATGCTACGTCAGACGGGGGGGTGGATGGACCACTCAGTAGGTACGAGGGAGGAGCCTCAAAACCGACAGACTAGCTGCCGGAAAAGTATCCCCCTGACGAAAGCCGGAGGCCGCAGCGAAGAAGTGGCACTCCCAATGGGGGCAAGGGCTGCGAAAAGCCAGCCCAAAAAGAGTTCACAAAGGTTCAGAGGGGCCTAAGAGCGGTGAGCAGCTACAAAGGGGCCTGAGGATGCAATGGTAAAACAGGGGGAGGATGGATCACTCAATAAGTACGAGTGAGGAGCCTCAGATCCGACAGACTAGCTGCCGGGAAGCATTCGCCCTGACGAAAGCCAGAGCCCGCAGCGAGAGCACGGCCAGCTCGCAGATGCAGAGCGTGGGCCATGGACCGCTGCAGGGATACAGAGAGGCGCATCCGATATACCTGAGCCCACGAGCCCGCGGCGTTGAAGTCGGCTGGCTCGCCGCGTCTGCGGGACACAGCCCGCCGCGCAAGCCTAGCCAATAGGTCAAGCCACTGGGACCCAAGAGCCCCGTGCACGTCCACCGCCAAGGGGACGAACTCGTCGGCAGGTGGGTGATCGGAGTGCTTGGCCGCCTTGCAGCGAGCGGCCTTCGAGGCAGCGTGGCCGGCCCGCGAGGCAGAGAGCCCCAGGTTGGAGCGGTCGACCACATCGGTGGTGACTACATCGGCTATGATCCGCGCGCCACCTCCCGGCGTGGACGCCACCAGGTCCACACGACGAGTATGGTGTCCGTCAGCCCTCTCGAGGATGGGCATGACCGAGGCGTTCTCCATCGCTACCGTGTAGCCCGCCTCCTGAAAGATCCCGAACATAGCATCACGCAAGAGGTCGTGCGCAGCTGTTCGTTCGCCTCCAGTGGCGCAGCGAGAGCACGGCCAGCACGCAGATGCAAGGCGTGGGCCATGGACCGCTGAAGGGAGACTGACAAATGCATGCGATACCTTGGGCCCACGAGCCAGCGGCGTTGAAGTCAGCCGGCTCACCTCGCCTGCGGGACACAGAGACAACGCGCCGCGCAAGCCTGGCCAGCAGGTCGAGCCACTGGAACCCGAGAGCCCCGTGCACGTCCACGGCAACAAAGAAGAAGTGCTCAGAACGAAGGCGAGCACGTCACGTAGGACGGCGCTGTAGGGCCGGGGCGGAGCCGGGCCGGGCCGGGAAGGGAAGGGGCTCGACCATTGAGGATAGGGGCTGGAAAAGCCAGCCCAAAAAAGAATGGAGGCGAGCACGTCACGTAGGACGGCGCTGTGGGGCCGGGGCGGAGCCGGGCCGGGCCGGGCCGGGAAGGGGCTCGACCATTGAGGATAGGGGCTGGGAAAGGGGAAGCGGCTGGGAAAAGAGGAAGCGCGGCCAGATTGACTGGTGGCTGGGAAAGGCCAGCCCAAAAGAATGGACAAAGTCTGAACTTTGAACTTTGTCCATTCTTTTGGGTTTTTGGACGTGGTCGCTACCCCGCGGGGCGGTGGGCCTCGTCTGCTCTTGGACGTGGTACTGATCGACGCATACAAGGCTGGCGCACCAACGTCAACCGTGTCTGACTGGGCCACATCCAGCGCGGAGCGCAAGAAGGAGCGGCACTACCATGATCATCCTCGAGGGGACCATCTTTACCCGTGTGCCATGGATATCTATGGAGGCTACGGCGTGAAATGGTCCTCCCTGATCCAGCATCTGGCCCGGCTGGTTGATGCGCGTCGACGAAGTCGGGGGGGCAGCTTGGGCCACTCCAGCATTCCGCAGGCCTTAGTTGCATATTATAGAATGCGGCTCTCGCTTAGTTTGCAGCGCTCGCAAGCATTGGCTCTTCATCAACGTGCAGGGCGCGCTCTAAGTCAGGCCTTCGGCTTTTGTGGCGGCGCTCCAGCTCCCCAAGTTAGCTTGTCAGATTTGTTTGTGCTCACCCGTGGGTACTAATGTCATCTTAGGTACCTTAGATTAGGTCTCCGTATTATGTAGCATTGCTTAGTCTGCACTCGACTCTGCCTGAACAATGTATTGGCTTGAATTGGCCTCCCTTTCAATTCATGCGCCCCGCGCGCCTTCTCTCTTTGGGTTGGCTTTGCCAGCCCCTCTTCTCAATGGGCGAGCACCTTCTTCTAAGTCTGAGGGAGCCTGAGTGCGAACGACTAGGACTAAGACATCAGCCAGGGAACGCTCAGTAACCTCTAGACAGGAGATGCAGGTCCGAGAAGCTAGCTGGCGGAAAGACGTCGCCTTTTTCAAACCGCGGGAAAAGCCAGCCCAAAAAAGAAGAAGGGCTCGCCCATTGAGAATATGGGCTGGAACAGCCAGCCCAAAAAAGAATGAACAGAGTACAAGAAGAGGGGGGGGGGAAGCCAGGCGAAGCCCTAAGGCGAAGCAGCAGAAATGACAAGCACACAAGAAAAAACAAAGCAGCTACTAACCACTCAGTAACCCCTGCTAAGCAGGCGCAGGTCGGAGAGGCTATGCTCCAAAAAAGAATGAACCAAGTACGAGAAAAGTCAGGGGAAGCACTAAAACAAACAAGGAGGTGGGCGCACCTCCGCCTCCGGGCGAATGGGCGGCCTGGGCTGCCGGTCACTTGAATAGACGGGGCAGGCAGCCTTCGTCGGTTGCTGGCACCAGGTTGCCTCCCTCCTCCCCTTGCGCTTGCCTTGTCTGGCGGGCCCTGCAGCCGAGGTGGAGGAAAGGCTCCTTCGCATTCCAAGTGCAATTGAGGAGCATCCGGGAGTCAGCAATCTGCTCCTGCCCCTCCCTGCAAACCCTCCTCACCCCCTTCTCAGCGCTGGCCCAAGCACCGGACAAAGCGGCACACGCCAGACTCGTTGCTGCAGTTGAGAACGAGCGTCGCAAGTCGCTGAGGACGATGCCAGATAGCAGGACCAATCAAGTAGTCTGGCACGTCTCACATCGCTCGCAACAACTGGGGCAACACACTGGCTCACAACGCACGCCATTCACAACGCATTCAGAATCAGCCCCGAGGCATTCCGGACGCTTCTCCCGCTGTTCCTCGGCCTACCCACGACCTGCCTGATTGGAGTAACTCAGTGTGAGTGCGGCTTCCGTGCGGAGGGCTGAGACCTTGCCACCCACATGCTGCGGTGTATTACAGGCCCTGAGGTGGTGGGCGTCCACAACCTCCTACAGGACGCCCTGGCGGGCCTGATGCGCAACGCCGGCTACCGCGCCACTGTGGAAGTAAACAATGTATTGCCCATTACCACGGCTTCTCAGGGACGCCATCACCGTCGCACCCTGGACATTGTGGGTGTACAACCTGGCGGTGGCCCACGCGCCTTGGTGGATGTGGTGGTGACGGAGGCATACAAGTGTTCCGCTTCGATGCACACTGCTGGCCACGCAGTGGGAGGTGCTGAGCAGCGACAGCTCCGAAACTACTCTGACTACCCCCGCAGCCATCACCTCCTATCGGCGGCAATCGACACATTCGGCTGCATGGGCCCTCGCTTCCACACCTTACTGCAGAATATTGCAAGCTTGGCTTACGCTCGACGTGGGGATATGCTTCCATCTCAGATGAGCATGCCGGCAGCCTACTTGTCATTCTTGCGTCGTCGAGTGTCAGCTTGTCTGCAGCGAGCTCAGGCTCATGCATCAGAAAGCTGGTCGAGCCTTAGCTGGTAGCTCAAGAGCTTGTCAATTGCCGTCCGGTATTCGGGCGTCAGTTCGCGACCTCTATGTGCTGACTCGTGGTTACTGAGCGGGTCAGCTTAGCAGCAGGTGACGTACTTTTGTCAATGTGCTTGCCTTTGGACGTGACCATACATGGCCCTCCATCTCTAAACACACACGCATTTCTGGCGGGCCGGGGCGACGCACACCAGTGGATAGAGTAGAAGCCAGTTCTATGAGCTTCCCCTCTGCTTTTGTCCATTCCTTTTTCCCGGGCTGATCGATCACAGCCACCGCCCTCCACTGGAAGTGTACCTCTCCTCTTGTTCACTCCTCTGGCATTCGACAGTGTGAATGTGGCCATCGCTCGGAGGACGAGATCTCGCTGGCAGCTCACACGCTTCGATATTGTGAGGGATGTGAACGTAATGCCTACCACAATCTGAGAGACATTATGTGTGGCTTAGTGCGAGAGGCAGCTTACCATGCGGCCATGGAGGTGCCGGGCATCATGCCAAAATTCTCGTGTATTTGAAACAAAAAAAGGCCAAATGGCCAAGTACAATGGCAAGCACAGCTAGATAAGTACATCAACCATAGCAGATTGACCCGCTCAGTAACCACGGGTCAATACATAAAGGTTGTTAATTGATGCCTGAAAGCTGGTACTCACAGAAGCGCGGCAGACCTTACATCAGGCGTCTAGATGTGGTTGCCAATCCCCCGAGCGGTGGGCCTCGTCTCCTCCTCGACGTCGTTTTGACCAAAAGGTTGGTGACAACGTGGATATGCGTTTCCCCGCCAAGGTGGTTGACCCCGCACCGATGAGCTTCATGGTCCTGTGATTTCTGAGGAGCCTGGCATATGGTAAGTCCTCGTCACGGCGCAACTTGTGGATCACGTGCTCGTCCGCAATAGTCTTACTTGGTGCTTGGTCCCCATGGGTAGTGCGCATAGCAGATTGCATGTAAGTGAGCCAGTTACTAGTGCTCCATACTTGCAAGTTTTCATGTTGAATACATCCAATTGAGGTGTCCTGCAACAGCTCAGACTGTTCACACCAACAGAGCATGACCAGGTGCTTGCATGCCACATTAGAAGCCAATGAGGTAATAACCCCAAACATATGACGTATCCTGCGAGTCCGTCGACTCTGCGAACCCCACAAAATCGAAGTCGCAGCAGGGCACGCGGTCGGCACGGCGGCCCGTGGCACGGAGCGCAAGTATGCCGATCATCCTGCTGAAGATGAGTCGCGGCACTCGCGATTGACGTGCACGGGGCATTCGGCAGTTGCTGGCTGGACCTTCTGCAGCGGCGTGCCCGGCAGGCCATCGATCGTCGTCCGGGTCAGCAAGGAAAGCTGCCCGGCTTCACGCTGCCGGGTCGTCTGCCCAGGTATCCGAATGCGGCTGTCTGTCTCCTTCCAACGCTCCCTGGCTCACGCAGTGCACTTGCTGGCAGGCCGCGCTATGGCTGCAGCTTGTGGGTCTCGTCGGGGTGCCTCTTCCAGCTGCGACTTACTCCGAGTTGCTGCTGCAAACTCGTGGTTGTAATGCTCCCATCTGCTGTAGTCTCGTGCATCGCTGTTTGCGGACGCCTTTCGGCTATTCGGACCTTGTCCGTCCATTTTGGGCTGGCCTTTCCCAGCCCCTGCCTTCTTCAGAAGAGCTACTTCTCTAACCTGCAACGACTATGAAAATACTGCAAAGCACAGTCCTTGCATCTATATGCATATATACCTGGAAGTGATGTACACGTCTAGCATGCATCTGGCTTAAAATGTTGGGCACGTAGTCGCTCTGACAATGGTCTCGCGGCCAGGAAGCGTTTCTTGGATTCTTCTTCAGATAAGGTCTCTCAACGCAATAATGGCTCACAGGACACTTCCAATTGAGACTGGGAGGCTGTCTATTAGTGGATACTCAAGCACGTCAAGAGCCAGGGTGACCTGGTCGAATTTATAATCTGGGGTGAGTTGATGGTGGCCCCTTGTTGCTTGCCCTTCTATGACTGCCCACATCTTCCTAACAAACTTTTTGAGATAAATTTGTACAGTGAGTAAAATCGAAAGAAGCAGCTGACATTGTCACAGTCAGGTGCTTTATTTATAAGCTACTCTCCAGCTGCTTCAGAATGAGCCTCCACAGCACTGGCTTAACTGGCAGCTAGCCTTTTTCTCAATATTTATGGGACTATGCTCAGATTTGCTGCCTACATACAACGTCGCGACAAGGTTATGCACATTAAGAGTCTGTGCCGTGCTATTACTGAGGCCAGTCCCAGCTGGACATATGCACATTACCCTCTAGGTCTGGCTCCCTGTCACGTGAGTGCTGTAATGGATAGGAGGAAAGTGTGTGTTGTATTCACTCTTGGCCACCATACCCCATCGACACAATTATGCTGCAATTGTCGTATGTGTAGTGTCAAATGCAGGCAGCCGCATTGTGTCCATGTTGGCCCAGTGTGTACAGTCAGTCACGTTCTTCCTTGAGAAGGCCATGCATATCGCATTGATCTGCTCTACAGGCACGTCCTCCTCCATGGCCACCCTCCAAATGACGTTATTTCGCCACTGCTTAACGAAGCAATCAGGAAGCCCTTCGAAGTTGCGTAATCGATCTGGGTATATTGAATAGGAAAAAGCCTGTGGATATCAGCAACTCAATCACAGGGCTGACTTTTGCATGCTCTCTTGGAAAGAAGCATGCGTCGTTGTGCCTGTATGTAATGAGGAGATTATTTGTCACTCCTTAATCTAGTCATAAATCTTTGATCGTTCACACTATATTTCTTTGATGGCACAAAAACATGCTGATTCTTCGGCAGAAACTACAACCTTTGTAAGTGGGAAGTACCTTTGCGTGCTCAATATATACGCGTTGTTTTTTGCGACTTAACCAGAACATGGAACATTTACTAGCTCTTACCACGCATGCTATGGATGTAGGTGCATTAAGACGATGCCTGTGGGCTTTTGAAGAACGAGAAAAGCTCTTGGATTTTCATGAGCGAGTCTCAGGAGCAAGAATGCATGCTTGTGACAAACGTGCAGGAGTAGCTCAAGATATGCCTTCAGGTTGAAGTGGAGATATACTTCTCTGCATCCAGCACTTTGTGTTCGAGAAGAGGCATGAACAAGATTGCCGGCAGGACCAGGTGACAGACCGTGCCTAACGCAACCGTGGTGCAGGATGACAGAGAGAAATGTTTGCCTCGGTAGCATTTGTATGGAAATCTCACGGGTGAGGGTGTATACCGCTCTTGCTGGCGGGAATGCCCTCGGCCGAGGGCCTCAGGCGCACTTTGCGTTCATAGATTCGATGATTCACGGAATTCTGCAATTCACACTACGTATCGCATTCCGCTGCGTTTTTCATCATTGCAAGAGCCAAGACATCCGTTGTTGAGAGTTGTCCTGGGGTTCCATGCTAAAGTAGTGCTGCGGCATGGTGTTGCAAAAGAATTCCACATGATTTGTCTTCTTGTTGAGTCTGGCAATTCACTCAGCGGCGACATACATGTCATGTCGCTGCCGCTTCACCTGCTTATTGTTGTAGTGCAAATCAAGGTTGAGAATGACCTGCAGTGAAAGTCGTTTCCACGAACGCCTCAGCCTGTGCCAGAGGGGGTGGCGGGTCGACTCGACATAGAGCCTTGGCAACCAGAGTCAGCTCACAAGCCAGCGCTTGGGAGGTGACAAGAGTCAAAAGGTAGTCGGGAAACAGCTCTCTTTGTAGGGCGCGATGGCTGTGAAAGGCCAGCCCACCACTTTAGGGCTAGTGGAAGATTGCAGCATATGCATAGCGAGGGATTTGCCTTTCGTACGAAAGCCGCACCCACAGTAACAGACTCCGATCAGGCAGTGTGAGGGGCAGGCCAAGACACGTAGGAGGAGCGTTGGATAGGCCTCGGGGCTGTTCTTGAAGGCCTTGTGGATGACATGGGTAGTGAACCAGTCAGTGGCCCCAGGTGTTGCAAGAGAATTGAGTCGTCCCAGACTCCTTGAGTAATTTCTAACTTCAGGCATCCTCCTCAGCGCCTTGTGACGCTCATCTTCGACTGCAGCAATGATTTTAGCCTGTGACCTTTGTCCGGTTCTTGGGCAAGCCCTTAAAAGGGAGTGAGGAGAGGTTGCAAGGAGGAGAAGGAGCAGGTTGCTGACGGATTGCGGATGCTCCTCAGTTGCGCTTGAGTTGGGAAGGATTCTTCCTCCACCTCGGCTGCAGGGCCAGCCAAACAAGGGAAGCGTAAGGGAAACCGGAGGGCAACCTGGTGCCAGCAACCCAAGAAGGCTGCCTGCGCCGTTCATTTTATTTACCGGCAGCCCAGGCCGCCCATTCGTGTGGGAAGAAAACGTGTGTATTAAGAGATGGAGGGCCATGTGTGGCCAAGTACAAAAGCAAGCACATTGACAAATGTACGTCACCTGCTGCTAAGCTGACCCGCTCAGTAACCACGAGTCAGCACATAGAGGTCGCGAACTGACGCCCGAAAACCGGACGGCAATTGACAAGCTCCTGAGCTACCAGCTAAGGCTCAACCAGCTTTCTGATGCAACGCATGAGCCTGAGCTCGCTGCAGACAAGCTGACATTCGACGACGCAAGAATGACAAGTAGGCTGCCGGCATGCTCATCTGAGCTGGAAGCATATCCCCACGTCGAGCGTAAGCCAAGCTTGCAATATTCTGCAGTAAGGTGTGGAAGCGAGGGCCCATGCAGCCAGAAGTGTCGGTTGCCGCCGGTAGGAGGTGATCGCTGCGGGGGTAGTCAGAGTAGTGCCGGAGCTTTCTCTGCTCAGCACCTCCCACTGCGTGGCCAGCAGTGTGCATCGAAGCGGAACTCTTGTATGCCTCCGTCACCACCACATCCACCAAGGCGCGTGGGCCACCGCCAGGTTGACCACCCACAATGTCCAGGGTGCGACTGTGATGGCGTCCCTGGGAATTCTTGGTAATGGGCATTACTTTGCTTATTTCCACAATGGCGCGGTAGCCGGCTGGAGGATGGCCAGCGCCAGCTACGAATCTCCGAGGTGAGGAAGGGAAAGGGAAGGGATGCCTGCCAGGAGGGGAGGGGGGGTAAGGCGCCAGGAGGATGAAGGTGAGGGGAAGGATGGGTGTTGTAGCAGGGAGCCAGGGTTTGCAGGTTCCCAGCCACCAGTCAATCTGGCCGCGCTTGCTTTTGCAGGAGGGAGGTGCCTTGTATAGCTCGCCCACCATGTCCGTTGGGGCGTATGTCCGCTGCAGGTAGCCAGCCGTTGGCTGATGCAGCGAGTGAAGATTGTGAACGCCAACTGCCAATCTCCATGGAGAGGGAGGAAAGGGGGGCCATTTTGTTGCTGCAGTCGTTCACTCAGATTCTCCACTTAATAATGTGCCGGGGGACTACTGGAGGTGTTCGGAAAAAAGTAAGCTCATCCGAATGGGCGGGAGAAGTGGCTCTGCCGAAAGGGGTAAGGGCTGTGAAAAGCCAGCCCGAAAAATTCTGACCAGGTCCTAGGTCCCAGGCGGCGAGTGAGTCCGCCACCGGCCACAAGAAAGACTCCCCAGAAAGGAACATCCCTTCTTCAAAGGTCAGCCCAAAAAAGTGGACAAGGTCCAAGACGAGAAACTCCGCCGGGGCCGGAAACGAAGGCGAGGATCTCTCAAAACGGCCGATGTTCTGGGAAAAGGCCAGCCTATCAAGAGTCCGTTGTCACCACGTCCAAGATAAGGTGCTTCCCGCTAGCAGAAGTGGCACCCAATGGGGGCAAGGGGCTGCGAAAAGCCAGCCCAGAAAGAATTGCGAGAGGTTCGGAGGGGCCTACAAGCGTTTAGCAGCTACAAAGGGGCCTGATGGTGCTATGTCAGAACAGGGGGAGGATGGATCACTCACTTACGAGTGAGGAGCCTCAGATCCGACAGACTAGCTGCCGGAAGACTATCCCACTGACGAAAGCCGGAGGCCGCAGCGAGAGCACGGCCAGCACGCAGATGCAGAGCGTGAGCCATGGACCGCTGAAGGGATACTGACAATTTCACACGATGCACTTGAGCCCACGAGCCAGCGGCGTTGAAGTCAGCCGGCTCACCGCGCCTGCGGGACACAGCGCGCCGCGCAAGCCTGGCCAGCAGGTCGAGCCACCGGGACCCGAGAGCCCCGTGCACGTCCACGGCCAGGGGAACGAACGCATCTGCAGCCGGGTGGTCGGCGTGTTTGGCCGCCTTGCTGCGAGCGGCCTTCGCCGCAGCATGGCCAGCCCGCGAGGCAGAGAGCCCCGGGTTGGAGCCGTCGACCACATCAGTGGTGATCACGTCAGCGATGATGCGCGCGCCGCCGCCCGGCGTGGACGCCACCAAGTCGACACGGCGCGTGGGGAGTCCGTCGGCCCTCGGGAGGATTGGCATGACGGAAGAGTTCTTCATCGCCACCGTGAGCCGGCCTCCTGAAAGATGCCAAACATCGCATCGCGCAAGAGATCGTGAGCCGCTGTACGTTCGCCTCCAGTGGCGCAGCGGAGGAGATGTGCCGCCAGCTCCGCCGGGTCCGTCGACAGAACCCCACATCCACACTGCAGCACGCCCAGCAGGCAGGGCGGGGGGAGGCCCATCTGACGGTGGGTGGCCGTACGGAACAGCTCATCCGGCATCCTACGGGCGTCGTAAAGGGGGAGCGCGGAGAGCCAGGCTGCCGCGCCGGGGGAGGAGGCCGACAGCAGCCGAGCATGGCCGCGCACGTCGGTTGCAGGGAGGAGCTGCAGCGTGGCCGTGAAGGACGCCTTGTCGACTGCCGCCATGTAGCGCGCCTGCGCTTACGAGTCGGTGGTGTGGGCGAGGTAGGCAAACGGGACCACGCTCTCTGCAAGGGCAGGGTGCTCCGCAAGTAACCCGTCCTGAGCTGAGCGGAGCGCCACCTGAAAAGGCAACGAGCCGGTCGCCATCTCCACCACAACCTGCTGCAACAGGGGCCGCCCATCATGGAGGAAGCGCTGCGCCATCGACGTGGCGACCTGGGCCCAGCTGCCAAGGAACGCTGGCCTGCAGACGCGCGCGAGCGAGCGGCAGCCGAGGCCACTCTGGCCAGGGGGCAGAGTGGCCTGGCCAACCAGTGGAGTGGCCACAAAAGGTCGACGCGGCGGGCTAACAAAGCTTGGAGAAGATGCGAAGGGGCCAGAGATTCAAGTAAGCTCGTCCAACGGGGGCGAGGGTAGTGAAACACCGAAAGTATCTGGCGAGTTCCGAAGGAGCCGGGGAAATGGGCCAGGACCACTCAGCTACTCACCTGGACCACTACGGATGTGTGCTCAATAGCCGCCAGTACCTCCAGGTCGCTGATGACCTGCGCTTTTGTGACGTGAGCCGTTCGATGGCACGCACGCATCGGACGGCCGGGCTGCGGAGGCCCACGGCGGCCCCCATCTGGCGGGACTGGCCGCAAGTCCGAGCACGAAATCGGGGCCACAAGTGCCGGCCCACCCAAGTCAGCCTCGGGGCTCGGGGGCCCGTCTCCAGCCGCTGGCGCCTGGGAGAAGGGCCGCCTCGTCCGGCCTTCAGCATTCCTCTGGCCAGGGGACCCACCTCCAGGAGCCTAGCATCTCTGACCTGCGACTGCTTAGCAGGGAATACTGGGTGATTCGTAGCTGCTTTGTTTCTTTTTGAGCTCGTCTTTCTTAGTGCTTCCCCTGGCCCCCTTCTTGTACTCCGTTCATTCTTTTTTGGGCTGGCTGTTCCAGACCCAATCCTCAATGGGCGAGCCCTTTCTTCTGGGTTCTCTGGCCACATTCTTCTGGTGTGCCCGTGGATACTGATTGGAGGTTCAATGAGCGTCAGCTCGCAAAACCACACAGAGCAGTTTCGTGTTCTTTCACTTCCCGGTCTTTTCGGACGTCAGAAGAACTGAGCTCTGCCAACGGGGCAGGGGCTGGTAAAGGGCGGCCCAGGAGGCACGGACAAGGTCCGTGGGGCCCAAAGGCGCCAGACCATTGTGGTCTCAAGTTGTGATCTTTATATATAGCTGTGGGGTTTTGGCGCCTTCCGACCTTGTAGGGTCCATCTTCTCGGCAGCGAGGAGGTGGCTCTCCCAATAAGGGCAAGGGTGGCGCCGCGGCGGGCGGCGGCGGGCACGCGCCGGGCGGCGGCGGGCNAAGAAGAAAGTGCTCGCCCATAGAGAGAGGGGCTGGCAAAAGAATGGACAATGTCCGCAGGCCTCAAAGGCCAGAAGAAGGGCTCGCCCATTGAGGATATGGGCTGGGAGGCACGCCTTTTGCCCCCCCCCACCAGGCGCACGTGGGCCGCCGACGCCCGGCCGGCCCCACGCACCGTTGCACCGGGATCCCGGGGGGGGCCCCGCCGCACTGAGTGAGACAATTGGCTCTCCCCACTGGGCCCCACTCCCGCCGCTCCCCTTCTCCGCTCCTCGCCATTTCTCGCGCCGCCTGCCCGGCCAGCCCCGGGCCCGGCCCCCCGGCCGGGCCGCTAAGCGGCCCTGAGCACCCCCCCGGCCGCAGCCGCCGGCCACCATGGCAGCGGCGGCGGCGCCCGGCGCCTCCGCGCGGCGGCTCGCCGTCGCGCTCCTGGCCTTCGCGCTCTCCTGGGCCTCCTGCGACGTCTCTGGCGGCCCGCCCCCAAGCTCGCAGCTCCGGTGGCCCCCATGCCGGTCACCTCCACGCTCCATGGCGGCAATGGCGGCCGTGGCGCGCTGCCTGCCGCCCCGCAGCCTCTGCGGACACACCACCCGAGGCCGGCATCCGCCGCCGCTCCTGCGCCCGGCGCGGCTTGTCCTTGCCCTCCTTAACCGCGCCGCCGCCGCCGCTGCCGCCCGCCTTCTGGCACCGGCAGGCCGCCCACTGGGTGCCGTGACCGTGAGCCCTGCCCGTCGTCGACCGATCATGGCCTCCTTTCGGCGGCGACAGTGGAAACGGCGGCGGCGACTCGCTGAAGCAGATGAAGGAGGCGGTGGCAGCGCGCCGAGGGCCTACCGGTGGGTGAATGCGACCATTACTAAACGGAGCAAGCTCTGCAACTATGGAAACTTCGCGCGGCGGCACACTGAGTGGCGGTACATCCACACAGACGGCTCGCGGACCTTCAATGCCATCGACCTGGCCCTCGTGAGAGCCGAGCGGATCCTTGCCTCAGCCACCACGGCCAGGACCCATCGCAACATGCGCGTCAGCCTCCCTGCCTGATCCAGGGCCACCTCAGTCACCTGTTTGACGCGCACTTTGTTGCTTCGCACAGCTCCACCGCTCATTGACGAACCTCTGCTGCGCCGCGACTGGCGTGACAGCTGCTAAGAGGCAAGAAGGTTGCGTTCGTTGGCGATTCACTCACTGGCCAGCTCGTGGCGAACTTCATATCGTCACTGCAGAAGAACGGCTACAAGGACGTGGTCGGCTGCGGCACAAAAGTGTGGGCTCCTTCAACTTGCACTGCGGGCAACCTGGCTTGCATGGATCCTTCGAGGAACTTCGAACCCCTAGCTGAGCGCCTGATATCTGCAGCCGTGAGGCTACACCTTGGCATCATTGCGAGCAGGGTCAAGGAGCACCGCTGAACACCTCCTAGAGAATAAGCCTGAGCCCAGCTGTCTCGCTGCTTCCAAGGTGTGGCAGCTCGTTCAGGCCTGCAAGTGAATTGACTTTGCCTCATTGTTCCTGGAGTGAAGCTGGTTCTACGACGTGAATCCAGATGACACCATGGAGCAGATGCTGGCCAAGTCCTCCAATGTCCTGGACCCCGTCAAGAAGCCCTCCTCACTCAGGGAGGAGACAGTGCTCGGCGGGCCTTTTTAGAATGCCACCTGGACCTGTTGGCGAGTTACTGCACCTTTTATGTCTCTTTCCTGCACATGCAGTCACTGAGGCCAGACTCCCGTTACATCTGCGTCTCTGAGCTGCATCTCACCACTGGCTGCAAGAAAACTGCTCTCATGTTGCGAAGCTGGCATGTGCTGCCAAGGGAAGGCAATGCATCGACTGCTGAGAGCCTCGCTGAGTGCACAGCTTGCAGATATTCTGTTCATCTGCAGCATGGGCAACAGTTCAACTCTGCCGCAGACAGTCTCTGTTCATGTCAGTCTTAACTGTGTCCTTCTCTGCACAGCAATGTCAGCATCAAGCTTGAAGTACTCATCACTTTACCAACTTGACCATTTGCAGCCTTCCATATGCTTCCCAGCATTTATAAGTGGCCTGGCATGAACACAGTCCCAGCCCAGCTCGAGTACATTGCCCAGAAGTCTGACGTGGTGAGCACCAGGTATGAGCTTCTGCGACACTTGCCATTGTCTCGACTTGCAATAATGTGCTTTGAACAAGTTTGTATGAGAGGCACCAAGATTGAGCTTCTGCAACTTGCCGCTGACGCCCTTTAGTATAAGCAGTTGTAGAAGCAATCCAAGACAAAGTAGAGAAGTCCAAGCCTTCACTCCAAGCGTGTGTTTGACGGCCACAGGAGCTTCTATCTTGCTGCAGGTTAAACTCAATATTGGACTGCACTACCAAAAGTGGCAGGTAAAGGGCCTCCGGCACGATATGCATGTAGCAGCCGAGTACCTTGCGCGTTACAACACAAAGAAGAACCGCGTGGGGCTTTTTCGCGAGACCTTGCCGCAACACTTTTTCAGCCTCAGTGGCAGTGGCATCTTCCCTTTTCCATACAAATTCCCAGAGAATGCCACCAAGGCAGACCTTGCAACCTGCCACCCTGCACCTCGAGTGCATCAGGCAAGTTTTGCTCTCTCTCCCTGCCAATGCGTGACAGCTCGGCCACGCAATTGCATGACATAAGAGCAACACTGCAAAGAGAGGCAAGATCCAAGCAATGTGTGATGGAGTGCTGACATGCAGCTCTACCATGATGACAGCAGTGTCAGTTTATGCTGACCAAATGAGTCACTTCTTGTGTGATCTCTGAGCAGTGGCGAAATGATGTCATGTGGGAGGTGGCCATTGAGAAGCAGGTACCAGTGCAGCAGATCTTCCATCAGATGGACATGCACGGCTTTCACGGGATAAATCCTAGAGCTACTGACTGTACGCACTGGGCCAACCTGGACATAACGTGGCTGCCTGCATTCGATACCACATACACCGCCATAGCGGCAGGAATGTGCCGGTGGCAGATGCTGGCCAAGAGCGATTGTGACAACCACTTCCCTGCCGTCCATTACAGCACAGTGCGACACCGAGAGCCAGACCTTGAGGGTGCTGTGCACATGTCCAGCTGGGATTGGCCGCGTCAAGAGTAATAGCACAGGTTAGCTGGGTGGAAGCCCACTTCAACATTAATTACAGGTTCTCATTGCTCGGAGGTCCTTAAGCCACTCGAGGGAAGGCTGTAACAAGAATGACTACGACCTCCTCTTTCAGCAAGTGGCAACCCAGAGCACAGAGCTACTTCAGTGAGCATGCCCGGTGATGCTCACCTATGACGACAGCCTCTTCATCTTGTGCAACTTGCCTTGCCCAACTAGCTCAAGCAACATACAATGCATAAGGTGATTGTACTTTTGTACAGCAATTGTACCCAGCAAATTGTGCTGCAACGTAGCACTCTATTCTTTGTAGAGATATTGAAGACAATCAAGTGACATTGCTCGGCTTTTCAGCCAAGGGGATGGAGAGTGTACGAATTGAGAGGTTTGGAATTTGCCTGGGGGGTCCCATTTGAGATTTCTGAAAAGATGTTGTACTTCATTCTGCGGGGCTGACCACGAACACATGCCTTCGTTTCTTTCTCTTCTTCCTTGTTTCTTTGTTCTCATCTGTCTCCAGCTATCTTACTTGTCATGAAACAGTCCCTTGATAATACCCACCTCTGTTGCGTATGCCATCATCAGAAGCAAGCGACGCCCCTGTATGGATCATATATATGCAGTGCGACTATGTATGAAGCTATGGATGTCTATGGTCAATTACATAGGATAGAAGTATTAAGGGCGTGGCGAATTTGCAATTAAAGGTAGGTCACCTAATGCTTAGCTAGGCGTAAGCTGCAAGGCTAAGAGAAGCAACTGCTGGGTATGGCCTAGCTGTTTTCAGACTCCCGTGAGGCAGCGATGGGCCCCGGCATTGCCTTCCTCTGCTTGGGCGAAGTAGCTACCTGAGGGCTCCCACATCGTCAGATGGCGCGGTCGACGTGAGCCAGGCTCCAGCCATTCATCGCTGGTCTTGGCAGAAGAGTAAAGCGTCGTTTCTTAGACCTTCCAATACTATCACACAGCATGGCCTACATGGACGGAGTTGCGCAGACTTTTGCAGCCCCAGGTCGACGAAGGGGAGGCAAGGCACTGCCGTAGTGCCAAATGCACGATTGAAAACGTAGGCCAAGCGAATGGGGTGGTGTTGGTGAGGAGCAAGAGCAAAGCCGGATTATTAATAATGAATGTGTTGATATGCTGAGCCAGTGTATAGCGCAGCCGCTGACGCAGCCTACTGGGCCTGTATGAGCTCTTCCTTGCAGGTTGCCTCGGCTCATCGGATCCTCTCCAATCTGAGGCAATCGGGCCTCTCCTGTGCGCCCTAGCTGTGGCTGCGCCCACCCAAAGGTGAGCGTGTAATAGTCTGATATGCGTCTGCGGCCGTGAGCGGGTCTGCGTCTGTGCTGCCGAGGGGGGGCGGTCTGCTGGTCCTTCGGAGACCTAGGCACTTCGGGGGCCTTTCAGACCTTGTTCATTGCCTTTGGGCTGGCCTCTCACAGCCATTGCTTCTCTTGGAAGTGCTTATTTGCTCTGGCTCTGGCCAGGGGACCCACTTCCAGGAGCCTAGCACCTCTGATCTGCGGCTGCTTAGCAGGGGTTACTGAGTGTTTTGTTGCTGCTTTGTTTCTTTTTGTGCTTGTCTTTCTTAGCGCTTCCCCTGGCCCCCTCCTCGTACTCTGTTATTCATTTTTGGGCTGGCTTTTCCAGCCCCTATCCTCAATGGGCGAGCACTTTCTCTATTCTCTTTTCTTTTTCGTCGTCCTTACGGAGAGGGGCCATCGGCCCCTTGGACGAGATTCTTCTTTAGTGGAGAGGGGCGAACGCTCAGCCGAGGACACCGACTGGGGAGGACAATGACGGGCCAGCCGAAATGAGAAGCGGCCCTTTCTAAAGGGGGCGAGGCCTGTGAAGTGCCAGCGCACAAATGACAGAAAGATGGGAAGAAAGTGGCTCTCCCAAACCCAAGGACCCAAGAATAAGCAGCTATTCAAAGGATGAAAAGGAAGACTCTTCCAGTAGAGGGCGATGACTGAGATTGACCAGCCCAGAAAAGCAATGAGCAAACTTCGTAAGGGCCAGAAAAGCGTCAATGCACACAGCGTCTCAAGTGGCCTTTGGGTGCTCAATAACCTCAATTGAGCACCCTCAGGTCAGGGAAACTAGTCTCCGGGTAGCGGGTCTCCTGGCCAGAGCCAGAGGGTGCAGCCAAACCGCGACCGGCACACAGATGCAACGCGCGTGCCATGGACCGCTGCAGCGAGACTGACAGGCGCATAGGATACACCTGGGCGAGAAAGACTGCCATGTTGAAGTCAGCTGCTCCCCGTGGTAACGTCGGGACACAGCGCTGCGCGAGAGCCGGTGCAGGAGCTCCAGCTACCGAGCGCCGAACGCCTCGTGACCATCGATGGCTACGGGGAAGAAGTCGTCCTTCCCCGGATGGTCAGCAATTTCGGATCCTTGGTCCGGGCGTCACTGCCAGCGCATGCCCTGCTTTGGAGGCAGAAGAAGTGGCACTCCCAACTCCTTTTTTCAATGGGGGCAAGGGCTGCGAAAAGCCAGCCCAAAAAGAATTCACAAAGGTTCAGAGGGGCCTAAGAGCGGAGTGGCAGAGAGAGTGGGTTAGGCGGTGTCGAAAGCGTCGTCACCACATCCGCAGTCAGGCGCGGTCGACCAGCCGGTGGAGTGGCCAGTAGGTCGACTCGCCCGGCGTGAAGGCCGTCGCCCTCCTGTAAGCGATAAGTCCTTGACGGCCACCGTGAAGCCTGTCTCCACAAAGGTGCCGTGCATGGCATCGCGGAGGAGGTCGTGAGCCACCGTCCACGCGTACGTCGGAGGACGTTGTGAGTCAATTCCGCGGCCTTCCGCTCATCGTAGTCGCACTGAACAACCGCTGAGGCAGGGCGGCGCAGACCAAGGAGCCGATGGACGGCTAGCCGGAAGGCTTCGTCCGCGATTAGGCGCGCGTCACTGAGGCGGAGGGCCACGCCGCTGCCTCAGGTGAGAAGGCCGACCGCGCAGTCGAGCGAATTCCCTCAGGTCGGGCTCCGAAAGCAGCTGCAGGGCGGTGGCGAAGACCACCTTGTCCAGCTCGGCTGTGGTAGCACACTTGATTGTCAGGTCGGCGGTGAGCGCGAGATGCCCTGTCAGACCTTGTCCATCCTTTGGGCTGGCCTCTCAGAGAGATTGGCGCGCCGGGATGCGGCCATTCCGCCGCAGCGGTCGGAGGCATGATGCTGGTATTCTCGAGCGCCACCGTGTAAACGGCCTCGACAAAGATGCCAAACATCGCATTCCGCAGCAGGTCGTGTGTTCCTGTCCGCTCCCGCCCAGTGCGCACCTGAGCATGTGAGCTGCCAGTGATGCCGCATCTGAACTGCGCTCTCCGCACTCACACTGCTGCACTCCACTGAGGCAGGGTGGGTGGAGGCCGAGGAGGCGGTGCACCGCCGTATGGAAAGCGTCATCGGGCATTCGGAGCGCGTCGTGGATCGGCAGGGCAGACAACCAAGCTGCCGCCCCTGGTGAGGATGCCGAGAGCAACCGCGCCCGCCCCCGGAGGTCGGCCGATGGCAAGAAAAAGCTCGCCCATAGAAGAGAGGGGCTGGCAGAAGCCAGCCAAAAAAGAATGGACAAAATCCAAAGAGCTACAGGAGAATCACTCAGTAACCTCTGCTAAGCAGCCGCAGGTCGGAGATGCTAGGCTCGTTGAGAAGCGGCGGTTGAAGTGGGTCCCCTGGCCAGAGCCAGAGGCAGCAGCGAGGGCTCTGCCGGCACGAAGGTGCAACGCCCGGGCCATAGACCTCTGCAGCGAGACGGCCAGGCGCATTCGATACACTTGCGCCAGCGACCCGACTGCAGGAAAGTCGACCGGCTCCCCATGGAAGCGACGGGCGATGGTGTGGCAAGAGCCCCATCGCCGTGGTGAAGGAGGCCGCATCTAGCTCTGCCATGAAGCGAGCTTGTGCCCGGAGGTCGGCCGTGCGCGCGAGGTGCGCGAACAGGACGGCCCGTGGCACCAGGGCGGGGTTACTGAGTGCCTCGTGGGCACGAGGCACTTTCTATTCGGGCTGGCCTCTCACAGCCACCAGTCAATCTGGCCGCGCTTTTCTCTTTCCATTCGGAGCGCATTTCTTGCGAAGGGCGCCAGGGCGCCGGGGGGCGGCCGCCGGCGGCCGGCGCGGGCCACGGGCGGCTGGCGCAGCGGGGGCGCAAGCCGCGGCCGGCGCCTCCCCTCCACCTCCTCTCCTCCGCCGGGGGCACCTTGTCGATTACGATCAAGCTGGCCCCTTTTGGGAGAGCCAGTTCTGTCCGCCGGGGATACCTGGGCCGCCGACGCCGGGGCCGGCCCCACCCCACCGGTGCGCTGAGGACAACGGGGAGGCGCCCCACCGGGCTCACTCCCGCCGCCTTTCCAGCCGGCTACAGCCATTCCACGCGCCGGCCGCCCCTAGCCCGCCCCGAGCACTGCACCCCGGCCTGGCTGCTGGACCCTACCGTGCCCGCCATGGCGGCGCCCGCGCCCAGCGCCTCCGCCCGGCGGCTCGCCTTCGCCCTCCTGGCCTTCGCGCTCTCCTGGGCCTCCTGCGACATCTCTGGCGGCCCGCCGTCGAGCTCGCGGCTTCGGTGGCCGCCGTGCCGGTTGCGTCCTCGCGTGGCGGCCGTGGCGGCCGTGGCGGCCGTGGCGCGCTGCCTGCCGCCCCGCAGCCTCGGCGGACTTATTCCGAGGGTCGGCATCCGCCGCCGCTCCTGCGCCCTGCGCGGCTTGTTCTTGCCTCCCTCGGACGCGCCGCCAGCATCGCCGCAGCCCGCCTTCTGGCACCTGCGGGCCTCCCAGCGAGTGCCGTGGCCGTAAGACCTTCCCGTCGTCGAAGAATCATCACTTCTGTTGGGCAGCGGCAGTGGAAACGGCGGGGGCGATTCGCTGAAGCAAATGAAGGAGGCAGTGGTGGCGCGTCGAGGAGCTACCAGTGGGTGAATGTGACCATTACTGACGGAGCAAGCCCTGCAACTTTGGGAACTTTGAGCAAAACCTTGCCTCCGCCACCAAGGCCAGGTACCGCCGCGACATGAGCGCCGGCCTCCCTGCCTGATCTGGGGCCACCTCAATCACCTGTTTGACGCGCACTTTTGTCCTGCCTCGCACAGCTCCACCGCCCATTGACGAATCTCTGCTGAACTGCGACTGGCGTGACAGCTGCTAAGACGTAAGAAGGTTGTGTTCGTCGGGGACTCACTCACTGGCCAGCTCGTGGGAAACTTCATATTGTCACCGCAGAAGAATGGCTACAAGGACGTGGTCGACTGCGGCACAACAGTCTGGGCTCCTTCGATTTGAACTGCGGGCAGCCTGGCTTGCATGGATGCTTCGAGCAACTTCGAACCCCTAGCTTGGCGCCTGATATCTGCAGCCGTGAGGCTACACCTTGGCACCACTGCGAGCAGGGTCAAGGAGCACCGCTGAGCACCTCCTAGAGAAAAAGCCTGAGCCCAGCTGTCTCTCTGCTACCAAGGTGTGGCGGCGCGTAAGGCCTGCGAGTGGACTGACTTTACCTCATTGTTCCTAGAGTGAAGCTGGTTCTACGACGTGAAACCAGATGACACCATGGAGCAGATGCTGGCCAAGGCCTCCAATGTGCAGGACCCCGACAAGAAGCCCTCCTCACTCAGGGAGGAGACAGTGCTCGGCTGGCCTTTTGAGAATGCCACCTGGACCTGCTGGCGAGGTATTGCACCTTTCATGTCTCTTTCCTGCATAATGCAGGCACTGAAGCCAGACTTCCACTACATCTGGCTCTCTGAGCTGCTTCTGACCACTAGCGGCAAGGAAACTGCTCTGCTGTTGCGAAGCTAGCATGTGCTGCCAAGGGAAGGCAATGCATCGACTGCTGAGTGCCCAATTGTGTGTGCAGCTTGCAGAGTTTCTTCACCTGCAGCATGGGCAACAGTCTTAATCTGCCACAAACAGTCTCTGTCTTACTCTGTCTTTACTGAGCCCTTATCTGCACACCATTGTCAGCATCAAGCTTGAGGTACTTATCACTTCACCAACTTGACCTCCTGCAGCCTTCCATATGCTTCCCAGCATTTATAAGTGGCCTGGCATAAATACATTTCCAGCCCAGCTCGAGTACATTGCCCAGAAGTTTGATATGGTGAATACTGGGGATGAGCTTAGGCAACTTGCTGCTGTCTCGACCTGCAAGTATGTGCTTAAACCAATTTGTGGGAGTGGCAACGGGGTTGAGCTTCTGCAACTTGACACTGACGACCTTTATACATAAGCTGTTGTAGAGGCACTCCAAGACAAAGTACAGAACACTAACCCTTCAATTCAAGCATGTATTTGACGGCCACAGTAGCTTCTATCTTGCTGCAGGGCATCTTCAATATTGGATTGCACTACCATAATTGGCAGGTAAAGGGCCTCCGTTATAATATGCACATATCAGCTAAGTACATACGCGTTACAGCACAGAGAAGAACCGCGTGGGGCTTTTCTGGGGGACTTTGCCGCAACACTTTTTCAGCCTCAGTAGCAATGGCATCTTCCCTTTCCATACAAGTTGGCAGAGAATGCCACCAAGGCAGACCTTGTAATCTGCCACCCTGCACCTCGAGTGCATCAGGTAAGCTTTGCTCCCTCTCGCCCTGCTGGTGTGGGGCTACTTCCGCCACGCAAATACATGACATAGAAGCAACGCTGCAAAGAGAAGCCAGAATCCAGCAATTGTGTGATGGAGTTGCTGACATGCACGCTGTTCCATGATGGCAGCAGCATCATTTCATGTTGACCCGATGAGTCACTTTTTGTTTGGTCTCTGAGCAGTGGCGAAATGATGTCATGTAGGAGGTGGCGATCGAGAAGCAGGTGCCAGTGCAGCAGATCTTCCATCAGATGGACATGCACGGCTTTCACGGGACAAATCCTAAGACTACTGTACGCACTGGGCCAACCTGGACATAACGTGGCTGCCTGCACTCGATACCACATATACCACGACAGCGGCAGGAATGTGCCGGTGGCAGATGCTGGCCAAGAACGACTGTGACAACCACTTCCCTGCCGTCCATCACAGCACAGTGCGGCACCGAGAGCCAGACCTTGATGGTGCTGTGCATTTGTCTAGCTGGGACCGGCCGCGACAAGAGGAATAGCACAGGTCTGGGTGAAAATCCACCTCAACATTGACCACAGGTTCGCATTGCTTGCAGGTCCTTACGCCACTCGATGGAAAGCTGTAATAAGGACTATCACTGCCTCCTTTTTCAGCAAGTGGGAATCCAGAGCACGTAGCTACTCCAGTGAGCATGCCTGGTGATGCTCACCTATAAAGACAGCTAGTGACGGCCTTATCATCTTGTGCAACTTGCCTTGACCAACTAGCTCAAGCAACATACAAATTCCCAGGCGAATGTACAGTTGTAAAGTAATCTCAGCAGTTCGTGCTGCAAGCAAGCAGTTCATGCTGCATACAAGTTGACCGCAGTTCAGTAATATTGCTCCGCTTCTCAGCCAAGGGGATAAAGAGGTTACGAAGTTAGAGGTTGACATTTTTCCTGGGGGCTCTTTCGAGATTAGATTAATGTGGAGATATCGTAGTCCGTTCTGCAAGGCTGACCGGGGACATACGCTTTCTTTCTTTTTTGGCCACACATGGCCTCCCCATCTCTTAATACACGTCTTTTTCCTTCCTTCCTTTCTCTTCTTACGTTTTTCTTATTTAACTTTCTCCAGGTGTCCTACTTGTCAATAACACAGTCCCTTGATAACACCCACGATTGACTATTGTTCCATGCAAAGTGCCGCTTCTCCTGCTCCGAGTTACTCTGATCTGCTGTTGCTCACACGTGGATACTGAGCAGCCATCTGCATCTCCCTCTGCACCGTCTTGCACATTGTAGTGTAGTCCTTTTTCAGCACCTCTTTCTTTGGCTTTGAATATTGTCCATTCTTTTTGGGTTGGCTTTGCCAGCCCCTCTTCTCAATGGGCGAGCACCTTCCTTCATTGTTCCATGCCATCACCAGAAGCAAGGAATCCCCTGCTTTGGTTGAGAAACATGCAAGTTAGTATGAAGGTTTTGATCTGTTTGGTCAATCACCGAAAGTATTAGGGGCACGCCAATACTCAAGTAAGGTAAGTCACGCAATGCTATCGTAAGCTGCAGGAATTACGAAAGTAACCGCCAAGTACGACCTTGCTGTCACCAAACTCCCGTGAGCTAGCGATGGGTCCCCTCGACATTCTCTGCTTTGGGCGACTTAGCTAGCTGAGGGCTCCCACTTCTTCTAATGGCGTCATTGATGTGAGCCAGGCTCTAGCCAGTCATTGCTGGTCTTGGCAGAAAAGTACATCGTCGTTTGTTAGACCTTCCGGGGGGGGG
>WELB01000030.1:80103-90713 GCA_009602725.1 Spirogloea muscicola
AAAAAAAAAAAAAAAAAAAAAAAAAAAAAAAAAAAAAAAAAAAAAAAAAAAAAAAAAAAAAAAAAAAAAAAAAAAAAAAAAAAAAAAAAACAGACGTGTGCTCTTCCGATCTAGGGAGCGGGCGGAGGCCCGCGGCGGCGGCGGCACCGGCAGGCGACCGGCAGGGGCGACTGCGGAGGCGGTGCGGCGCGGGCTAAGCGAGGCATGCGGGACGGCCGGGGGCGGCGGCGGCGGCGGGGGCGGCGGCCACGGCGGCCATGATGGACTTCCAGAGCTGGGCGGAGCGCTGGGTGAAGCACGTCCAGGCGTCGTCGCTGCCCCGCCTCCCAGCTGCCAGCGGCCACCCGCAGGTGCGGCAACGCCAGGGCACGCAGTGATTTACATTCCTCTCTGCCTGCTGGTGGTCGAGCCTCTGCGGGCTGGCGCGCCAGCAATGCGGTGCATCGGTGGTCATATCTGCAGGCCAGCAAGGGTTGCAGCCGCTGGCAGGCAGCTAGCCTTCCGGAGGGTGCCTGGCACTTGGAGCACCCTGCCTGCTGCCAGCTGCAGCTCTCGATATTCCCACAGCCAGATGCCTTGCTATCCTGCCGGGCTTAATCTCTGAGGCCTCGCGGCTAGCCAATCTCTCAATTGTGCACGGGCCCCTGCAACGGACTATTAGTTGCATGTGCATTTTGAGGCAGTCAGTTGTCCACGTTGCTGCAAGTGAAGGACAGAAGTGCCTGAGGCGTTTGAGAGCTTTGTGATCGCCCATGCAAGGCTCGGACGCTCAAAGAAGTCCGGCATGCTGCAAGGCCTTGGCCCCGTGCAAGCATGACAAGCTGCAGCATTGAAGAGGAAGTGAAAGCTGTGGTCATCGCATCTCAAAAGTGTTCCTGCTGCTTCGTGCTTCATAGAGGACTGTTGTCATGTTTCTGGCGTGCACTTCTGAGTCACAATTGAGTCAACACTGCCAGATTGACATCTCTCACAAGCTGCTGAGCACTTGCAACACTACGTCTGTGGACAGGTGCCGCCTCAAGCGATTGCCGCAGCGAGGGTCGCCCGCCGACTGGTCTCCGTGCCGCCACACCAGCGCTATCCAATCCGTTCATCGTCGACCTCCTCACTTGGTAGCAAGAGTAGCGATGCTGATGGAGAGGCTGGCACCCCCACCGCAGAATGCGACGACCTTGATTTAGCATTTTACCAGAAGGTACTTCAGGCGCTCCTTTCTGCACATTCTTACTGTCTGCAAGTGGGAGACATAGATTGTGCAACTCGTTCAGGAAGATGTTGAGCTGGTCATCACAAGCTTTGTTGCAGAACATCTTCCAAGTCCACAGTCAGTAGAAACAGCCTAAGTTAGCTAGCTGTGCTGAGCAGGACTTCGACCCGGTGCGGTACATGCTGGAGCGCTTGCCTGCGATTGAATCCGATCAGGCCTTCCTTGGAGCTGAGGCAAGCTCTATGCTACCCCCCTGCTTTAACCGGCTAGTCGCAATTGTCCTCGGTCAACAGAGTCATCACCTTGCTAGTCTGGAAATATGCAAGCTCCCTTGTACCTCTGGTGGCAGTCAGTCAGCCTTGCATATTGAGGTAGCCGAATCGTTGCAGTGTCTGAACGCTCTTACCGCTCATCTTGAGGGGAGGTGTGATTACTTGTACTTTGCTTTTTTGGCGGCATAGTGCCGGAAGAAGCTTCAGCAGCTTGACACGGTCACAGAGGAGCTCTCTCAGCAAGTTATGGAGCACCACGAGGAGATGGGTGAGCCTTTTCAGAAGTACAAGCAGGAGATCTGGCAATAAGATTAGTTGAGGCAAAGCAGTTGGCTACACACAAGTGACTAGGAGATTGATAGGATGCAATGAAGCCTCTTAGATTAGTGAGCTTCCTGGACATAGTTGGCCAATGGATATTGGTGAACATTCAGTATCATTGCCGCAGTTGCAGTGCCATAACAACCACAAGAAGCTGCTGTGGCTCCAAGCCGAACCTTGCCGAGGCTCAAGGCTTGACCTGCAGGCACTTCGCTGTTGCTTCAAAAGAGAAGTCCTTGATGAAGTTATTTGTATGGACTTGTGATAGTGCAAGGCGTTCATCTCGTGGCTGAGCTAGAAAGAGATCTGCAGTTGACAAGTATCATCTGCAGGGTGATGAGCTATAACTGCTCCCTTGGACATCACCTACATGAGATTGCATTCAAAAGCAGTGAATACTTGAATTTTGACAAAGCACCTGAACTCAGACGCATTGTTTGGCGTCTGCAGAATGGGAGGAGATACCTAGCACAGGCAATGGAAGATGTCACTCAGAATCTGGCCGTGTATGATGCTGTCCGACAGAAACAGATCTTACTGGCACGTGAACCCAAACACAGCATTGAAAGAAAGAGGAGTTTGCTTTTGAGGTTGCCGGCTGTCATTCTAAGGCTGCCGCTTTGATGAGACCTGTCTAGCTTCAGAGCATGCCCCCAACATTTTGTCATCTTCAACGTGCATGATCTAATATCGCTTCTCTATTTCCAGGACACTGTGCCAATCCTGCATCAGATCCAGGATCTTGCTAGACTCAAGGCTGGTCTTGACAAGTTGCTGGAGAGTGGGGATTATGCCAAGGTGAGGGTTAAATTGAGGCTCATGACAGTGGGATTCTCCGCCCGCTAAACTCTCTTTCTGTATGTGAGATGCTCACGACTTTCTGTGCCACATCTGGCAGGCACTCCGTGTGTGCTCCCACTGCCTGGTGCTCATGCAAGAGTACTCCAGGTTTAAGGCTGTGCAAGACATGAACAGCAGCATTGAGGTTGGCACCTGCCCAGTCCTCTCATGCCACTGTTCCCCCTCCTAGTACCCTGAGGAATGCTGACCAGCTTTGAGAATTGCAACCACTGTACTTGTTAGATGGGGCACATTGCTAAGAATGTCAAGGAGTCAAGGACAAGCATGCCCATAAATTCGCAAGGACGATAGATGCTCTTGCTTGCATTCAGCACGGAGCATGTGTTAGACCGTAGCACACGCATCTATGGTTAGGAAGTTTTTGAGCTCACCTGTGGCAACTCTGTACCAAAAGTGAACTTTGTATTACTCATCATGACTGTGCAGTCTGAAAGCATTGTCGATATTGTCTTTTATGTGGGTCACTTACTGCAGCAATAGGTTGAAAAGAATGTCAACAAGCTTCATGCACATTCGTCTTGTCGTCTTTACATATTGGCAGATGTGGTTGGAGAAAACAGTTGAGAAGGTGGACAAGGAGGTGAAGCAGTTGTGTCGCAGTTTTGACGAAGATTGCTACTTGCGGGTGAATGAACAAGCCTAAGCATTACCTTCTTCATATATTCACTGCCATTACAACCTTTGACTACCTTTCACATCAGCGTGCGCCAAATTCTGTCTTTCATATACCGTGCTTCTGTTCTTGACTGCAATCAACTTCGTCATCTTACATGCTTACAGAAAATGATGTTGTCTGCTGCAGGTCATAGATGCTTATGCTGTGCTCGATGATGCATCCGTGCTACTGGAGAAAATTCAGGGCTACTTTCATGACATTGTTGTCTCTCACACACAGGATGTCCTCAAAGGCTTCTTGTACCAGGCAAGTTTTGTGACTCACCAAGCCTGAGATGTTTGTTGGATTCTGAAGCTTCAAGGCTGTGTGTCAACATTATCAGGGAGAGATGTGCTCAAGATTGCTGCTGGTCCTGCTGATATTGTTAGCAGGACAAGTTGATACAAGCAGTGACATACCCTTATGTGGATATCTGACTGCTACTTGGAAGCAGGATGCTCCTATGGATATATTGCAATCTAAGCAGGGTACAAGCAGGTACTTGCCCACCGTTTTGAATTTCTGATTGAATAGCCTACAACTAAACAGGGGTTACGATTCTGTAGCTCCACAAGGTAGAGACAAACTGAACATTAGAGCATCTCTGACTTAAGCCAAGCCTGCGTTTCCCTGCTTCCAGATTGTCATACGAGGAGCTCTGCATGCTCCTGCCTGAGAAGTCTTTCAGGCAGTGCCTACACAAGACACTTGAAGTCCTTTTTGACCTCCTCTGCTCCTATCAAACCATGCTTGCCTGGGACCCACCACAAGTAAGCAGATAAGCGAGCTCAGCCAGTGACTTGTAACTTTCTTATTACTGTGGCAACCGTTCATATGTCATCCATAAATTCTTCCTTTTTATTGGAACAGGTTGCAGATTTGGCCAGCACAAGCCAACCCATTGCACAGAAGTCCACCTTAGAAGCTTCAGTCCAGGACAAAGGCAGCCCTGAATCCATGGGAAAGTCACAGATTGGGGCTGCTACCGGACCCCCTAAGGTCTCCTCCAATAGTGTACTCAGTCGAACAAGCTCTGATGGTGATCTGAGGCGTCTCGCCAGTGCAAGGGCAAGCTCAGCAAGGTCAGATTCATGGCAAGAAGCTGGCATGAGCAGTCAGCAGAATGGTGAGCCAGGAGAGGGTTCCGAGAAGGCTTCGTCTACCATCAGGCGCACGCAGTCATCTTGCATTGGGTCTTCTTGTGAAGAGGAGCGAGGAAAGGAGGAAGCAGGACACCATTTTACAGTTGAGAATGACACTGAAGTCAATGTCCAAGGATACATCGGAGAGTCCGAAGGCGAGACTGGGATATATAGGCCAAGGGAGGAGAAAGGAGGGGACGTCTCAACGTCAGGAAGGGAGGGTGCTGGTGCTGACATTTTCTCTCAGATGAGATTTGAGACGATGCTGCAAGTAAGGCGTGGTTTGAAGAGAGAGAGCAGAGCTTTGTGGGAGACTGCTGCTAGAAGAGTGTCTTCTCTCCTCTGCTCTGATGCCATCTGTTCATCCAGCGCCCACAATTTCCTACAGGTATTTGCAGTGATCCATACCACCTGCACTACTCATGAAGGTTAGGGTACAGGTACTTGCACATTCGATTTTTACGAATGTGTAGGACTCAAGAAAGGACACAGGACTCAGTATGTGAGCCAAGCCCATCTCTGTGGTCATGTGGTAGAGTTGGTAATCAGTCCATTGAGCCAACCACGGTGCTTGATTGGCCACATGACAATGACGTCGTATTGGCAGAGCTTGGAGTGGGTGAATCAGTTCATCCTTGCTGGAGAAGCATTCAGCGGCGCTGAAGCCACAGGATTGAGAGCCACATTGACAAAGCAGAGTGAAGCTTACTTCAAGTCCGTCCATAGACAAAATATTGAGGTATGCTGATTCTCTGATTTTATATCAGCTGCAATTTCGCCGGCAGCAAGATTGCCTTCACCAGCAAGATCAGGAACTATGGTGTGATCTAAGTTTGTACTTAAGTACGTAGCGGACAGCTTGCAAATTCCAGCCTCAAATTGGGCCTGGCTGAAAGAAAGTTCATAACGTGCACATACAGGGCAGCACAGGCTTCTGTCTTGTGGCAGATAGGACATATTGCCCCTCCTGAGCTGTCAGATATCTCTGCAACACCCATGCCTATTTTGCTTTGAGAATGATATGGCAGGTGTTGCGAATGATGCTGGAGAGAGAGACCTGGCAGCAACTCTCGCCTGCTGCATTTCAGTCTGTGGACTTGGCAGGGCTGACCGGCAACGGTGCCCCGCTGCTCTCCCTGGGCACCGGAGTAATGCCGTTGAATCCACATCAGAGTGAGGCCAGAGGCGCTTTCGCTGGGTGGCTGGATGCTGGAAACCCCTTCCGCGACGTGCAGGGCAACAGCTGGCGCAGCATCCTCATTCAGGGTAACCCTAGCAAGAGTCCAGCGACTCCAGAAGCAACCCTCAGGGGCCTCAATGCAAATGGCAACGTGCCCAGGAGGGCTTTGAGTAGTGCAAGCCTGGATGTGAAGGGAAATGGCAGCCTCCAAAGGCTGGACACAATGGAGAGGGTAATGGTTGGCAGGGCCGGCAGGGAAGAAGAGGAAGAGGAGGAGGAGACTGAGGAGCTGATGGCCGACTTCATTGACGAGGAAGTTCAGAAGCCACAGAGCAGTAGCAGGAGGAGAGGGAAAGGAAAGGCGGGTGGAGGTGCAAAGGAGAGTACGGGAGAGCTGGGAGAAAGCGGCCCCATGCTCACTGGCTCCAGTATTAGCGCCCTTCGGTGGGTGGCCGCACTCGTGTTGACCTTGCCAAGGCATGGCGTTGCTTCGAGAGATGTCTAAAAGTTTAGGTCAACAGCAAATGGTCACAAGCCTACCTTGTCTTGACATCTGTGTCCAGTCAAAGAGCAACCAGATGGCGGCTATCGGAGGCTAGCCTTGTCTGCTCAGGAGCCATGTCTCATTTGTGATGTGAGATAGTTGGTTCACATACAAAATTGATTCGCAGGGGGATGTTGACAGACTCTTGACACACTTCTTACAAGTCTTGGTATGTACTGCTCAGGTTTATGGATAGGTATGCCCGGCTCATGCAGATTTTGCAGCCCATAGCCCACGAGGCATTCAAGGTAGGTCTCTTCGAGTCAAGATTCTATGGATATTTCCTTGCTGCACTTGACCCATGTCCTCCAGTTCTGCATCTGCACCTTGCCTTTGCTGTTTGCATAAATCTCCTGCCTGCCTATTCAGTGCTTGAGACAGTTATCTGTTTGTAGTATGTATTGGCAGGGTTTGTGCCAGCTCTTTGAGTTCTACTTGCTGAGCATATTCCGCATATTTGGCCAACGCGATTCCTCAACAGCACATTGTAAGCTCCTGCAGTCAATCTGTGCATGCAACAAATGTGACCCCTGCAATGCTCAAGCAGCCATTATAACAAGTACAATGCATCCAAAGCATGTCACAGACTAGGGTTCCAGATATGTGAAATTAGTCTTGCAAGGTTGTTGACGAGATGGTATGCTGCTGCTTTTCAACCAATGGACTCTGTGCTTGAGATTGTCGCATGCAAGTGCACTACAGAGGCTGATTTTATAGTAGCCTGTACCAACTTCACTTGCGCTGAGAAGCTGTGCACCTTCTAATCGGCACTTGGGATGTCACAGTTCATACGCCAAGGCTACGAGCCACGCTCACGAGGATATCCCAGGGTTTGGAAGAGTTCCGGCACAAGCCCTTTCCAGTAGCATCTCCAGGTGTGCTGTCGGTGGCAGTGGTTGTGAACAATGCAATGGGAGGCAGCCCCTCTCCTTCAGGCACAGATGGATTTACTCCTCCCATGAGTCCCGCTCTTGGAGCGCAGCATGCCACCATGCTCTCTGCAAATAATCTCAATGGCCTCAGGGTTAGTCTTATGACCTTCACAGTCAGTCTGGCAGATATTCATAGTTTTGGTGCAATTGATGTGCATTGAAGCTTTGAGGACTTGAAGCTGTGAGCAAGTCGGACAGGTGGTTCAATCTTGATGCGATCTTGATGCAGGAAATGTGTGTAGCATCCAATTCAGCCATGTGGCTGGCTGATATGCTCAAGCGTTGGCGGCCTCGTCTGCAACAGCTTTTGCCTTATGAGGCACTCCCTGCACTCGACCACTTCTTTGCAAGGACGGTAATCATCATGCACATCCATCAGTGAAGGTAGTGGAGGTCACGGGTTTTGGCTTGTCTTTTGCTGCTCTTGCTTGGCAGGGCCTGCGATTAGGAGCTCCTTATCTGCACAACTCATGCATGACGAGCACAAATCAGCAGAATTTCCAGGCATGTGTCTGCTTCTGGGCTGCCACCTAATTTCATGGTTCATACTGTGCTCAGGTTGACGCAGTACCAGACTTGCGGGAGCACCTCAATAAGACAGTTACAAGGGCCATGATGAACATTGGCTGGTACACATGCCAGATCGCAGGGCTTGTGTGTTGTGATTGTGCTGGCTTTGCTGTAAGCAAGCAAGGACTGGCCTTAAAAAAGCTGTCATATTGTATAAGTCACATGGAGCTTCTTGTCTGATAGAGTTGGAATCTTGGATGTCGTACTTCCTTCATCATAAATCTCCCAGCAATTTGTCTGACTTGCTAGCTTGTAAAATGCGCGTCATCTGCAGGTATGCTGAGAAGATAGCAGCAGTGAGATGGGAGGTCAAGGACTTGGGAATGGATCACAACACATATGTTGATTTGCTATTGGCCGACTTCAAGTTGTTTGCCTTGAAACTTCAAAATTCAGGTGTTTCTGTTGAGGTGCGTGTGCAAAGCCTGCAGGCCTGTCAGCATGTAAATAAGAAAGCCTTACTGGATGTGCTATTGACTACCTGCACAGTATGACCAATAAGTTTCCTGCCCTGAACTTCAGATCCTTGAAGCTAGCATAGGAGCAATGACAAAGTCCGAAACATGCATTGAGAAGATTGCCATGCATTCACTTGTTGCTGAGATGACTGATCAGCTCACATACTTCAATATTGCAATACTGGCACAGGTGCAGGTACAGCTAAGAGAGTATGGTATAGAGGAGATAGCAGCAGTCATGGTAGAGGGATTCTCCCGTGTTCGCAGGTGTACCAATGAGGGCCGAGCCCTCATGTCCCTTGACCTCCAGGTAATCCACTGATGATTTTGGATCAAGTAGATCTACAACAGGCTTATGAGCTAGTCAAAAAACATATCAAATGTCAGGTACATTTTTCTCTTGAGGAGACAGTGATTGGAGAACACAGTGGCCTGTTGTGGACATCAAGTGCATGCTTGTCTGAAAATCTGCGGAAATTTACGTTGCTCGGACTTTTCCCTCCTCACACAGGTGCTCATCAACGGTTTGCATGCTCTTGCACCTGCTCAGACTAAGCCCAGCCTGCAGACTGTTGAAAATTACATTAAGGTATGTCACTTGCATCTTGAGTTCCATATACAAGACAGTCGTTCATCTGTCACTTTCATTAGCAGCTGTATTGTCTTGCCCCCCTTTGAAACTGTCATGTGTTGCCCTCTGGTGAGATCACAAGGCTCGTCGTCATTAAGGCACTGCTCAGATGTTTACGGTAATGCGTTGAATTATATCTTTGGCCTGCTTATGATCTCAGCAAGGTCCAATCAATGAGTTTCTCATTTGTCTATGACGTGTTGAACTTGATTGAAGTTGAGCCACGGTCTGATTTTCTCATTGACATCTGCCAGGCTTTCTACTTGCCAGAAACTGAGTACCTTCATTGGGCTCGCACACACTCTGTAAGTTATGCAACATCTGCGGCACATGTCTCTGGATGTACAGAAGATGCTTCGCTTGCATAATGATGCATCATTAAGAGCCCCAAGGTTGCAGTCTGGCTGTCTGAGTGGCTGTTGATGGATGGTGATAGATCCGGCTTGACCTTAAAATTGTGTGCTGGGAGCATGATGCAGGAATATTCAAAGGCTCAGATTACGGGCCTTATTAATCTGGTGGCTTCAACATACAATTGGAAGCGCAAAACCAGGCTTGATCTCTTAGAGAAGATTGAGTCTGGTGACTTTTGATCACCTTTGACCATTCTGCCCGTCTCTTGGCTATTCTGGTTTAACATTTACATCTTCCAGTGCCCTACGAATCGTTGATTTGTACCTCGACTTGACAAACCCTGTATACCTCTACCTTCACAGTTCTCTTCCTTGGAGTGTAGGCTGCTAGCATAAGATCCATCCACATTGTATCAGAAGAGGATGTTGGGGCCTCAACGCTAGTTGTGCTAGTAGCTGGGCTTTTTGTCCTGGATAGATGAGGAGCTGCAGAAAGGCCTGATCCGCTGACTGTGGCATGGGCAAGCTGCTTCAGTTCAGTACCTGGTTCAGTTCAGTACCGCTGAACTACAACGTGGGGTTGTGATGCGTAGATGCAGACGTGATATGGGAATTAGTGAGATGTGCATTGCAAGGCAGCAAGCTGGGCCGCCATCAGAGAGGTACATCAGGTGCTCACACGGTACCGGGCTTAAGGTCTCTCTCGTAATGTGAGAGCTAGAAGCCACGAGATGCCATGCAGCACAAGTGGCACGGTTGACGGGGGTCAGGGAAGCATCTCAACACGAAACAGGTGCTATGTGCACATTATCTGAAGGGGAGGCCAAGCCGAGCTAGACACGCTGTCCATCGAAGAGCAAACAAGGTGACTCCACTATGAGCAACAGTGCTGGTGCCTGGCACACGCGTCTCGTTGGATGCCATCGTAGCACTGATCTGGCCGCCTCGAGCCTTGTGCATTTCTCTCTGGGTTGGCCAATCACAGCCATTGCTATCTACTGGGAGAGGCTTTTTTTTGTGCAGGGGTTACTGAGTGATTCGTAGCAGCTTTGTTTCTTTGTGTGCTTGTTTTCCTTAGCAACCTTGGCCCCCTTCTCGTACTTTGTTCATCCTTTTTTTGGGCTGGCTTTTCCGGCCCCTATCCTAAATGGGCGAGCACTTCCTTCTTTTCTTGAGTGGGACGGGCAGTGGGACGGGCGCGTGGGCTAACGCTCGTGGCGGAAAATGCGTGTATATTAAGAGATGGGGAGGCCATGTGTGGCCAAGTACAAAGGCAAGCACATTTGGACAAATGTACGTCACCTGCTGCTAAGCTGACCCGCTCAGTAACCACGAGTCAGCACATAGAGGTCGCTAGCTGACGCTCGAATACCGGACGGCAATTGACTAGCTCTTGTGCCAGCAGCTAAGGCTCGACCAGCTTTCTGATGCAGAGCATACGCCTGAGCTCGTTGCAGACAGGTTGACACTCGACGTCGCAGAAA
>WELB01000030.1:122285-138113 GCA_009602725.1 Spirogloea muscicola
GGTGTCACGCAATGTGAGTGCGGTGCCCGCCACGCTGACCCTGCGACGCTGGCGGCCCACATGCTTCGTTGTGCCCACGGCGGCGAGCGGACCGGATCCCACGACCTGCTCAGGGACGGCATGCAAGGCGTCTTCCTCGAGGCGGGTTACAAAGTGGCCGTGGAGCACTCGTCAATAATGCCCATCCTGCGCGACGACGACGGCCGGATCCACACCCGGCGCGCTGACCTCGTCGCCATCCCGCCCGGGGGCGGTCCGCGAATCATCGCGGATGTGGTGACCACCAACTGTGTCGACTCCGCTAACCCTTCCAAGTCGGCGACGACCGCTGGGCCTGCGGTCGCTGTGGCGGCCCGCGGCAAAGAACGGAAATATGCTGATCACCCGCCTGCCGACGAATTCGCAGCCCTGGCCATCGATGTCCACGGGGCCTATGGCCGTGGCTGGCTGGACCTCCTCCAGCGGCTTGCCCGGCAGGCCATCGAGCGGCGGCCGGGTCTGCCAGGGGGGCTGCCCGGCTTCAACGCGGCCGGCTCCCTGGCCCAGGTCTTCCGGATGCGGCTCTCCGTGTCCCTCCAACGCTCCCTCGCCTATGCCGTCCACTCGCGTGCGGGCCACGCTATCGCGGCTGCTTCTGGGTCGCGTCTGGATGCATCATTTCCTGCGTCGAGCTACTCCGACCTGATGTTGCTCACCCGGGGGTATTGAGCTTCCTGTGATTTCGTCGTGTCTTCTTCTCTAGGAAAGGAAGTGGCTCACTCAAAGAAACGACGTTAAAGATTATCATGCAAAGAGGAGATGGCCGAGGCAAAGGCAAGAACATCTGAAGACCTACAGCACACTGACCCGCTCAGTAAGCACGGGTCAATACGTAAAGGTCGCTAATTGATGCCTGAATTGGATGCCAGTAGTGGGGCGATGGCTGTGATTGGCCAGCCCAGAAAGGAGACGAACAAAGTTCGAAGGGGCCGGTATGCAGTCTCCCTCTGGCTTCCTTGTTGAAAGCCAGAGGGGTTTTGGGCTGGCTCTGCCAGTCCTCTTCTCTATGGGCGAGCACTTCTTCGCTTCAAGGCTGGCTCGACTACACCTTGCCATTCTTCTGGGGGCTGGCTTAACGACCCCCCCTTTGGAAGAGCTCACTATCTCTTGCTTTTTGCAGCCCTCGCCATCCTCGGCTTACTGCCTTTCGGGCTTGGCCGCTCATTGTTATTTGCCTTACGTTGGAAGAGCTGCTTCCAAATCTATGTCTCACAGCCATCGCCTCACTTTGAAAGAGCCGTTCCTTCTACTTGAGAAGAGCTGCTGCCATTGGACCTTGTTCAAGCTTTTGTGGGCTGGCCTTTCACAGCCCACAGCTTCCTCGTTTTCACAGCTGTGAAAAGCTCCAGCCCTTTGGAAACATCTGCTTCTTCTCGCAGCTCTCCGCTTGCCCTCTCCCCTGGAACTTGTTGTCCTTTTGCAGGCTGGCGCTTCGCACTCTTCGGCTTTTGAACTGTCACCTTGGCCGCCATTACCATAGGGCTTTGTATTGTGTAGCCCCACTCCTCTGTACTAGCTTTTGCATGGAGCTGCATTGGCTTGATTTGGCCTCCCTTTCATTGCATGCGCACTGCATGCCTTCTCTCTTGCAGCCCTTGCTACCTTCTATTGAAGTGTCTAATTCTTCATAGCCCTCGCACCCTCTCGAAGAGCTACTTTGCCGGTACAGCCCTTTGCCTTATTGCAAGAGCGGCTTCTATCGTACGCACAGGACGAAGGCCCAGTGTGCAAATTCACTTGCGAGCACCTGTCCCTTCATGCAGGTCAAGTCAGGCCGCACCTCCGATCGTTGCTCGAGAGCCGATCAAGCAGAAGTTGTCTGTAGACTGCTCGTGGAAACTGGGTACCGTGAGGATCACTGATAGGTCGGAGCATTGCAATGTTTGAGGGCAGACACTGGCATCTTCACAGTGCGCAACTCCTTGTCCAAGCGATAAGCGCAATTGCACTGGAGCCTGATCTCAACCTTCGCATGCTGATATCGCACACTGCATGCAGCGGCGGCCATGGGGGAGGGCACAAGCCATGCCTGCTCCAAGACGCCACCACTCCACGAGATCCCAACCTCGACACCACCCCGCGCTTTGAGGAAGTGAACGTCGCCATCAGGCCACCTGTCAGCCGGCAGCGCAGGCAGCAGGTCTATGTGAGAGGTCCCCCCCAACTCATTCACCTCGTACTTGCTCTGCAGCAACATCTCAGTGACGGCCGCAGTGAACCTGCACAGCAAGTGTGAAAACGTCCTGTCAGTGCAAAGCTTGGCGCATGACCTGCACATACGTGAGGTCATAATGACCTCTGGCAGAGACCAGCAGGTACGGTAGTGACACAGACACTGCCGACAACCCATTTGTCAACGTTGACTGTGTTGTATGCACAAGAGAAGTATATGGCAATCTTGTCAGTTGCAGAACTTTGTGCGTTGACGAACCCAAGATTGCCATCGATCTGGAAAGGCGGGTGCGCGTTCAGGAGGTTTGGGTACAGGCCGCCGCCAGCTAGTGACTCCTTGGTCTGGTCCGGTGGGATCAATGTGAACATGCGCTTTACCATGCGATATACTCGTACAGCATCACGCAGCCGGGCCCAGCATGCAGTTTTCCAAGCAGTCGACCATCCTGGCCCAATCTCCCCTGCAAAGACAGAATGACGACCAAGCTTTCTATGATGGTAATTTGCATGCTGAATACATGTCTCAATGTTGCTGAGCGGTCAACTCCAGTACTTACGTTGCCAACACCAGCCAACACAACAAACACAAGGTGAAGGAGAAGCCGTCTTAAGCTAACTCAATGAGCAACACCACAGATACGAACTTTCTGGTGCTGGTCCCCAGATTAATTGTCTAGCTAGATGACATGCCGCAGAGGGCTGGGAGAAGCGCATTCTGGGTTTTTGTCAAGGGTGATGTCATCCACCTCTCTCCTCCAAGCTGCGGGCAGCAGCCTCGCAAAGACTTGGGCTCGTCTCAGGCGAAAGAGAGTGCCCAGGATAGAGGCCAAAGAGGTGTGACAGGTGGCGGTGATGGGGCTCTGCATCCGCAAAGTCCTCCACCTGTACTTCCGCTCAACAAGGCAGAGGCTCTCTCAGAAGCAGTCAGCCTGCAGCGAACTAGAAAGCATTGTGACAATGAGCCCTATTCAGGAGGTTTTCCTGACTTGGGGCTAGCCAGCAGGTATGAGGAATATACAGACCAGAAGACCAGGTGCTTTAGGACTGTAAGTTTCTAGTGATGCTGTATCAGCAAGTTGCCAACCAAGAGATTCTCGACAGTGTTGTGGGGGAGCGGACAGTTTGACATGACCAGTTTATCTCAAAGAACTGACCCACTCCATGAGAGTCCCCCTCTTGCTAACTTGGGGTTGCAGCAACTTCTCCTTCAATCGTCTGAGCTCCTCCACAAGTGCATCATCTGGTCCTCTGAGAACCTGCTTTGGCAGTGTGGCCATCAGCAACCCTCCTAAGCCTCTAATAAGGTAACTCGGACGTTCATGCAACAATGTGACACAGGAGGGAGAAGTTGCATCACAATTGCACTGATTATCGGAGTGGCAATAATGTCAGAAACACCACCCATCCGGACACCTACTTATATAAGAGAAATTGTGGAGTCCATTCTTGTGACAGGTTGTTTACGTAAGCAATGGACACTGATAGGTGGAATGAAGAAGTATTCAAGTCTTCGAGTATTCAAGATTCAAGATCACTGTGCACCTTGTGAGTCATGATGCAGTGCGAGAAGACTTCTTGGATGATGGCATGATCCATCGTCGTTGCATAGCTCACGCAAGCCCGGCAGTTGTGCTCGTCAAAGAAGTAGTGCTCTGGGGATGTCGCAGGGTTGGTGATGAGCTTGCCCTCGCTGTCCTCCACAAGCCAATGCACCAAGAACTCTGCGCAACCGCGCAGGATGGGGTACTGCTTCTCCAAGAATGCCTGGAGTTCAGGAGCTCCACTGACAGGCTTTCAGCAGCAGTTGCAGCTAAGGGGCCGAGAAGAGCCTCTCATTGTTTGGACCTACCTGCACGTGTGAAAGCAACACATCTCATATGAGTCAGTGTTAAAATGAGGAGCAGAACGTGAGACAGAAGCGGTGGAGAAGTTGGAGTGCCATGCCTTGTCAAGGGTGAAGCAGTAGTGGTCGAAGATGTGCGTGGCGAGCCAGGCCCCTCCCATGGGCCACAAGCCGTAAACGGGGTCGCCAGACCAGGGAGCGGTCTGGCCCCAGATGTCGACGCCGACGTGGGCAGTCCACCCCTTTTCCACGCCGTAGTTCACCTGCCCCATCGACGCGCCTGGATGCACTGGGCTTCTAGCAGCATCCAGCCCCAAGCGACATGCATCGGTGGACTGAACTTAGGAGGCCACCATGCCATGAAGCATTACAGACGAGGCGAGATTGAGTGCCGGTGGAAGCGGCAGGCGGAGAGCCCACGTTACCTCGGCAGTAGTTCGCCCATTCTCGGCCAGGACAGCGAGAAGGTCAAAGACAGGCTCCTGGAGCTCCGACAAGTTACCGGGACCAGCAGGCCAGTAATTCATCTGGAGATTGACATTGAGGTGCGGGACACACCTGCAGGCACGGCAAGGTACCGGCCCTCAGCATCGAGTGATTGAAGTGGATTTGCAGCACTCACATGAAAAGAAGGACTTGATCTTGTGGAAGCCTTTTGCTCTTTGCGGTCTGCAGTGCAGCCGTCTTTGCGTGCTTCTGTGGCACGGCCTCGTTCAAGGGTTTTGGATGTAATATGCTGCAATGGAAGGGTCTTAGAAGATGATACAAGGAGTCATGTCTAGACGACTCATAGGTACACGCTGATGCGTATGCTCTTGCGGATGCGCACACCTCCAAGGTGGCCTAACGTCCTTGCTCCAGATGCCCTGCAGGTTTGCAACCCAGGACTGCTGCCGGGAGCTCGCAATGAGCAGGTACCGTCCAAACTGGAACAGAAGCGCCACCAGTGCGGGGTCCTCGTCATTGCCGAATGCGCTAACCCGGTCGTCTGTGGGCAGCTCTCGTCCATCGCGCATCACAGCAGCGTCGCCAGTCGCGCCGCTAGCCAGCTCTCCTCCTCCTTGCTCGTGCTCGACGAGCACCCAGGCCGAGTCGCCATCCTCCAGCATCGACGGCTCTCCAGCAGCGTGGAGCACCGCATCCATTGGTTGGTGCGCAGCGAGAGCAGTGCGGCTGAGCCGCAGGGAGACCCGCCGGAAGAGCCGCTGGTAGTCGCCGAGGTGCCGTGCAAGGAGGTCGCTGTAGCGGAACTCGCGCAGCCGCTCTTGGGCCGCCAGGGCGGCAGCTGTGGGGTCGACAGTGGAGCGTGCGGGGTCGACGAAAGGGCCAGCATACGACGATGCGGCGGTGACAGTCAGCAGGACCCAGTCCGCGTGTCTCACGCGAAGCTCCGGGACCTCCTGGCCGCCGTCGTCGCCACCGCTGGCAGGCAGCTGCACCGCACCGCACCCCGGGCTGACCCGCATGTCCACACAGGCACTGAAGGCCATGCCCTCCTTCTCGCTGCGGGCCGGCCACCGCAGCTCTGGAAGCTGGCTCGCGGTGGCCAACTCCTCGTCAACGCCAGGAAGGTCGGCGAGGCACCGGCCGCGCATGAGCAGCCTCGTGCCACCAGCCTGCACCTCGACCGCCTGGCAGAGTGGCCCGCCGAGGGCTGCCCAGAGGGACACCGAGGCCGGCTTGTCACCGCTGACCCCCACCACGATGGCCTGGTCGGGGTGTGATGCGAAGACCTCTACTGTAAGCCTCACGACGGCTGCAGGCTCGTTGCCGACCATTGGGCCGCTGGCGGCCACGCAGTAGGATGTGCGGCAGATTGCGGTGTCGAGGTCCAGCTCCCGCACGAATGAGTTTTGCGTAGCCCCTGCCGCTGTCGCCACCACCTGCGCGCCTGGGGCAAGGTCCAGCTGAAGGTCTCCGAGAGGCTGGTATGCCTGTGCAAACGAAAGGCCATCTTGCGATCAGTTCGGCGACAGCTTCTTCGCCTCTCCTTATTCACTAAGCACTGGAGGCCTCAGCTGCCAGAGACTGGCACTACTTGGGGAGCGGCGGCAGCAAACATAGGTCTGAATACAAAGCCGAACCTAAACGGCAATTCAGACCATGTTGTGGCTCAAGGCTCGAGCGCTAGAATGCCAGGCACATTCTGCCGCAGACCTTGCATTCTGTGCTCTGACCAGGATACTTAAACGGGTCAGAGCTGGATCTTGGTGTTTCCGGATAACATAAACTGCGATCTAATGGATCGCTGTTTAGATGTCTAGAGTGCAACAGCAACGCTTAGCCACGGCAAGGGGCCGGGGCTTAACGTTGGGTGCCTCTTGCCTGTGGGGCCGGGCCGAGCATGCGGAAGGCCACCGCGGTGGCCTCAGCATACCGCCGAGACAACGCCAGCTGCCGTGCACGGGGCAGCAGCTCACGCGCCTCCGGGTTGTTCCAGTCCTTGGGCCCGCCTGACCACAGCGTCTCTTCTGCGGGACGAGGCACGATGCGCAACGGCCGATGTGGCGGCGGTCGGCTGTCAGAGCTGCAGTGACCATTGTAGCAGACAGCGAAACCGCAGAGAGCAGCTGCAACAATGGCAGCGGCAGCTGCGACCGGTGCAGCAGCGGCGGGGCTGGCAGGCGGTGACGGTGAGGCGGCGGCTTACCGTTGAGCTGCAGGAGCTGGGCGCCGACGCCGCCGAAGACCATGGCGCCCAGGCGGCCATTGCCCACGGGCAGGGCCTCGTTCCAGTGAGCCGCCGGCTGCGACGACGGCCGCCAGCAGCTTGTGCTGGCTCAGGCGACACCATGAGGCTGGCCCCGACACTGCGCAGAATTGCCACGCAGTCCTGCGCCGCAGGCAGGCCGACGAGCGCGCGAGCTTGCGAGCGAGCTCCCAGGCTGCTGCCCATGGCGAACTGACCTCGAAGTACCTGAGGCGCAGGCTGTCTTTGCCGCACTCAGCTCTGCTGCCATCGCCACCGCCACCGCAGCAGCCTCCGCCGCCGCCGCCACAGCCACTGCGGCGAGGGGACTCGCTCATGTTGCCCCGGAGTTCCTCACATGAAGTGACAGTGACTGCCAGCTTCCAGCCGTTGTCTTCATGCAGCTTATTGCTCAAGCTCTAAGGATGACAGTATACAGCCTGCTAAGTGCATTATGTCCTCGACTTGATATACTCTCTCCTGCTTGCCTGCTTGACAGCTTGCCTGCTGGGTCAACAGCAAGCTGCAAGCGCATACTGAGCACTCCGCAAGTTGCTAGTTGTTGCATAAGCTGGTAATAACGCCGCCACTCACGACTGCTAAGCTGCTTCGCTGGAGTCCTGCACACTTGGCCCTCTGCTGAAGCTCTGCTCCAAACGTACTCCACAAGAAACGTACTTACAATTCACCAGCCTTAGAGCCCGGCCACTTGCGATAGAAACACAAGTGGCCACAATGGCGCGGGCTTCTTCATGCCTGTTGTGTTTGTTAGCAGTGCTATGTTAAAGCAAAGACAGCACCGGTGACACACAGTGGAAAATATGCAATGGCCACTGCAGGGCAGGCGCCAGTCAGCCGTTGCCACCTGCCACCTGTCAATGGCAATGCGGGCCAGAATTGATTTATCATGTCCAGGTTTAGGCTAAATCTACGGCATGCCCCCGGCTGCTACGAGGTGGCAGACGCCTGTCTAAGAGTATAATCCACGAATACAATGAAGAGCGCAGTGAGCGACAGGAGCCAGCCAGCAGCGCACTGACTGGTGGCGCTGCCGAGCCGGCGGACCGTCGCTCAGCTCAAGTACCACTCTCTGACACCTACACCCTGGTCTAAGCTTGCCACAAGGGCCTACACAAGGACCTCGCTTTGTCTTCCTTCTTCGTCCCCTTCCTCTCCTGCATGCAATCTCATGTGCCACTCACTGCCACTCTGCCTGTTGCTCAACTCTTGCTCTCAAGGGAAAAACACAACTTGCAGCCACATGCCCTCAGCACGACAGAGCCTAAAATGCACCACTCTGTCTCTCCATCATCCTCCCTGGCAAAACTGCTCCTTCAGCGGGCCGCAAACGAGCCTCCTGCAAGCTGCGTGACCGCAGCCGCGGCAGCCAGACAACCCTGCACGCGTAACCGAGGTCTGCCTTGAACATCCGCCACTGGGACCACTGTGCTGGTCCTCACTCCGCCGCATCAGCAGTGGGGGCAGCAGCAGGTGGCCCAGGGCGCTGCCCAGGAGGCGGACCACTGCCACGGCCCCCCTGACCTCCTCCCGCACCTCTCCTCGGCTGCTGCTGCCGGCCACCACCTCGGGCATACTGATCGCTCCTTTGCTGCTGCAAGGGGGGGTGCTGCTGCTGCTGCTGGGGCGGCTGTGGTTGCTGCTGCGGCGGCTGCTGTTGCTGCGGCGGCTGCTGCTGTGGCAGAGCTGGCACAGGCTGCTGATCAGTAGGAGCGATGCTGCCAGCATTCGGTTGGCCTATGGGGGTGTTCATGTTGGTCGGCCCCCTATCACCATAGCTTCCCTGCCCCTGATAGCCGCTGTTGAACGAATTACTGCGACCGTACTGGCCGCGCCCTCCGCGGTTGCTGGGGCCCATGCTGCCGGGGTTGCCCATGTCGCCCTGACCTCTGCCCGTTCCACGGCCTCCATACGGACCCCTGCCGCGCATATTGTCGTTGCGATATGGCATGCGCTCGCCTCCACGACCTCCTCGTCCGCCACGCCCGATGGCTGTCACCGTCATCCGATATCAGCAATGCAGCTAGGGAGTTCTTCAAAGAGATTAATATGGTCACTAGACGCAATGCAAGATTTGCACAGACACAGAGCGATTGATATAGACAGTATGAGAGAGGCTGCTTTGGGAGCTTGCTGGTAAAGGGCAACGCATGGCACTCACACTTTGAGAGGGGTTGCTTCTTCTCAATGCGAACCATGTGGTTGCCCATAGAGACATGTCCAGCCTGCAGGAGCCACTTGCTACATGACACCTAGCCGGTGGGCACCTGGCAAGATACTTCAAGTATAATGCAGACCTATGTCATGTGCAGCCAAAAGCCCCAACAAAGCCCTACCTCAATAGCTGCCAAAGCGCCGGCCTGGTCTTCGAACTCAACAAATCCGTAGCAGTTCTGTGCGTTTGGTTGCTGTCACATGGCCAAAGATGTCACCAGATAGTAAGAAGCCTTCCTGTGCCACGTGAGACTTGCTCATCCACACAACCATGAGAGACCAACATCAATCAATACATATCTTACTTAGTGATTCTTAATTTCTTGATATACATGCTAAAGGGGTGAAATATGTCCAACAACGTTGCAGCTGCAGCATATTACAATTAACAGGGACATACTTTTTGGCCCTTGATGTTGACACGGTCCAGCTTTACCACACCAAAGTTCCTAAAGGCCTCCCCAACGTCCGTCGGTGTCACATTCAAAGGCAGGTAGCGAACAAAGACGGAGCGACTGTCCGCTGCAACAAGAAGGGAGAAGTTGTCTATTGCACATGTGTCAGAAGCAAGCATTGCCTAGGCATGTACGATAACACATGCATAAGCTTCAAGGGCGTGGGGCACCCTCATCGCAAGAGAGCAGGATCCAAGCTGCACTATCTGAACTGCAGCTGCATCTCACCTTCTGCCTCCTCAGCAGAGATGTCATCTGTTGGAGGCGGCGGAGGTGCTGCAGAGGACACCTGTGTCGGAGTGGCACTGGCAGTTGTGGCTGGCGGCTGGATGGGTGGTGCAGGGGCAGCAGGAGCCTCCACAGCTGAAGCGGCAATCGGAGTAGCAGCTTGGACAGGCTTTGCTGGTGCTGCTGCTGCGGGAGCCGGTGCGCCCCTTGCGTCGTTTTTTCTCCTCATGTGTGTCAGCCCGAGCTGAAACATCGCAGGGGAGAATGGAAAGCAACCATCTCAAATGACATCAATGTAAAGGCGATAGCAAGAGGAAAACGACAAGCCATGAGCAACTGGCAAGCAACCTGCATATATCCACGACTTACAATGGAGGCATAGGAGAACTTCTTTGGTTCTTCTGATGAGTAGCCAGAACCGGTGGTATCGTTGGCATCTCCCAATGGATTGTCAGCGAGAGACTCGACAGAGTCCACAGCAGCCTGGTTGACAGGCTCCTCGTCCTTCACAGTCTCCACTGCCGCAGCCTCTGTCGGCGGGGTGTGTCCAATATCAGGGCTTGCAGCATATGTGTGAGTTGCAATAGCTTCATTCAGCTCCGGTGTTGCTGGAACTTCATGGACGACATGTTCTGCAAGGACAAGAGCTTGTATTGCGATGTTGGTAAAGCAAAGTAGCATTGCATAGCAGCGAATCTGGATCTTTCACAATCACACAAAACCTTGGGTTGACTATGTGCAGTAATGTGCACATAGAAGGGCTTAAGGCGTCATACCAGGCTCGCTGGCCGTGTGGCTGGAAGCTGGCTCTGGAGTGCCATTGGCGAGCAGCACCGCATGCTTGACTTGCTGAGGCTCTTCATCGATATACCGAAAGACGTCATTGAGAACATAGTACCCCTTCTCCTGCGGGGCCAGGAAAAAGCTCTGCACAAAGTTGCGCTTGCCATCCGCCTTGTTGGTCAAGGATCCCGTCACCATGACAAGTACGCCTCCAGTCAGAGAGTCCTGGGAGTCCACAGTCTTGATCTCTGCCTTAAACTCCGCATAATCAAGAGACATGATCTTCCGATGGATCTCCTGGAGCACACGGGCAGAGGCCACAGCAGCATCATTAACGAAGTTCTCGACAACATAACCTGCTTGTCAGTGGCGAATCTGTGATACGGCTGTATCACAAAGACAGATATGCATTGGAAACTGTTGGAAAGTAAGCGCGCCTGTGCTTCACGTGACAACAAGCTCCAGCCAGGCAAGGCAAGGCTCACATTCTGATTGACGACCATATCAACAGCACCATCTGAGCCGGCCTCTGCACGCGTCACCCTGCTGGCATCGGTGTAAAAGCGGTGCACATTCTGGGGTTGCTGGTGAAGGACATTGTAGTACTGGTTCACAAACACATTCCCGACCTGCAAAACCGCACCGTCATGCCCACCAGAATCAGAAAATCTGCACTCAGGCGCCCTTGTCAGCTTGTAAGAGCGACGATGCTTCTTTTAGCAGGATACAAGCAAGCTCCAGCGACGCGATATATGCTGCATAGAGTGATCGGTCGATGGGTATGCTGCTCAAAGCCCAAGCGAGTGACGAGCCCTGAAGCTCTCACCATATTAGCAGATGCCATGTCGCGTCGCACGATCCGTCAAGCTCCGGGTGTCGGGGATCCTCCAAGTCGAAGTTGTCCGAAGAAGCTGCAGCGCGCCGGAAAACCCTAATCTGCAGCCACCAGGCCGGTGCATGGAGTCAGGCGACCACTCGGTGTGAGCGGGTGAGAGCGCTGCAACTGCAGGAGAGCTCGCACGAGAGCCAGGACAGGCTGGGACGTCACCTGTGAGCGAGCACCTCGCGCTGCGGTCCGACGGCGCGGCGGCGACCTTGGACCCTGACCGGCGAGCGGCCTCGATCGCGGCGGCAGCGGCGGCAGTGGCGGCTGGTGGCGATCCCCGGGCCGGCGCTGCGGCCGCGCCTNGGCGGCGGCGGCGGCACGGTGCGGGGGCGGAGGGGAGGGGAGAGGAATTAGTCGTGGCGGAGGTTAATGTCTTCTTAACCACACGACGCAGAGACTTAATGGAAGTGCAGGCCCCTCGCCCCTCAACGATCAATCTGTTACCAGACACTGCTCTTTGGGGGCGCCGGGCGGAGCCCCGGTCCCGGCGAAAGCCCCTAACCAGATTCGGTTAAGCCCCCTAACAACTGATGGGTGGTGTCCGCCGTCCGATGCGGGCATCCGACGGCCGTCTGGATACCCAACCCCCCCCACTTCCGCCTCCTGACTAGGCATACACATCCGAGCTCGCCGCCGCCTACCATGGCGGGCTGCTGCAGCGGCGGGGATGGCGAGCGGCAGTGCTGTGCCGGCACCATTTCCCGGCCAGCCCAGAAGCCCGGAGCTCCAGCCGAGTCTCTGGGCGCCGGTCATGGAGTCGGGGCCAGGCCAGGATGCTCGGGACGGCGGCTCTCGACCGCCGGTCCCCTGTGGAGTGCCTCTGGCTGTGGCTGGCAAGCTCGACCTCCGTGTCGCGGAGGTACAGCTCCTTTGCAGCGTGACCTCAATCGCTCCGCACCGCGAGCTTGAGGCAGCACGCCTACTTCACTGGCAGTGGTGCGAGCAAGTCTTCTAACCATGCCAACCACAGCGTCCATGGAACCTGCACATGCATGAGGGAAGCACGTTGCAAAGGTCCACGCCGTCGACGAACCGGTGTGCGGCACAGTGTCACTCCTGTAGGCAGGTGGGCGACCGCTCAGCAAGTTGTTGGGCGCAGTGATTCGTTAGTGCAAGAGGTGCCGGTTGCTCGCCCTGGCGAAGCAGCTGTCAGGCAGAGCCACGCGAATCCGACCTTTCGATCCCGCGCGTGTCGGCTCGGCTTTGCGGCATGTGGGCTGCTCAATTTTGCCGCTGCTTTGCCCTCCGTAGCCGCCTGCACATTGCATGAAGGAGAGAATACACTGTGGCGCTATGATTTGAAAACTTGAGCTGACTGTGACATAAGATGTACTCGCCATTCTCTGTGGGCGGGTAATTCTGCAGCAACCCCCTTCTCCTTTCACCTCATGACCAGCAGTTATTACGTTGGCAAGGAGCTGTAAGCCAATGCCCCGCATGGCATTTGCAAATTAGATTTGGGGCCTGTCAATACGCACTTGGATTCAGCAGGTGGGAGGAGAATTGAGACAACTACCCCGTGCCTCCAATACCGTACCATACTTGCTACTTCATACTGCGTCGGAATGTGCAGCCCCAGGCGCGGCTGCTTGCTCAATTGTATCTGCTTGCAGGAAGGCGTGTGATTTGACCACCCTCGAGGAGGCGGTTGTGCCGGCAGCAACATGCTCCATTGTGCTCACAAGTTGGGGGGAATGACCAGCCGCGTCCTCCTTCAGAATGCCATCTGTGAAATCCATGGGAGGCAAAAATGAGTGAGCAGTGGCGAATGCCTTCTGCCACATACTTTCGGCATGGGAACAGGATTACGTGCCAGTTGACAACGTTCTACAAGCCATTGCTGCTCAGAGCTATTACTGCCTTTTGCCAAAACGGTCCACCCTATCTGCGCACAGTGTCTGCAAGCTGCCCAGCATGCTTCATCATCCCTACCTAAGCTATGCTACTTACCATTTTGAGGACTTGTCGAGCTATGGCAGCTGAAGCCAACATATTGTCTGGCGTCTCCAGGTCAACGAAGCTCATATCTTCTAGGGAGCAGGCAAGCCCAAGGTGTCATCACCTGACACCAAGTCTCCTGTGGCCACACAACTTTGCACACTACCTTCCGCTTGGTGCTGTGCATGACATACTGCTGCTTGGCAGCTTCTGCCCATGACTGTCTATTTGACTTATCAACGAGCAGCCAAAACATGTATGTGCCGGATAACTTTTCAGGTCCAACCTTATTGTGCTGGCAATGGTACTTGACTTTCAACAAGTCCACTATCCGTACTTCCACTGGGGCTGGCAACCTAAAGTATTGCCCCAGAGATCTTTACTATGAGCTGGAGTTCCTGCTTCATTGCACATCGAATCATCTGCACACTCCACCCCAGACTAGTGACGACCTCCAGACGACACCAGTTACAGGGTCTACAGAAGCGCTCATGATACATCACGTGTACAAGAATACCGCCAGGAATAGAAGCCAGAAAATCGGCCACACCTTGAGCATATGGCTGTCAAGGAAATATTGTTTGGCCATATAGACTCTCATGAACGCTACGCGCGAAGCGTAAGAATGACAAGCAATGATGATCATATGTACAGAAAGCTAGCCACTTCGCGTGAATTAGCTGGGCTTAGTTGGTTGGTCAAGACAAGACGACCAGAAGAATGATGAGAAGCGCGCCGCCAAAGATGCACATGAGCCAACACGTCTGCCAGGAGATGAGTCATTGGAAAGATTCAGGCGGGCAAAAAGACTTGCGCAGAGAAGACAGGATCATTCAGTACCAACAACATGCCAGCTAACGAGTAGCATACTGTGTCAAGACCACAAAACAGCGGCACCAGCGACTTTTCTCACCAGCGAATTTGCGCTCCGTTGGCTCTTAGCAGCTTTGCTCAATTGTGTGTTTGCTTGCATAGTCAAGGCGTGTCCGCTCTCAATATTCGCCTCAATGTCATCTGAGACAAGAGGCCCATCAAGCAGCGGGCTGCACGTGATGAACTTCGTTGCGACCAATAGCACGTCAAGCAAATGTCTATCATGCAATGTGACCTCCTGTGTGAGAGGTGGTAACTCACCAATCATGCCACCTTGCTCGTGAATCAAGACTGCGAGATCCTTAAAGATCTCATGAACCTCCCCAATCTGCTGCTGTATCTCTCGTATTCCCTGATCTCTTTCTTCGATAATTGCCTCGTTGAAGACAAGCTCATTGTCAATCTCTATTACTTGCTGTCTGCAGAGGTCACAAAGCGAAAGGGTAAACGGAATTGCATGACGAATAATTCAAGGATGTGAGCAAGAGCGAGAGAGCAGACTAGTGCACGGCAGTGCTGCCTGTGGGTCAACGTACTGCTGAGCCTGCTGCATGTGGTCTTGCCCTGTCGACGAGGTCATCTCCCTGGCAGGAACAAAGGGCTGATAGATGGTCTCACGGTCCGCAGCAATCCGCTGAGCTTTCTGGAACTCCTTCAGAATGGCTTGGAAGTCCTTGGCCAGTTTAGCATCACTGAGCTTCTTGTTCGCCTGTAACAATTCCACTTCAGCTCGTCAGTATATGGAGCAATGTGATGGCAAATTTAGTTGGCCAGCCAATGAAAGCGGCGCAGACAGCGAGGAGCCTGGGGAGCCTGAGACGTACCGGCACGGGAACCTGGTGGTCCACCTCACTGGCGTCCTTGAGCTTCGCGGACGTCTCCTTCACCAGCTGGCCGATGTTCTGCCGCGCCTTGTGACTGGAGCAAACGTCGGAATTGGAGGGTCAGGGGCTCCAACCTATGCCTTGGCGAAGCGACGATCCATGCGGCAATGACGGCGGCCATGGCAGACGTCAGCTGCGATCAGAGACGCGGTCCTTCTCAGCGTCGGGACGACCCGACTCACATCTTCTCGCGCAGCTCGGGGGTGTCCTTGGGCGTGCCCAGGGTATTCACGAGCCGCTTGAAGGTCGCCACGGCGGTGCTGATCTTGAAGACTCCCGCTGCCAGCGCGCGGCTAGGGCCGGCCGCCGCCGCCGCCGCCGCCGCGGCGCCGTCGGGCCGGGCATCGGGGCCCAGGAAAGGCTGCCTGGCGCCGTTGACGTCCTGGAAGCTCATGGCCTGCAGCCAGGGGTGTCCGCTGGGGGCGGCTCCGCCAGGTGCCGACGAGACGGCGGGGGGAAGGCGCAGGAGCGACAGCGGCGGCCGCGCAGCGCCACGCCACCGCGCGGTCCGCCGCAAGAGGCGGGGTGCAGGCGCGCAGTGGGACGAGGCCGGCCGCCTCGGCAGGCGCTGCGTACGGCAGAGGGGAGCCTTGCGGCAGAGGCGGCGTGTAGAGACGGCGGCCTGCACCCCTGCCCGCGCTTCCCGGCGAGCGGCGGCGGCGGCGGCGTCGGCGACGGCGGCGGAAAAAAAAAAAAAAAAAAAAAAAAAAAAAAAAAAAAAAAAAAAAAAAAAAAAAAAAAAAAAAAAAAAAAAAAAAAAAAAAAAAAAAAAAAAAAAAAAAAAAAAAAAAAAAAAAAAAAAAAAA
>WELB01000030.1:143380-156223 GCA_009602725.1 Spirogloea muscicola
GGACACCGTCGCCGCCGCTCGCGGAGGAGGCGCAATCGCGCGCTGCGGAGGAGGAACGGCGGCGGCGGCTGCAGCGGCTCGTCGCCGGGCTGCGCGATGCGGCCGGCCGCGAGGACCTCGTGGAGGCTATCCGCATGGAGCTCCTGCAGCAGGTGGCCAGCGCGCACGGCTACACCAAGCTCGTCCTCGGGCTCTGCGCCACCCGCCTCGCCGCGCGCAGCCTGGCCGCCGTCGCCAAGGTCGGGCTGCGCCGCTCCCCAGTGCGCATCTCGTGGCCGCCCGCTGGCTTCCCTGCGTCGCTTCCGGCCGTCTGCCTGCTGAAGGCGTGATGAGATGGAGCGTGGCGCTCGCTGCTGTGGCCAGGGCCGGGGGTTTGCGCTGCCGGCGGACGTGCAGTGCTTCGACGCACGGCACCCCGTTCCTGTCGTGCTCCCACTGCGGGACTGCCTCGCCCGAGAGCTCGCCCTCCACTGCCACTTAGCGAGGTCGGACGCTCAGACAGCCGCTTCCTTCTCATTGCCATGTGACAGTCGTCTGAGCGTCGCTGCAGCCTATGGCACTTTCGGCCGACAGGCCTTTGCCTGCCCTCCTTATCTACCAATTAGCGACCTCTACTCGCTAAGTGTGGTTGCTAAGCGGGTCAGCTCAGCAGCCGGTGGTGAACATCTCTTGATGTGCTTGCCTTTGTACACGGACACGCCGGCCCTCCATAATCCCATGAACGCTTTTCCCATTCTCCACAGGCTGCAGACGGCATTTGCTCCCATGCTTGCGACGATGGCACCGCCAAACGCCAGCATCAATAGCCTCGCCCACAACTTCGTCATGCTCCTCCAGGTGGGGCTTTCTCAGCTGTGCCACCTCTGCTTTTACGGGTCGCGCCTGCGTTCTTCTCTTCGACACAACACGGATGTGTCTGCTTGTCCTACGAGACGAGGTCGCGGGGGCATGGGCAGCCATCTGTCAGCCGAAACTTGCTGTCCTTCATTTGAAGTCCTTGCTTGATAGCTGAAACCTCGAAGACCTTGAATTGAAGTCGTAAACCCCAGATTTTTCAAGTACTGTGCTGCAGGAAGATAATCCATCACGTGTGCACACGATCCTCCGCACAGTGCTCAAGCTCAAGGCGTTCCCGTTCAATCAGCCGCCGGGGATGGACGCTATCAACAAGGACGGCGTTGCACCCCCGCCTACACCCGGACCCGATGCCGGCGACGTTTGCACATGCTCGATCTGCTCGGCACCTCTCAACGCCAAGGACTGTATCATCACCCAAGCAGACGACGCCACCCCGCCTGGCAGGGAGATTGAGGCCTTGGAAGAGGCATTCCGCCGCAGCACCTGTCGCAGCTGCCGGCACCAGGTCCTGGGCGCCGGGGGCAGTGGCAGCGCCAAGGTCTCTGGCGGTGGTATAGGCAGCCTGCTGCCCCCCACCTTGCAGGAACGGGCACTGGCGGCGGTCTCCTCCACGGCTGCAGCTCGCCGCGAGGCCGCGCGGTCAGCTGGCTCCTCACCCTGCAACAATTGTTGGGGCTTGGGATAGTCTCAGCAGGATCAGACTGTCCTTGGCTCTGGCACTGGCATAGAATTGGGGGCCTGAAGCAGTCGTCGCTGGCGGTGTCCATGGGCGCTTGGCTTGTGATGTTGCAGGTCTCAGATTCAGGAGTTCCTGCTGGACGATGGTGGCGAAGACAGTTTTACATAGCGCTGCGCATTGCTGCCAGATTGATGGCTGCCGGCAACGGACACCCCAAGGGCGGCAGTCGATGCATTGCAAGTGAGCACTCCATACTCGTCTCGTTTCTTGTGTGCGTATTACAAGTGCCCAGACTTTGATTCCTGCGTTACAAATTAACCACATGTTGTGGTATCTTGATTGAGTCCCTCAGTCATCTGCTGGCACTTACTCAACCCCTAGAGGTCAGCTTGGAGGCAGGTCGAGCTGTGACCACAAGTGCCAGCATACTCAACGCTCAGAGGCTGGCTTGGAGGCAGGTGGAGCTGCGACCAAAGCAGACTTGCAACCTACTCGCTGCCACCATGAAGACTATCAGATTGAGGGGATACTGTGCAGTATGCGCCTCGCACGCTTCCTCTATGCCAATCTGGCTGGCCTGGGTCAACCATCAGAGGCTCAGTACTGCTCGGCATGTTTTCCTCCTAACTGGGCCGCCTGGTGTGAGCTATTCATCCACTCTGTGCTGCTGTGCTCTCTGTGGAGCTCCAGTCACTGTCCATGTTCGGCGCCTGCGGCTGAGTTGCGCTTGCAGGTGAGTGACAAGGCATGGAAGGACAAGCTTTGCAACTCCCGGCCCCTCTGTGCCAATGGTCGCCGTGATATGACACGGCAGTCTGAGGGCTCAAGTGCAAAATCCCTTGCAAGGCGGCATCGACTGCATGCTTGGGCTTTACACCTCATGCTGCCACCGCCCGCGTGCTTGTGGCAAAGTGTGCTGTCGCTGCATGAGGTGCTTTTAGAGCCGCACTAGTCAGGGCCATAAGCAGTGGATACCAATGTGACGAATACTATAATGTACTTATTTAACCTCGCCAAGGAAGGTGGCATCCATGCGCAGAGCACTGCTCACTGGCAAAGTCAAGGCGGCAGAGACTACACGGCCGCCGCCGCTCGAGCGCATGATGATCATGGTTCCATCAAGAAAGCTGGGGATCCAGCCGTACAGCGGGGATACTAGGGCCGGGCGGCCATTGCCAAAGTCGAGGCTGTGCATGTCAAAGCGCGCCCAGGAGGAGAGGATCAGGCCATGGCCTGGCGGCCCAGCTGTCTCCATGATTGGCGGTGGCGGTGCGTTGGGATCAAAAGTGTGCTGTGCTTCCACGTAGGCTGCATCAACGACCGCCACTCGGCTCCTCATCAAACGCGCCACCTGGCCTGCTGACAGCCTGCAGCATTTTGTGCACTGTGTGAGGGTGAGGGCGCTCATTAGGACGATCAGTTCAGCTTATGATCGACGTGTCTGGGACATGTTGAATGGTTCACAAGTCGTGAGCTCTGTTGTAAAATTGCCACATCTGAATTTTTGACGTACTTGTCATGGTTGGAGTGTTGAGGAAGGAGCATCGAGGGATGACACTTAGGACTCCAGTGATGCACATGACGGGGCAGCCTTGGTCAGGGTGGGCATGGTTGTGCTAACCTCAGGAGTGTCATGGAGGTGAGCAGGATGTCGGGCCCACCAAGCACGGCATTGCCAAAGTAAGTGGCGGGCAGTGGCGGCAGCAGCCGTGGCCGCAGGTCCACTGCCCGCTTGCACAGCAGCCGCCGAGCCAACTGCATGCTGCTGAAAGGCGCTGCCCGTGCCCTCTCCACTACCTGCCCCCATGCAGCATGCCATGCGGCACCCCACTAGCTGGCTATCAGAAGGCACCCACCAGCCGCGACTGCCCCATGACAGTGGGCCAAGCCATGAGCATCTCGAGGATGAGGGTCTATGCTGGTTGTCAAAAGGAGCTTTGCCCATCGCTGGGCTTGGTGCCCTTGCTGAGGCAAGCATGCTAGGGGCCAAGAATGACGCAGAGGCCTTCTAGAAGATGGCGCAGCTGCAGATAGTGAATGACAAGGAACACAATCAACTGTAAGCCAGGAGGGTTTGTTGACGGGGTGCTGGAGGATGGAGGGAGAGAGGGAGAGAGGGCAGGAAGAAAGAGAGAGAGGGTGGCAAGACAAAGAGGCAAGAGGTTTGCAAGGCGCTGCGTACGAGCCAGAGGTGTGCACTGAGGGCGTCGTCGGTGGAGACCCAATCGACCATGGCGGCCTCAGCACCCAAGCTTTCCAGCTCTGTGCTGTGGTGGCTGTGGTCGGCAGCGACATCTCCATTGGACACTTTCTTTGCCTGATCACTGATGACACTGGCGTCTTCGCTGCCGCGCATGGCCTCGCTCTTCAAGCGCTTGAGCTTCTCCTCTGTGAACGTCAGCTGCACTGCAGCCGGGCATGCTGACATCCAGTGAAAATATGCGGCAACACACTGTCACTCGAAGCCCCTGAAGCCTACAATTGGGCTCTTTGGGGCTCTGGAAAAAAGAAGGGTCAATGGATTGCTGCAGCAGCACAGAGTTGCGGCTCCATGCAGCATGCTCAGGGCCACGGCAGCGGCGGCTCACCAGCGAGGACCTTGGGCTGGGCCACCGAGGCAGCCAGCTGGAGCACGAGCTGAGCAACCGGCCACATCCCTTTGGCCCATGCAACCAGACTCCCGGCCAGGCTGCCGGTGCGGCGACGAGAGCCTCGCCCCTGGGCCCCCTCAGCCTCCCTCCGCCCGCCGGCCATAGCGTTCTCAAAGAGGGCGCGGTCGTGCACAGGCTGGTCGGCAGGCGCAACGACCTCGCTTCGCGCAAGCGCGCCCCAGGCGGTTGTGAAGCGTGCTATGCTGGCGGCATCGCCCACGCGGTGGTCCCAAGCGAGCGCGACGACGACGCCGCCGCACTCGAACGTCGTGCATTGCACGGAGAGCAGGGGGCGCGCTCCCAGAATGCCCTGGGAGAATAAGAGGACTCCAGCCGCCGCCGCCGCCGCAGCCGCCGCCGCCGCCGCCGGAAGACACGAACCTGCGAAGGTCAGGCGTTGCTCGAGCAATCTCAAGCCATCTCAAGCGGACGTGGTAATGACCAGCGAGGGTGATTGGCTGTGGGGACCGGCAGCAGGGCAGGGACTAGTGAGCTCACAAAGGGCGGGAGAGGTGCGAGGAGGCCTGGCGGCAGATTGCATGGCTCAAGCCGGGGGACGGCCTCCGCCAGCGTCGCATCTGCTACTGCCTCGACAAAATTCACGCCTGCACCACCAAGCTTGCCCTGGTGTGTAAGTTAGCGCCCAGCTCAAGCATGAGCAAAGGAGCTCACGTCACAGACAACCCTTCATCTCGATAACAAGTTCAGCAAACCCCTAGCCTTATGATATTTGAGCTAGTATTCTCCTACTTATTTCATGTTGTACTGGCAAACCTGCATTGTTGCAGTGGATGTGCTTGCAGCCATCAATGTCCTTGAGCCGGCCTGCGAAGCGCGAGCGCCGTCGCAACCACATCAGGTGTTGCTGATATGTTGCATTGCAGCAGGTGGGCAATGACAAGCCTGCTCTGCCACCCAGCTCTGAGGTACACCGAGGCGCCACTGCTGGCAAGGGCACTGGTGACGGCAGCGGCAGCGATGCTCGCCTGCAAATGGATAGTAGAGGGCCAGCGCTGCCGCCAGTGATGCCTGCATGCGTGCATACGCCATCAACAAGCTCAGCCAACGATGCGGCTGCCGCAAGCAGTCCTTAACAGCCGCATCGCAAGGCCTCACGTGAACAGTAGTGCCAGGTGGGCGGGCAAAGGTGGACCTTGAGCGTGGCAAATATTGTCCCGGCGGCAGGGGCAGTGGGAGGGCATGCTGGCGGCTTGTACACGTAGATAATGGGCACGTAGAAAGGCGGCATACGGAGGTCATTGGGGCTGCCATGGAATGGACGCAGAGCGGCAGCTTTCAGCTGCTGAAGACCCAAAGGCGGCTGCTGCCCCCAGCAGTGGCTCTAAATGGCGGTAGAAATTTCGGTAGCCTATGAGAGGGCTCACCTGAGGGGCAGCAGGTCGCCAAGGCGGTGGTCTGGCGGTAGCGGCCCCGCCGCGGCCACGGTACCGGCCCAAAGGCGCCGGATTCTCATGGCGGCGGCGGCTGCAAAGCGTGGGGGGCTGTGACGGACATGGGGAAGCGGCGGAGGCGGGAGGCGCGTCGCCAGGGCGCCGCCCCTAGCCGCCGCCCCCTCCTTCCCCTCGTCCCCTTCTCTTCGTCCTCTCCCACACGCCCCTGCAGCAGCCGCCGCGGGTTGGCGCGCAGGCAAGCAGAGGCGGCTTGTTGAGGGAGCCGGGGAGAGGAGGGGGTTGTGGGTGGAGGGGGGGCCTGGAAATCTGGAGAAAAGGGGGTNGGTGCCCTCCAGGTCTGCTGCCAGCTGGACCCCGCCAGATGGGCTCCCTGATCTCAAGGTCACCCTAGGCACTCCAGCTCACGTCATGGAGGATCTGCGTGAAGAAAGAACCTTGCCCTCGACCTTTCCTTCCTCAGAAAGGAAGTACTTCCTCTTCCTTGCCCCCATTGGAAGAGCCACTACTCATTTCTCAGTAACTTGCTGACTTCAACGCCTCTAGCTCATGGGCCCAGGTCTATCGCATGCGCTTATCGGTCTCCCTTCAGCGGTCCATGGCACACGCCTTGCATCTGCGTGCAAGCCGTGCTCTCGCTGCAGCCTCTGGCTTTCGCCAAGGGGATTGTTTCCCGGCAGCTAGTCTGTCGGATTTGAGGCTCCGCACTTGTCGCTACTGAGTGGTCCCTCCTCCTCCTGTTCTGACGTAGCGCTTTAGGCCCCTCTGGCATTTTGCTCCTTCGAACCTTCGTTTCCTTTCGGGCTGGCTTTTCACAGCCCTTGCCCCATTGGGAGAGCCACTTCTTCTTCAGTAACGACAAGTCGACGTTTTTCCGCTCTCTGATAACGTGTTCTGCATATGTTGACTACAGCTCATTCAGCGTCCTTCCACATAGGTCGTAGTTTACACCTTCCGGCCGTTTCGGACCTTGCTCAGCAGGCCTCTCTTTCGGGCTGGCTTCAAAGCTCATTCTTTCCTGGCTTCGCCAATCACAGCCATCGCCCTCTTTGGATGAGCTTGTGAGAGTCTTCCTTCTTTCACAGGCAAGCCATACGTGCGGCGTCTGGACGTGGTCGCCACCCCCCGGGGCGGTGGGCCTCGTCTGCTCTTGGACGTGGAACTGATCGACGCTCACAAGGCTGGCGCACCCACGTCAACCGTGTCTGGCTGGGCCACGTCCAGCGCGGAGCGTAAGAAGGAGCGGCACCACCATGACCATCCCCGAGGGGACCATCTTTACCCGTGTGCCATGGATATCTACGGAGGCTACGGCGTGAAATGGTCCTCCCTGATCCAGCATCTGACCCGGCTGGTTGATGCGCGTCGTCGAAGTCGGGGGGGCAGCTTGGGCCACTCCAGCATTCCGCAGGCCTTAGTTGCGTATTACAGATTGCGGCTCTCGCTTACTTTGCAGCGCTCGCAAGCATTGGCTATTCATCAACGTGCAGGGCGCGCACTAAGGCAGGCCTCCAGCTTTCGTGGCGGCGCTCCAGCTCCCCAAGTTAGCTTGTCAGATTTGTTTGTGCTCACCCATGGCTACTAATGTCACCTTAGGCACCTTAGTTTTGGTCTCCGTATTATGTAGCCTTGTTTAGTTTGCACTCGACTCTGCCTGAACAATGTATTGGCTTGAATTGGCCTCCCTTTCATTTCATGCGCCCCGCGCGCCTTCTCTCTCTTTCACAGCCCTCGCCCCCTTTGCTTCTCAATTGCCATCCGGTATTCGGGCATCAGTTAGCGACCTCTATGTGCTGACTGGTGGTTATGAGGGTCAGCTTAGCAGCAGGTGACGTACATTTGTCAATGTGCTTGCCTTTGTACTTGCCCACACAGGCCCTCCATCTCTTAATACACACTCCGATCCCTTTGGATGAGCTCACACTGCCCACAGCCATCACCTAATTTCGAAATTAGAAGAAAATTTGGAAATTACTATGTCTTCCTCTTCCTAATAACTAAGAGAAAATTGGAGTAAAAGGGGGCGATGGCTCTGAACGGCTAGCCAAAAGAGAAACAGACAAGATCCAAAGGGGCCGGGAAAAACTTAACCACACAGCTAAGCAAGTGGCTACTTCACATGGGCGTCAATATCCCTGGTCATCCGCTGCAAGTCAGAGTAGCTTGCGGACTTGCAGCTTGCAGACCTTGGGGACTCGTAGCTGGCGCTGGGTCATCCCCTGCATTGGCCAATGGACTGGCTACCTGCAGTAGACAGTTGCCCTGATAGACATCCTGGGGCGAGCTGTACAAGGCGTATGACATCTCAATCCTGCAGAATCTGGCTGCCCTACTACAACACCAGATTTTCCACTCACCTTCATCCTCCCTTCAGGCATGCCCTCCCACACGCAGGGGCGGTCATGCTGCCGGTCGTTGGAACAGACGGCGCCAGCAGCCTTCCTGGGCTGCTGGCACCAAAGTGTTCATTCTTTTTTGGGCTGGCATTTCCAGCCCCTATCCTCAATGGGCGAGCCCTTCTCTCCCTGCACCCACGCAGAACACGCAGAACAACAGCTCTTCCAGTATAAGGCAAGGGCTGTAAATAGCCAGCCCAGAAGGAGTGGACAAGGTCCAACAAGCCGAAAGGCGCCTACATCACACAGCTATGCAAGAGACTACAGCGGAGACTACAGCGGATGGGAGCTTAATGATCCCGAGCTAGCAGCAGCAAGTCGGAGTAACTTGCAGTTGGCACCCCGACGAGAGGCAGAAGGAGCAGCCATAGCATGGCCCGCCCGCAAGTGCACTGCGTGAGCCAGGGAGCGTTGGAAGGAGACTGACAGCCGCATGCGGAACACCTGGGCAAGCGACCCGGCAAAGTTGAAGCCGGGCAGCTCCCCTTGCTGACCCTGCCGACGATCGATGGCCTGCCGCAAGCTGCTGCAGAGAGAAGGCGCGCGGGGCGCATGAAATGAAAGGGAGGCCAATTCAAGCCAGTACATTGTTCAGGCGAAGTCTACTGCAGCCACTCTTCTCTATGGGCCTTTGTGAATTCTTTTTGGGCTGGATTTTCGCAGCCCTTGCCCCCATTGGGAGTGCCACTTCTTCTATGGGCGAGCACTGCTACTGCAGAGAGAACAGCGCTTCCAAACTCACTGGTGGCTGTGAGAGGCCACAGCCCAAGGTGAGAAGGTCCCGCCATCGACTGCCAAACGCCCTGTACACGTCTATCGCCAGCGCCACGAATGCAGAACACGAAGGGCTTGATCTCGGCCGTCGTTTCTTGGAGATCGATCCGCGACCTCAACTCGCTGACCCGTGGTTCCTGAGCTGAATCGGCTTAGCAGCATTTGACGTCGATGTGCTTGCTCTGTGTCTCTCTGCTGGCTTTCACAGCCGCTTTTCCAAACAACATATATCAGCAGCCGCATTCTCTCGTCCTCGGCACTCCGGCCCTCGAACACTCGATACAAAGCTTTTCTCACTGGGCAGCTGGCTGCGAGCGGGCCCTCACCACGGTCTCCTCACCCTCCCTCGGCATTCTTTCTCGAGCACGTCCCGCCCCTGCTGCCCCTTGTTGCTGCGGTGGCCACTGCAGGCCCGCCGCCGCCTCAGCCGCGGCTCAGCCATGGCGACTGAAAGTCTTCCTGCGACGCTTCCAGGTCAGTCGCGCCCTCCGCCAAGGAGCCCTGCTGGACAACCCTGCAGTGATGGCAGCTGCCGCGCCGCCGCCGCGAGCTGGGAAGCGCTTCCTCGTGGCCCTGCGGCGTTGCAGAGGGCGAGCTCGCTGAAAGAGGGCGATGGCGAGTGTGCTGCTGCGTGGCGACGCAGGCAAGCGTACGAGAGTCGAGGCTGCCGGTGGCCAGAGCGGAGCATCCGACGAGGGTGGAGTGGGCGACCGCGGCGATGAGGGGGAGCTCTCGTCGCAGTTCCGAGTCTACGCCGGCCAGTTGGACGCCATCGTAAGACCCTACACTGACTCCTGAACAAACTCGGAGGCGCAACCACTAATCTCTATTCTTAAGTCGGTAAATCCTTGCCCGCCCTCTTTCCCATGCATGGTGCTCGCTACTGCTGCCGCCCTGGACGTTGGTGCAGCTTGGCCCACCGGTTCCCTGATGGCGTCAGCGTGGCAGGCGTGCCCCTGGCGGCATAGAACGAGCGCCGTGAGCGCCTCGTCAAGGCGAGCCGCGACGTCACCATCCACAGCAAGAAGGTCATCTTTGCGATCCACCGGTGTGTACCGCCACCTCTTCTGCCGCCGCCAAGGCTGGTCCGTTAGCACCCTCACATCATCAGTCACTCTATACAGCCGGCCAGCACCCTCACATCATCAGTCACTCAATACACCCGCCCAACCTTCCGCCCGCAGGATGTCAGCGGGCACGCGGGCGGCGGTACTGGAGTCGGCGGCTGCCGAATTGGGCACTGTGCGTGTGCGCCACGCGGCGCGTATCGCCGCGGAGCTCCGCGCGGAGGACTACTGGCGGCTGCGCAGCGCGTTCTCACCGGGGGCAAGCACACTCATCCCCAGCCACAGCCGCTGCGTATTTGATTTGCCGTCTGGCTGCCTTCCCAGATCGTGGTGCACAATTGCTGACGCCTGCACAAGTAGCACAGATGCAGGAGTACATTGAGGCAGCGACTCTGTTGGAGTACTGCCGAGAGGGGCGGCTGCTGACGCCCGCAGAGCTGGACACCGGTCTGGCGGAGCTGGCCGATGCAGACGGCTGCCCGTTCCGCTCCAGCTTGGCAGACTACCTCCTCGGCGTGAGCGTCGGCGCTGCGAATCGGAAGCACACCCAGCAAATAACCAAGCCATGGCGCCAGCACGCCACTTGTTTGGCGCAGCGATACAACAGGACTGATCTGCACGTGGCTTGGTTGCCTGGCTGACCCAGGTTGCTGATCTCACTGGCGAGCTCATGCGCCTGGCTATCGGCAGCGTGGCTGGCGCTGGAAGCGGCGGCGCTGCCGGCAATAAGGCGGCAGCATCATGCAGTTTCGTTCGCGCGGTGCATAGTGGTTTCAGCCAGCTACCGAAGGCTGGCGAGCTGGCCCGCGAGCTGCCGCGCAAGCTTGATGTCATGCTGCAGAGTCTTGGGAAGATTGAAAATGGTGAATGCCATTGCTGCTGCCAGTGTGCCTCCAACGCGCCGCGCTGCTGCTGGCGTTGATGAGTGTCATAGTGGGCGGCATGACACCGGCTGACCATCAGGGGCACTGGCTCATCGCTGCGGCTGGCTGCTGCATGTGCAGCGAGCTACGCAGTGCACGTGCGTGGACGCGAGTACCCGGCCGACATGCTGGCCGCCCAACTCCTAGGTGGCGGCGGTGATGATGGCGACATGCTGGAGATGTTGTGAAGCGGTGTGATGCTCATGCACCTGGTTGCTTGTGACTGCCTAAGCAGCATAGGGGGGTCGCTCGGGTGGTTATAGGAGTGCAGCTGCCCTCCTGTCCTGCGTGTGGATACCAGGTGCCTGCGCTCGGTTGTGCCAGCTCGCACCAAGTGGACGGGAGGAACAGAATGCCGTAACCACACTCTGCCTGTCTGGGAGCAGCCAGCCAGATTGAAGGAGGTATGCTGTCCCAACAAAGGGAGTTGGGGAAGCTGACAGTGCTCATTTGAGCTGTCAGTCTCGTCTTGAACCGACTCAAGGCTGGCATCCGACTGATTTTCACGTCAGTCACCTTGCCACTCAGTAGAGCATGCTGCCCATTGAGGCCTCAGAGATCGTTGTTTGTAAGGCTTCATGCTGCTGACGACCACCTCAGCGACAGCTGTCAGGATTGGTGAGCTGATGTGAGCGTCACAATGCGCTAGGCTTGCAAAGCAAGCCAGATGAAGGTGCAGAGATATTCTCACCGGTCCAAAGAGCCAAAGCTCCTCCTAGCACTTGGCAAAGTCTTTCCAGCACAATTGACCTTGCAACACCAATTCAAGCCCTGAGTCTTGCATTGGCAAGCCGAGCTAACTGCGCTGCACCAACACTTTCCGCTACCAGCACTGCGCATTGTCCAATATTTCCATCTATTGCTTGACTAAGCCTCCCTCCACTTCATGTACACACCGCGCCCACTCTCTTTCACAGCCACCGCTGCCGATTATAAGAGCGTAAACCTTTAGTGGAGCTGGCCTTGGCGGCGTTGAGAGAAGGCACACGTTGTGCATGAATGAAAGGGAGGGAGGCCAAGGCGTTCTCTGGCTCTGGCTCTGGCCAGGGGACCCACTTCCAGGAGCCTAGCATCTCTGATCTGCGGCTGCTTAGCAGGGGTTACTGAGTGATTCGTAGCTGCATTGTTTCTTCTTGTGCTTGTTATTTCTAGCGCTTCCCCTGGCCCACTCCACGTACTTTGTGCATTCTTTTTTGGGCTGGCTTTTCCAGCCCCTATCCTCAATGGGCGAGCACTTCCTCAAGGCGTTGGGGCCAAACCGACTGGAGCAACTGGCAAGTGTGGAGGCGCCGAGACAAGAACCCGCTCAACGACGCTCTGACTGCTCGGAGAAGAAAGAAAGGGCTCGCCCATTGAGGATATGGGCTGGAACAGCCAGCCCAAAAAGGGAATGAACAAAGTACCAGAAGGGGGCTAGGCGAAGCACTAAGGAAGACGAGCACAAAAAGAAACAAAGCAGCTACGAAATACTCAGTAACCCCTGCTAAGCAGTCGCAGGTCAGAGATGCTAGGCTGCTGGAAGAGAAAGAGCTCGCCCATTGAGGATAGGGGCTGGAAGTGGGTCCCCTGGCCAGGGGACATACTTCCAGGAGCATAGCCTCTCCGACCTGCGCCTGCTTAGCAGGGGTTACTGAGTGGTTAGTGGCTGCTTTGTTTTTTCTTGTGTGCTTGTCATTTCTGCTGCTTCGCCTTAGGGCTTCGCCTGGCTTCCCCCCCCCTCTTCTTGTACTCTGTTCATTCTTTTCTGGGCTGGCTGTTCCAGCCCATATTCTCAATGGGCGAGCCCTTCTTCTTCCTGGCCAGAGCCAGAGGCAGAGGACTAACTCGGAGAAGCCCACTCGCAGGCCCTTAAGCGCCGTCGGCTCGACGGGCGCAGGCCCGCGCCCCCCGACCGAGGAGCTCGCCGTTAGGCCGACGCTGCGAGTACATGGGGAAAGGGCGGCATTTGACGACGGCGGGCCCGGCCCCGCTATCGGCAGTTGAGGCCCGGTGCCCGCCGCCGCCGCCGCCGCCGTCCGCTGCTCGCCGCCGCCGCTGCCACCGCGGCGATGAGGCCCCAGGAAAAAAAAAAAAAAAAAAAAAAAAA
>WELB01000030.1:156504-179101 GCA_009602725.1 Spirogloea muscicola
GGGGCCTCCGCAGCAGGGCTCGGCGATGCCCGGCCCTCCCCGCGGCGGCGGCGGCGGCAGCGGCGGCGGGGTACAGCCGCCGCCGGCTTTCGGAGCCAGGTTTGCCGGCCCACCGGCGGCGGAGATGCAGCACATGTCGCTGGGGCCGGCGGGCGGCCCGGGGCCGCCGCCGCCGGCGACTGGGCCGCCGCCGCCGTCCTGGGGGGCTCCTCCTCCCGGCACCACGGTGGGCACGGCTCAGCGGCGTGTGTACCCCGAGGCATACGCAGCTCAGGTCAGCTGCCAGCGCCAGCAGCATTGGTGTGGCCATCGCTGGGAGGCAGCGAGCTTGCCTTGGCAGCTTCTTGCTGCGCCACGAGGCTGATTGCGGAGTTGGTAGCGCTGCTGCTGTCTTTGAGTCCCTCTCAGTCCATTGAGTGCTCTGACTGCAACCACCGAAAAGGGATTGTAGTGAAGTGTTCGTAGTAAGCCCTGCCTTAATGTGCATTGTCAACCACTGCCTGTGGCAGCGGCTGCTGTAGCGCTCCATGTAAGCTGAGGACCGCTCTGCCGCCACTTTCTTCCGCAGAGGCAGGGCGGGCCCGCCCCAGGGCAGGGTATGCCGCCGCCGCCGCTCCCCGGCATGCCCCACGTCGCCTCGCCCCACAGCCCGAGCGGCGGCGGTGGCAACCGCATCGACCCCACGCAGATGCCGCGGCCTACGGCGTCAGACTCTGTGCTGGTTTTTGAGACGCGAGTGGCCGGCGCCGCCAATCTCCCCCCCGTAAGTGCATCTCGCCACTCCCTGTCCCAGCCCTTGCTCGCCGCTTTGCAGCAAGAAATCGAAAGCCCGCTATTGTGCCCGAGTGCAAAGCATGGCTGGACCTTGAACAGAAGCACGAGGGCGGATACCTGCTATCAGCTTGTGGCCCTGGCGGTGTAGTTGCTCTTGCTGCAAGTTATTTGATGCTTGCAGCAAGCTCTCTGATATGATCAATCTGCCTGCCCATTATGCCCGAGTAGCCTGCCACAACATCATTCGTGGTCCGGGACACCGGCAACTGCAGCCCACGCATGATGCGCTGCACTCTCAACCAGGTGCGAAAGAGTATTCATGACCATTTGAGACTTACTGCAAGCTCTTGCAAAGCATGCTAGCCGTCTCTTCAAGGCTGCTGCCACTCAAAGTGACACCCTTGCTTGCCTATCTCTGGACAGCTCCCAGGGTCAGCCGACCTCCATGCCACGTCCTCCATGCCGCTTGCATTGCTGGTTCAGCCCCTCGCACTGCAGGACCCCAATGAAGATCCTGTCCCAGTAAGTCACTGCACGCCTCCACTGGCATGTATTGCTTACTCTGACATGTCCAGAGCCATTGACGTGCACGGTGGAGATTTATACTCACTCTCACTCCCTCTGCCTGGACCTTGAACCCTATATTCACCTTTCAACCAGCCTAAACAGCTGGAAGCCCGCACATCAATATGTCCACGAAACTGTTGCGCAGGCTAACGGTGTTTGGATCCATGCTTCACGTTCCTCATGGTTGTGCTGATTGGCACATGTTGGGCAGGTGGTGGACTTTGGCGAGTCTGGGCCGGTCCGCTGCCAGCGGTGCAAGGCGTACATCAACCCGTTCATGCGATTTGTAGACCAGGGCCACCGCTTCATCTGCAACCTCTGCAGTCAGCATCTCTCTTCCCTCTGCCCTCAAGCTTTCCTCTCTTTGCACCTCGCCGCCTTTGTGGAGGCCAAGAAGACCTCGATTCACTAGTCTATACTTCCATGTGATCAAGCAGAAGCTGAGGAGTGCTTTGTGGTGTCCCCCACACACTCACCTTGTACAGGTCACTCTAATGAGACCCCTCGGGATTACATGTGCAACCTTGGGCCGGACGGACGGCGTCGCGACGCTGATGAGAGGCCCGAGCTGTCGCGGGGCTCTGTTGAATTCGTCGCCCCGACCGAGTTCATTGTGAGTGGGTCCATGTAGCAGGGCCATCTGTGAGGACCATCTTGGTTAGGTGTTTGGGGTTGCTTGCCGAGCTGGTCTACAGGAAGATATGGGGGATGCCAGTAACTGTGCATTTGCTTTGAGACGCAATTTGCAAGAGTTTCAGTCTTGTCTGTAGGGTGGCTCTTCCTGTCTCACTGTGGAGCTGTATGTAGCTGTACTACATGAACATGTCTGACTACTGTCCTCCTCTGACAGGTGCGGCCCCCTATGCCGCCAGTGTACTTTTTCCTGGTGGACGTGTCTGCCAATGCCGTTCAGGTTGGCGCGACTGCCTCGGCCTGCAGCGCCATCTCTCAAGTTCTCTCAGCGCTGCCAGTGAGGCCTCCTTTTCCTGCTCATATCCCCAACCCTGTATCATCTAGCAGTCCGCGTGTGTGTATATGTATTGCTTCAGCTTGCCTGTTGCCAGAGACAGCTCTATTCACGACTCCAGTAATAGCAACCACAGACATCTGTAGGCTTGCATTGATTGGGATGTTTGACCCTGTGCTCGCTGTTGACTTCACTGTCATTGGTTCACTTGGTGTTGCATCGAATCCTGTATGATTGCATCTAAACAACTGAAGAGCTCGTCATTGTCATTCTCGTGCAACTCTTCATGTGGTACTGCTGGTCACCTGTGGCTGCAGGAAGGGGACCGAACTCATGTTGCCTTTGCTACATTTGACAGCACGATCCACTTTTACAACCTGAATCCTTCTCTTCAGCAGGTAATTTCTTACAGTCTTTTAAGTGCATCAAGTTGTGCATTGCAGTTCTGGTAACGAAGACTGCTAGCCAGTCATGTAGCACATGGGCCTCAAGGCTTGTCATTGGCATACTTGTGGCAACTTCTCATCACAACCCCATTTCAACGTACTAGTGCACGTCTGGTTGATTTCGATGCTTGGTCAAGCATTGGGTTGATCCTAAATTACTGTCTTCAGTCCACGTAAATGTTGCCTTGCCAATATTGTAGCTTGCTTCTCTGAACCTCCATGTGTTGACCTGTGATTATGCAGCCGTCAATGCTCGTGGTACCTGATATCCAAGATCCATACACACCTCTACCCTCCGATATTGTCGTGCCCCTGCTCAAGGTAGGTCGTACTAACGTGTCATGCTCTGGCATGATATTGGGGTTTCTTGTGTGTGCTGGAAATGCTGGCTGCCAGTCCACGCATCTTCGCCCTTCTTGACTTTCTTGTGATGCTCAATTTGGGCGTTCTCAACAGTCACAGTTAATCAAGTCTGCAAAGCTGGTATGAATTGTGTACAAGTGATTGCAATACTAACTGTATCTGCAACACAATAACAGTGTCGAGCAAATCTGGAACAATTGCTAGAGAATGTCCCCAACATGTTCCAGGCTGCTCGAGTGGCTGATTCCGCATTTGGTGCAGCTGTGAAAGTGAGTTTACACTTGGGTCTGATGATTGCTGCTGTTACCTGCAACTTCCATTGAGCAATTAAGGAAGTTGGTTGCATGCGAGGTTTCATCACAGTTCAGCAAAGGCTTCGTAACTTACCAGAGATGGACGAATGTATAGGTGCATGTCTAATTGCAGCCCATAATGTAGCGCTTTGTGAGCAGCAAAGGTCAAACTTGGTCTGAGAATGTGCTCCACCATTTGCAGGCTGCATATCTTGCTATGAAGTCCACAGGTGGCAAGCTCCTTGTGTTCCAGTCTGGTAATGTCACCACAACACACATTCAGCACATCAATTCCAGCATATCTTTGTCCTGTAGGATGTCAATTTTGATTCAAGGAGTCAATGTGTGCACAAATCTTCATCAAAAGAGTGTTGCGCATTGGCTAGATTGAGCAGCTCCAGGCAATCTAACATTGTGATAGTCTTCAGATTTTGGGCCTTGGCCAGACACTACAACAATGTCTGATACTGCCATCTGAGCCTTGTGCAGCATTGCCATCTGTGGGCTTTGGGTCGTTGATTGGCAGAGAAGCTGAGGGCAGGACTGGCAGTGTCATGAATGAGAAGGTATGGCTGCAACTCTCAATGTGTGTACAGGATATGTGATGTCTCGCTCCTCCATCTCTGGAGGGTGATGGTAGTGCATTATCAAGAATCCAAGGACTAGGATAACAGCACTTCTCCTATGCAGTGAGAGATTGGTATGCAGTTGGTTGTACAGCTCTTCAGGGGGGTATTGATTAATAACATGTCTAATGATAATTTATCACCATGTCCTTGTCATTCTTTCAAAGTGAATATGCCAACAGTGGGGATCACCATATTGAGGCCTTGACGTTTCTGGACTCTGTTGTATGCTCACAGGAGGCACATAAGATGCTGTCACCTGCGGACAAGACTTTCAAGACTCTGGCATTTGAGCTGGCGGAATTTCAGGCAAGGAAGATAGTATTGACGTCCAACCAGCCAATGAAATTGCAGCATAAGATGTTGTTGTAGTTTGTCTCTCCTTTGGCTTGGAATGGCACTGGTTATCAACCATAGTTTGCAGCATATGGCACCAGACAAGTGCCTTCTCCCCCAACTGGCGCACAGTCCCCCAGAATGTTTCTCCCTGCCAACTTGAGATTCTCCTCCTTGTTGCCTACCTCCCTCTTTTACTTTTCCCCTTGCTTCTATCCTCCCTATCCTTCTTTGCTCTCCATTTCACCTTGCTTCCCCAACTTCCCCCCTGACAGGGGGTCTGTCATGCCTTGTCCTATACTGAATCGGAATGCAGATGCCTGTCTGACTTGTGATGTTCCAGGTCTCTGTTGACCTCTTTCTGATGACTCAGTCGTTTGTGGACATTGCTTCGCAAGCTGTTGTACCCAGAACGACCGGTGGGCAGGTACTAGTGCTCTTCATTCCCAGTGGCTTTGTAAATAAGAAGGTGCACTGGGTTACACATATGCCATGGAAAGCACACAGCCCTGATAGATAGAACATCTCCACTTCTAACATATTCATAATCACCCCAGGATTCGCTTTGCTTGGAGTAAGTGCTGTCTTAACCTTGAATGTGACTGTTGCTTGATTGCAACTGAATAAGTATAGTTCTCCGCACCTGGCACTAATGCCAATATGTCAAGTAGTCTGTCTATGTGGTGCTCTTTGGGGCGCCTCTGCACGGAAAGAGGTCCTAGGAGCACAGCTGCAGCCATCCTGTAGCAAGGCAGCTGCTTCGGAGTAAGACTCCAAAGGACTGTCCGCCTTCTCAAGAGAGGCAAGTCTGGAGCAATGCCTAAAAGCTGAGGGCTAGCAGTTGTTGTCCAGGTCTATTACTACTTCCCTTTCAATGCTGGCGTAGACAGCGCGAAGGTGTTCAATGACTTGAGATGGAATGTCTGCCGGCCCCAGGGCTTTGAAGCCATCATGAGAGTCCGATGCTCTGCTGTACGTACTACAACATCTCATTTGTAACAGTAGCTCATACACTTTGCTTGATGTACGTGCGGTGCACAAAAGGAGCCTACCCATCAGATTGTCACTGCAAATATTGCAATTCTGAATATTGACAGGTGCACAGAAGAAGAGTTCCATTCGTGGTTTGGCTAAGCATGTGGGGTGCTCGTTGGTGCAGGGTTTGCAAGTAGTTGACTACTTCGGCAGCTTCTGCAAGCGAATTCCTACAGACATTGATCTCCCAGCTGTGAGAGTTACATAGTTGCTAGCTGAGCTCGTGTTAGTTGCACATAGCACTGGTTAACGTGTGCTCGTCGACTAGCAGGATGTTCTTGTAACGAGCTCATTACGACTCTGGGAGATGGCAAACAATACTTTGAGGCATGTTTGCAAGGCCTTGTTTTCTGACTTGGATCTTCTCATCAATCCTTAGGAGTATCACAAGCATGCAGCCTTTACTGCTACGTTCTTGAGAAGCCTCTTTCTGATCCGCCAGGTTGACTGCGACAAGGCAGTGATGGTCACGTTCAAGCACGACGACAAGTTCCAGGAGGGCACTGAGGCTTGCTTTCAGGCAAGTCAAAGGTTTAGCTTCTTGGCCAGTACGTGAGAATTAGGCCCTTGTTGCAATGCGCGCACATTTTCAAGAGCTGCTCGATCTGTCAGCTCCTGACAGTTCGCTGGTCAGGTCCCTTGTTACTCAGTGACACTCATCACGTCTGTCTTCCTCAGAGTGCAACGTTGTACACAACCATTAGCGGCGAGAAGAGGATCAGGGTGCACACGCTTTCCCTCCCAGTGACGACGGTCTTGGGTCACCTCTTCCGCGGGGCTGACCTTGACGCGCAGTTCTCCTACTTTCTCAAGCAAGGTCAGCACATCTGTCTGGACTTCCTTGACACAAGCTCAAGCACAGTCAGTGGAGATAGCATGCGACTTGAGTGTGAAGCATTGCTACCCACTTCGGAAGATGCCTGTGCTTACAAGTGTCCCCAGTCCCCGACAACAGGCTGAATCACTGTGTCTGCTGTTGTCTTTGACATTATACTTCTGTATGCGTGTGCTAGCTGCCTTGGATGTCGTCACCACCGGCCTTCCTCAAGTCAAGGACTCCGTTGTCCAGCACTGCATAAACATCCTGGCAACCTATCGCAAATTCTGTGCCTCAGCGTCATCTTCCGGCCAGCTTATCCTCCCAGAGGCTCTCAAGCTGCTACCTCTTTACTCGCTTGGTAATGTTCACATAACTCTCGATTACGGGTATTTCAGGACTTGAGGATATCTGTTGACTGCTGAGCTGAGCTGATCAGCTTCACTAGTTATGCAGTGCTCAGCATCTTGGGGGGACCTGTTTTGTGTTCTTGATTGCCCTGAATAATATCCGGTGGCATACATCTGGCAGCCCTGACCAAGAGCATAGGATTGCGAAACGAGACGCGGCTTGATGAGCGGTCCTACTGGCTGTCCAAGGTGGCCAGTATAAGTGCGCCTCTAGCTGTGCCTCTCGTCTACCCCTGCATGTACCCGGTCCACAAGCTTCCTCCCGCTCAGGTCCACCATGCTGCCACTTACTCAATTGTGCCACTTGTGTAGGCGCCTCTGGTGCTCCTCAAGCTCACCTCAAGCAGGCCTTCTTGGGATCAGCATTGCAGAATCCAGCATTCGTGTGCGCAAGTCAAATCCTCGTAGGCTTGACTGACTGCTCAGACCACGCCTATTTATGGGTGCGCAGGAGGGTGTCTCGGTGTTGCCTCCTGTCGTGTCGCTGTCAAGCGAGCACCTTGACCACGAGGGAATGTTCCTTTTGGAGAATGGTGAGGATGCCTATCTATGGGCTGGCAAGGCGGTGCCAGCCGACTTGTTGAAGCAGCTGATTGGATACTCATCTGTTGACGAGGTTGCCTCCAGTCAGGTGGGTCTGGGCACCGAGCTTGCAGGCAGTGCAGCTCACGATGTATGCAGACAGCCTTTGTGGACGGTCATACGTTCAGCAATGCTTAGCTACCATGTGCGCCTTGTTGATAAATTGATATTCATCACCGCATTCTTGAGAGCAGCTCAGATGTCAAGTGCTCTTAGCTTCCTCAAAGCTGATGGATTTACAGATGGAATTTCAATCTCCCGCTTTGCAGTTCCTGCTTCGTGAGTTTGACAATCCAGCCAGCAAGCGTTTGAACGAGCTCGTTAATGAAATACGCCGCCATAGATGCTCCTACCTCAGGTCAGCTTTACTTATATCTGACAGACTACATGACATGTATGGCCTGCTGCTGTAATTGCCTATTGGTTAATCAATGTCGCAGCTTAATAACATCTTGAGGGCATCTGATAGACCTGGATTTTAAGCAAAGCTATGAGCTTGTCGCTGTTGCGCAGATTATACCTGGTCAAGAAAGGCGATGCAAGTGGTGAGCAGCTGGCCTTCACCTTCTGTGTTGGTGTAGTGAGAAAATGCACATATTGACTGCTGTTATGTGCACATCCTTCCTCACCATTTAATATCTCAGAGCCTGCCTCACCCTTTGATCTCTCAACATCTGCAGAAACACGATTCTTCTCATTCCTCACTGAAGACCGAGGAGCAACGGGGATGTCTTACGTCGAGTTCCTGGTCAACTTGCACCGACAAATCCAGAACAAGATGACATAGCTAGAGTGAGGGTAGGTCAAGTATCTGGTCACTAATTTGAGTTGGCCTTAACAAGATATGTCTCAGTCAGGTGGGCCCCTCAAGTCATTCTTCGCCCCCAGATTTTGTGCAAGAAGTGTCAGTTGGGGAGACCAAGATGGATTGCATCGCTATGCCCTCTTGAGAGTAACTGCTGCAGAAATCAAGGCGACTGGGTTTGCTGGGTAAGTTTGAGACTGGCACTTGCTTTTGGTCATCGCAAATATCCGGTGGCTATGAACAAAAAGCAGCGGCAAAGAAGATTGCACGGGCGAGCTCTGCATCAGCAATCTTGTACACATGCAGGTTCTCTTGATCTAGTGATCAATGAAGGCTCATACTCTTGCATGGGCCAGCAAATTGCTTATTATTTAGTGAGAAGGGAGATTTGTACAAAAAAAAGTTGGCTGGATACAAGACAAAATTGTCATGGGTGACGAGCTTGCATCAGTGAGACCTCAGTCAATTCATCTCGACTGTATCATCTTTCTGCTCCAATAGGCCTCGTATCTTCACATCGTACAACACCTCCTCTACTCTCTTCAAGTCGTACTTCAATCCTACAGCATTTTGCAAAGAGAAGCAGAGTACAAACATATGTACATATCAAGGAGGACTGCATATGGCATGGCAGCCGAGAAGACAGTGTGCATCGGTGAGCTTGATGTGTCAGTAGGCTACAACACCTCATGCCCATGATCACGGATGGCAGACTAGAGATCTCATCGTCAATTCCCCGGGATATCTCCGCAGCTTCGATTCAAGCTAAAGTATGTCTTGGAGCAGCTCTACTGGCAGCAGGAAGGAAGAAGATCAATACCATCAAAGCGCTTGCGAAGGAAGTCATTGCGAAGGTTGAGGAGGCGGAAGGCTGCAAAGAGCTCGCTCAGGAAGGATGAGACGCGTCTGGGGCAGTCATAGTCACCAGCCGTCACCTGGTTGACCACATACCTCGGCTGCAACAAGCAGAGGTATACATAAGGAGTCACGCAGGATGACATACCGAAGCAGTACAGGCTACTGCGGTATGTCATTTGACATGTGCATAGCTAGCCAGAGTGCAAGGGTGTCTGATGAGAACATTGTTTGAGCGAAGATCAGACCATCAAATATAGACAACTTTCTTGTGGTGCAGCTGCTTCTGTCTCCGGATACAAGTCTTGTGCTGCTTCAGCAGCACAACGTTCTCGAGGACTTGAAGTAAAATTGAGCATGGCGGTGTATGGGCAACAAGTAGCATGAACAAGGACCGCCGGCCCCTGGGACTGGACCGCCAGCTGACCATCTCATTGGAGACGCTGCAGACACCTGCTCGCGGCCAGAGCACAAGGAATTGAGCTTAATGCCTGTAACATATACCATAAAGAGCCAGCCATGCTTTTTGCAATCGCGAGCATTTATGCTGTTTTCATCTATCTCCAAGTGGCGGATGAGGTTTGAGAATGCAAGAGTCAGGTTCGGATGAGTGCGTACCAAGCAGGTAGTCTTCCAAGTCCAAGGGAAACTCTGGAGTCACTGCCACATCGGGCTTCAGAGCCCGTCACAGAGCACGAGAGCACATCAGAGCCCGGCTCCCAGCTCGCACTACGAGCTAGGAAAACTCATCAGAGCTTAGGACCTCATTTGATCAGTAAATCAGAAAATCCACTGGCAATCTCGAGACCTGCAGGTCTTCGCAAAGCAATGCTCACATCCCAGGCGCTCCTGCAGCTCCTGGTGCGAGTGGAGGGAGCCCGTGCGGAGCCAGCCGATGAACGCCAGCAAGAAGACGGCCGTCTGCGTCTGGTGCCTCCAGTGGTCGTGGTATCTGTGATGACGCCGGTTGCCCAACGTCAGTGCTCGTGAAACCAAGCACAGCTATGCTCGTCTCGCTATCTCGGACCTGCGCCCGGCAAGCTCGGGCGAGGTTCAGGGCGCCTCTTGCAAACGGTGGCATTCGCGATGGCGGTCATGACAAGAGGTTTCGTCGTGCGCTGGCCCAACGGTTGAGCATAGCACTGCCGGCTCCCGCTGCGACGTCCTGGGAGCGCAGCTTCGAGACTGGGGGCGGCGGCATGGCCGCTTTCCCGGTGCGGCGACGTCAACGGGCTCGCTCCCAGAGCGGGAGCTCGGCAGCCAGCATCGGACCTGTAGAACTGGCCAGGGCGGTCAGCCATGATGGCGGCCAGCTCGGCGTAGACGCCGCGCAGCTCCGGGAGGTGGGCCTCGGCGCGCTCCAGCGCCTGCGCGGCTGCCAGCGCCACCGCCGCGGCCGTCAGCAGCGACCGCCCATTGCGCGCGTCTGAACCCTGAGTCCTGATCCTAACCCCAAACCCAAGAGGCCGAGGGCGAGGCCGAGCGGCTGCGAAGCTCCGCGGAGCAGCCATGGCGGCCCTCCACTCCATGGACTGAGCTACACCTAAACCCCAAACCCTGGACCCATGACGTGCCGAGGAGATGGCGTGTGTACTGGGTGACGGAGGACCTGAGTGGCCAAGTCCACTGGCAAGCACAGAGACAGGTGCACATCTCCTGCTGCTGAACTGACCTGCTCAGTGACCACGAGACGGCACGTAGAGGCCGCTGACCGATGCCCGAGTACCAGACGGGAACTGGGCTCACCGGCGGGCGGCGCGGCGCCGTGGACGGGCAGCAGCGCCGAGTGCATGCGCCGCGCGGCGTCCTCCAGGCGCGAGGCCACGTCTCGCAGCCGCTCCTTGACGGCGCTCGCCGCCTCCAGCTGCGCCCGGAAGGACGCGAACAGCGCCGCGATCTCGTCGCCGCCGCCGCCGCCGCCGCCTCAGGCGGCGTGGATGGTGCCAACGCCGCCAGCGCCAAGTACGAGGTTAGCCTGGCCCTGGCGCTGCCACGCAAGCTGCTGCGCTGCCTTAGTGCTGAGGCTCTAGCCAACTGAAGTCCTCGCATGGCAGCCTCGCTATGGCCGGTCTTCCAAGTGAGGAGGCCCGGCTCCCGTCCTGCTGCCGCTCGCTCAGCCCGTGCACGCCCCTGGCTGGCGGGCGCTGCTGCTGCAGTTCCTGGACGAGCATGGGGAGGTGGAGGTGCGCGTGAGGCTGCCGGCCGACACGGCACGCTGTCGCGTGGCGGTGGACACTCAGGACGACTCCCTCATCGTCGCCGCGGCACCGCCAGCAGACGGTGGCGGGGGCGACGGCGCCGGCAGTGCTTCGGCGCAGGGGTTTCCGTTGCCGCTGCTCGTGGCGCGACCACTCTACGATCGCGTCCTGCCTGCTGAGACAGTGTGGTGAGGCTGTCATGACGTTTTCCGAAACCCTGATCTAAACCCTCCCTCAAAACCTTCCCTCTAAACCCTACTCCTAAATCCTTTACCCTTAACAGTAACCCTCCGGCCCGGTATTATGGTGTAAGGCTTGAGCACAAAAAGCTTCAGCATTTGTGCTCAAGCCTTACCGACCAGGTTGAATTTTTTCAGGGTTCTAGAGTTTAAGGACTTATGGTCCAGATTGCTTGTAAGTGTTCGATTAGGGTCAAGGCTTGCAGGCTCCGCGCTGCAGGCGACTCAAGCCAGCGTGTGGTGCACCCTGGCTGCTTTGTCGCGAGGCTTAGGTTCCTTGACGAGGACGAGGGCGAGGTCGTGGTGAGCCTCCGAAAGGTGCAGCCCGGCAAGCCATGGCCGGCGCTGGTGCAGGAGTGGGCGGCTCTCGTTCGTGGCATGGGGCGCACGCTAGCCGGCACCTCAATCTACATTGTCGGCGCTGATAGCGCAGCCAGCTGGGCAGTTGCTTGCGAGCTCGCCGGCGGCCTCCAGTTGAGCCCCCTTGGCCTGCACCTGCATCTTTCAAGGTCCAGGGCCTAATGGTTAGATGTGACGTTTAGAGCTTCATAAGCTGTGTCTGTCAATCGTCAAAGTTGAGCTTGGGGATTGTGTGAGTGGAATACAGCTTTTCAGTACAGAGATGCTCAAGTTTCAGNCGTACGCCGCGGCCGCGCCGCCTCTGTACCAGGGCGGCATGGACCCCAGCGCCGCAGTGCGGCAACCCCTGCTCGACGGCCACGGGCCCGCGCCGCCGCCCCTGGGGGGCCAGCCGGGTACGGCAGCGGGAGCCTACGACGCAGCGGCGGACGACGGCTGCCAGTTCCTGGAGGTCGTCCCATCGCCGGGCTCTGCTGCCGGGGGGCTGAACGTCTTCGCCCTGCCCCGGCCGACCGACAGCCCGGACGTCGCGCCGAGCACTGGCGCCGGCAACTGCGACGCCCGCTTCGTGCGCATGACCACCAACGTGATGCCCAACTCCGAGAGCCTCCGGCGGCGGTGGCACCCCCCGCTTGGCGCAGTCATCCACCCCCTCGCCAAGATGCCAACTGGGGTATGGTGCTGCTCCTCCTCTCTCCTCTGCGAATGCAGCCGCTGTCATCCACGACTCGCTCGCACTGGTGGGAGGAGGAGGGCTAGCGCATGCCCTGGATACCTGCTGCGATGGCTCTGTCAAGCTTATATGAATCCCCATGGCTGTCTGTGCACGCCTGCTGGCCTTCGAGAGCAACAGTTTAGTGAATTGACAAGGGACACCCAGCTTCTTGGATGGTCAGGGTTTAGCTGGTGGTGCTGTCGAGGTTTAGAGGTTTGGAGGTTCGTTTCAAGGTTTTGGAGTACAGGTCCTGAGGGTTATTGCAGTTAAGCTGTTGCCCACAAGCTGTCGTTTGTTGTTCTGTTTCTCCAGGAGGACGTCCCGGTGGCCAATCCCGGAGGAGGCGGCATCGTCCGCTGCCGCCGGTGCCGGACGTACGTCAACCCCTACGTGGAATTCACCGACGCCGGCGCCGCTGGAAGTGCAACGTCTGCGGGCTCCTCAACGAGGGTGAGAGCTGCTCCCTGTCTGTAGTGCTTCGCTTTGTCACCTCGTGTAGAGTCACTGAATCACGAGCGCCGTACTTGATGTCGAACTTGCATTGGCTTGCCTTCTTTGTTTGAAAGGAGAAGCGATCAGACAAGCTTGGTTGTCTGCTCCATCCTGATGTCAGCCTGTCATGTATGACGTGGGCCTGCACTTTTGAGGCTGGTCTCATATGAGACAAAATGTTGACAAGTGGTTGGGGCTTTAGCTGAGCGACCAACTCAGACATATCTGGTAGGGGTTGTATCATTCAAGCCCCTTGACCTGTTGACATTATCTTTATCAAAACCCTGATACCAATGCGAATGTCTTCATGTTTATGTTTATCAGTGCCAGCGGACTATTTCTGTCCATTGGATCCTTCCGGACGAAGGAGGGACGCCGAGGAGCGGCCTGAGTTGGCCAAAGGCAGCGTGGAGTTCATTGCCTCTGCCGATTACATGGTCCGCCCACCGATGCCTCCCGTGTACTTCTTCCTCATTGACGTCTCCTTCTTCTCGGTGGTTTCCGGCATGCTGCAGGTACTGCTTCCCACCACACCAATCTGCTTCTCTGCCTTGCCGCAAGTGGTGCTCCTTTGATTGATCCCATATATCAGCAGGGCCACAAGCCAATCTGGACGTTTGTGCAGTGCATGCTGCAGAGCTGTCTTCTGAAGAGTCAGAGGTGTGGAATCTAGAGCTAAAAAGTAGCTTGCAGTACAGGATAATATGTCGATGAATATATCGAACTTCAAGTAACCCAGGCTGATGTAGTCACTGGTCGACATTGGTGAGTATTCTGGTATCAATTCGTTTGCTATGGATGTGCAGGTGACTGTGGACACAATAAAGGCCTGCCTCAAGAAACTTCCAGGTGACTCGAGGACGCAGATTGGCTTCCTCGCAGTGGACTCCTCCCTCCATTTCTTCAACCTCAAGGCCTCCCTCAGCCAGCCCCAGCTCATGGTTGTGGCGGACCTTGAGGAGCCCTTCCTGCCGCTACCAGACGACCTCCTGGTCAATCTGTCGGAGTCGCAGGGCGTAGTGGAAACGCTACTGGACTCGATGCCAGCTATCTATGCTGCCAACACCAATCCTGACTCGGCACTGGGACCCGCCATCAAGGCAGCTTACCTGATTCTGGTGTGAGATACAGTCCTGCAGTGTGTGCCAAACTCAATTAGACCAGCAATACTATGCAAACATTGTCGTTTATCCCATGTTGATGAATCTCATATCGAACAAACACTTCATGTATGCCTGACCTCAGCACTTGTCTTGGCTTTTGTATGTTTCAGAGTCAGCTGGGTGGCAAGTTGATGATATTCCAGAGCACATTGCCTTCATTGGGGCCCGGCCGACTGAAGCTTCGGGGCGAGGATGCACGCGTCTATGGGACTGACAGGGAGCACATCCTCAGGACAGCGGAGGATCCATTCTACAAGCAGATGGCTGCAGACCTCTCACGAGTCCAAATCTGCGTCGACGTTTTTGCCTTCTCCGACCACTATACTGACATTGCCAGTCTTGGTGAGGTGCAAATAAGCAAAAGGCACGTAGGGCTTGCTTGTGCACTGAACATTACAAGCTTGCTCAATGACTCATTCATGTGTTCTTTGAGATCACATTAGTACTGATGTCATGATCACAGTCATGTGACCTCAGTGTTGCTAATTGTGTTACGTGCTCTACTGGTTTACCTCAACAGGCACACTGGCAAGATATACAGGCGGGCAAGTCAACCACTACCCTGGTTTCAGGATTGGCAGGGACGGGGACAAGTTCAGCCGGGAATTTGCACGGGTACTCGTTCGTGAGACGGGGTGGGAAGCTGTTATGCGGATACGGTGCGGCAAAGGTAATTATAGGCGGGCATTTATTACTCACCCACGTGCCTTTTTGAGTGGTAGGACCCATGTGCCTTTTTGAGTGGTAGGTCCCTTTTGTTGCAGAGAGCAATGCCACGATGACTATGTCACTCAGTCTGACTGCATGCTCCGTGTCTGTGCAGGGCTGAAGATTTCCAGTTTTCACGGCCACTTCTTCATCAGAAGTACAGACCTTCTGGCAATGCCAGCCGTCGACTGCGACAAGGCCTTTGCAATCCAGATTTCTCACGAGGAAACGTTGCTGACGACCCCAACAGTATACCTACAAGCTGCCCTCCTGTATGGCCGAGCTACCCTGCTACTTTTCACGATCTCAGATACCCTGCTGATGTCGCAGAATGCGCAAGTGTATGTCTCAATGGCACAGAACAGAATTTGACATACTTCTATCACTTCAGCCTGTCCACTTTATTATCTGAATGAATGTGCTTCACAACTCACATAGTGTTTGATGCCACGTACATACAGGTACACCTCATCCTCTGGTGAGAGGAGGATTCGTGTACACACAATGGCTATCCCGGTGGTTGCAGACCTCGGAGAAATGTATCGGGCTGCTGATGCCGCAGCAATCACCGCTGTCATGTCAAAACTTGGTGGGTCCATCTACCTCCTCATGCCTATGACAAATTTCATCATCAATAATCGGCAGGGCTCATCAGAGGCCCGGTGTGCAGTAAAGAGGCAAGATTGCAATGGAAGCCATCGCTGGCTGGCTAACAGCCTGACTTTGTGCATTGCAGCCATTGAGAGGTGCCTCACAAGCCGCCTGGAGGATGCGAGGCAGATGGTCCAGACCAAGTGCATACAGGCCTTACGAGAGTACCGTGGGCTGCGCCACCCGCGGTACTCGAACAGAGGAGGCGTGCTTCTGTTCCCTGAGAGCCTGAAGCTCTACCCGCTCTTCTCACTGGCGCTCTGCAAGACGTCTGTCCTGCGAGGTGGCTTCCAGGAAGTGCCCATTGATGAGAGGTCGGCTGCCCTTTTTGAGATGATGAACATGCCAGTCCACCGATTGCTGAAATACCTTTACCCCTCATTCATGCGGATTGACGACATGGACGCTGATGTAAGATACTACACTCACCAGACCCAATATCAGCTAGTCTTACATGACACATGAATCTTGCTTAACCTTGGCTGGCGCAGGCCTTGTTGGGCTGTGATTTGATGGTAAGTATAGCCAGCATGTTGGCTTATCAGCACACTAAGTGGACGCCAGGTGTAACCAAATATAAGTTGCTTCTGATGGCAGCATTTGCTGATGCCACACGGATTGCAGCGCAACATAGTACCAACCTTTGCTTAACCTCAGCTTTTCAAAGGCTCCAGCAGCTTTACATCTGAAGCAGTAGCCAGCATCTAGGCTCATTACTCAAATCGTGCAGGCCAGCACCATTGCTTCACTGGCTCACTTGCTGATGTGAACAACCTGCGTGGCAGTGTGGCAAGGTCATCGATGGTTTGGTCAAGATGCCCCGTGTGCTCCCTCTCATCAGTAAGCTGCTGGATGGGGCCGGGGCCTACCTCCTGGATGATGGGTTGCGGATTATATTGTGGCTAGGGCGGGAGCTCCCGCCTCAGTTTCAGGAGCGATTGCTTGGGCCAGCCGCTGGCATTCCGAATCTCAGCCAGGTGAGTCGCCTGGCTCTTTGAGGAGCATCTTGACCTGAACTCCTTGGATGGGGCCCTTGTTGTGCCAAATGTCCACATTGCAAATGAATGTTCCAACTTTGTGATATATGGAATTCTGCCCTCAATGATTTGTTGTACAATGAGCATGCTTGTCAAAACGGAATGGTAGTTCTCCGACATGATCCAGCTTGAGCACATACTAACAGCTGTCATACCCCCTGCTGGCTGCCCAAGCAGGTCCCCGTGATTCCTCAGGACAACCCTCTGTCTCGGCAGGTCTTTGCCATAATGGAGGAGCTGAGGCGGGAGAACCCCGTCTACCAGCAAGTGATGGCCATCCGGCAAGGCGAGTCAAGCAGGGAACTGCTTCTCTATCACAACATGGTGGAGGACCGCAGCGCAGCAGGTCTGAGCTATGAGGAGTTCATGAGACATGTGTACAATCAAGTCCAAGCGAGGGCCTGAGGCATGTCCCTGGCCTTGGCTCAAGCTCCATTGAGACGGCTGAGTGCCGAAGAGGGCACCCCAAAGCAGGGGTGACCTCTCTCCTCAGATTTGGGCACCTTAAATCATGCCCGCTGGTTCGGTCCAGCTCCTCGGTTGTGCTCTACGGGTGCACTTTGACGAGGGTTGCGAGATTGGGTTGCTACATCACGCACTTAAGTTTGCACTGGCACAGTGCATCTTGTGGTACCAATGCCACATCAACTGAATGCATTGGGGCCTGACATCATAGCCTGACTCAATAATTGGAGGGTCAACATGCGCAGCAGCAACATAGAGTTGTGTATAGATTCACATCTTGACATCCCATCTGGGCAAGAAGAAGCTGATTAATGTGTGACAGGGTGGAGGATGTAAGTCTGCGCATAATCATTTGTCAACAAGCTAACAAGATACATTGACAAGCCTCCTACTCTACCAAATAGATCTGCAGTCCTTCACCATTGCAGACTAGTTGACTGAGACAGGATAAACAGCCAATGTGTCCTCTAACAGCTCAGTTTGTAGATAAAAGCAACACCCAGTGGCCTGTGACGTGAATGAGAGCTTTAGCTTGTGACGTGCTCAAATGCGTCCTTCTTTAGCACTCCCCTGGCGGTCCAACTCGACAGCTACTAATCAGGACAAATATAGAATGGCACGCAACTTGCAAATGACCAGATGCAAGACTGCTTCCTCCATGCCTTCTCCAGAAACGCTCCAAAGACCACGACACTGATGCGTTGACCTACAGATACATAGATCTCCTTGCGAGTGCAAAGCATGCGCATTTGCATGAATAGTAGATAGACCCACATGGCAGGCCACAACAAGCCGTTATCTGACCAAGCAGGATCAATGGAGTCAAGGCAGCATGAGGCTCCATAGACTCTTGGCAGCGAGCCTGTACGGCGCGCGCAGCGAGACGGGCGCCGCCCAAATCAATGATGATTGTTACGCCAGCAGCCAATGGTAGCTGCTGCAGCAGAGACACACTTCGACCCCGCTATGATGGCCGTATCTGGTTTGTGCCATCTGACCTCAAGCAACACAAGTTAATGGGGGCTGCGTGGCAAGCCTAGTCCTCGTAAGTGCGGCACTCGTCAGCCTCGGGGGAGTCCTGGCAGAACTTCTCGAGCGGGTCGGACGCCTCGGGGCTCTTGGCCCGCAGCCGCTCGTCCGCGAGCGTGGCCGACACCTCCTCCACCTCGTCCCAGGCGGCGGCGCACTCCCCGTCCTGCGTCGGGTGCGCGCACGCCTCCTCCGCGTCCGAGATCATCTTCTGGATGTCCACCTTGCTCGGCGGCGGGCTGGCCATGGCCACCACGGCGCGGCGCAGGCGCCGCGGCGCCGGAGCGGCCCACCGGGCGGCAGCGCGGGCGCCGGCGGCGGCGGTGCAACTTTCGATGCAGGTATCCTGGCCTGCACAGCGGCCCTGGTCCAACACCCGGCCTTCCTGGAGACGCCGGCTGCTGTGCACCAGGCCTCCCTGCCTGTGAGCCGAGGGGGTCTGGGCTGCCGCCCGCTGGCTCGTGCCTGCCGGGCAGCACACCTGGGGAGTTGGGCGCAGGTTGCGGCTTCGGTGGCNNNGGGGGGGGGGGGGCGGGCGGGGGGGGGGGGGGGGGGGGGGGGGCGGCGACGACGTCGTCGTCGTCGCCGTTCCGCTGGCTCCATGGCAATCTCCGCGCCGCGCCTGGCCTTCAGGGCCGCGCCGCCGCCGCTGTCCGCAGCGCACTGCCGCGCGGCGGCGGCGGCGCCGGCGGAGGGCCGCGCGGGCGCCATGGTCAAGGTGGCGGTCGGCCAGATGACGGCGTCGGGCGACCAGGAGGCCAACTTCCGGGTCTGCCGTGGCCTCGCACTGGTGCGCACACAGGGCCTTCACATTGCTTCAAGAAGGTCCTATGATTTAGCTTACTTGAGCTGAGAGGCTTCGTGCATGTGCTGCTTCTGAGGACACCTAGGCAGAGGTACCTACGATGCCAATAGGTTGGCGCTGCTGCACTTGCGGTACCAGGAAGCTGCCGCAGCGGATGCCAAGCTGCTCAGCCTGCCAGAGTGCTTCTCGTTCATCGGAGCCCGGGACGGCGAGTCCTTAGCAAGAGCCGAAGCTTTGGACGGAGCCGTGATGCAGCGGTACCAGGCTTTGGCCAGGTGAGCATGTTGTTAATGACAACTCCTGTCTGCACCAGTGCGATGGCCCGCTTGGCCGATCAACCCCGGATACTACTGAAGCCTGCAGCCGCTGATATATTTTTGTAATTGTAATTGGATGAGGAATTGGATGAGGAATGAATATGCTCTTTCTGAATTACTCATCAAGTTTCCTGTGCAGGGAGACGGGCATTTGGCTGGCACTGGGGGGCTTCCAGGAGGTTGGGCCAGATAGCTCGCATCTGTACAACTCACATGTAATCCTCGACAGCGAAGGCTCCATTCGTGCTTGCTATCGTAAGATCCACTTGTGAGCGCCTGACCTTACATACTGCGCTTTTGGAGGAACTAGTTGTCAATGGAGCATCGAGTTTGGAGTAAAACAAGGCACCGTCTGCACAGCTTGCACTCTTTAGGTAGAAGTCGTCACGCCTTTGTAAGCCTTGTAATGCATGCAGCCTACACATTTTGGCTGAAAGACAATTGGTGAAGAGAGCCCTTGTTGAGCCGTGTGCATCCAGGTTCGACCTTGACATCCCTGGACAAACCCGCTTGGTAGAGAGCAACTCAACAGCAGCAGGCGACGAAGTCGTTGCAGTTGACAGCCCTGCTGGCCGACTTGGTTTGACAATATGCTACGATCTTCGCTTCCCTGAGCTTTACCAGCGACTGAGATATTCGGAGGATGCCGAGGTAGGCATTGGCAGTCTGCCAATTGTGGGGAAGGACCTCAGAAGAGAGCTATGATTTTGGTCACTGTCCAATAAGAAATTTCTCTGTGCTTGTTTGGGTGGATATGGAGTCATATGTAGAAGCTTCAACATGAAGAGGCCTTGATGTCCAATTGATGCAGCACAAGAATTGAATATTTAGTAAAGCATGTGTAAATAAGTGCATTGGGCTGATCATGAAGAAGCAGTGAGGTGTAACCCTCACTTTCGTGTGCTAATTCTTGCAGATACTCCTCGTCCCGTCAGCATTTACCAAGAAAACGGGAGAGGCACATTGGGAAGTTCTCCTTCGAGCACGTGCTATAGAATGTCAATCGTATGTGAGTACAATCATTGCTGCTCGTCACAGGGGTTAGTGACAAAGCTCTTTGACGTGCCTGCACTGGAGTTTCCAGCGTCAGGGCATGCCAGTTGACAGGCATTTGATCTGAGCATTGCTTCAAGTGCAAATGAGCAGGTTGTTGCTGCTGCGCAAGCAGGGAGGCACAATGACCGCAGAGAAAGCTTCGGCCATGCTCTGATCATTGACCCTTGGGGTAATGTAATAGCTCGCTGCAAAGGTACGGCTGCATGCCTCTCATGACAAGCATTTTCCTGCAGTGGCTGAGAGCAACAATTGTGGAGAAGGATGTGTATTCTTGGGGCTCTTCCATGCTCATATCTATGATGTTCTCGCTTGCGCCCTGCTGGCAGATCCTCTTGCCACAGGCATTGCTGTGGCTGACATTGATCACGACTTTCTTACCTCAGTCCGGACAAATATACCTGTAGAGCAGGTGCAAGCACAATGTCCTTGCCATTATAATGACGGTCTATCTAATGTGCCATGCTTGCACATGATTGTCAGTGTCTTGATTGGCTGGAAGCTTCCCAAGTGACTCACAAATTGCTTATTTGATGTGGCAGCACCGGCGCTATGACATATATGGAATGAAAAGGTCAGATGCCAGGATGTGAAGGAAATGTCACTGCATTTTCCGATTTCTGTACAATTCACATAGGCAACTCTGTTGCAAGAATATTCAATTTAGAGTGGGCACTCCAACATAGTCAAAGCTAGTGCCCCATATCTTTCAAGAGTATTTGCAAACCGCTGTACTGTCAGACGTTGAGTGACTAGGCTTGTACCATGTCAATGCTCAACCTGCCTAGCTAAAGTTCTTCGAGCAGGCGGATGTATGACTGCACAGAAGGAACGGTTGGAGAGTGTACGAGAGGGATGTCTTTGTCTCATTTTTATAACAACCACACGCAGACTCAATAAGCTTGGATGCCCCATTCGGATGATCAAACGTGCTGCCTGATGCTGAATGCAACTCGCACAAGAGGTGTGGCAGGAGTTAGTTTGTAGCATCTTGCAATACACTGACAAGCTACTAGGTGTATACTGGCAGTGGCTTCACTGTGCAAGCTGGCTATACCTCACGCAAGAAAACCCTTCACAATCAGGACAGGGCAATGAGCATGATGTGCGCAGTAGTCAGTAACACTCCCAAGTAACAACCTGGACAAACCAACAATAAGTCCTTGGAAAGGCCTCTGGCAACATTTGCGCTCTTGCTTATTAGGACAAACACGATAAGCGATATGAAAATCACGCATAATGGAAAGGGCTACGCAGCCTTCTAATCATGCAGGCTTGCCAGCCTCTAAGTAACCTCTGCTTGCTACTTCATCATGTGTGATGTCAAACTGCAACAGCAGTCGAATATGCTGCCCACTCTCACAGTTTTTCCTCACATATACACGCAGTCGATGAGGGGGAACCAGCACGGAGCTGGCGCCAGATAAGCAAGTACCTTGACAATGTACCTCGCTCATGAGAACCCAGAACAAGCAAGTCCGCCTTCATGGCAATGGCAGCCATACAAAGGCTTTCCCCTGCCTCTCCCACTGTCACCTCTCCGGTTGCATCAACCTGGGAATGGAGCAGAGGCAGATGACAGTACAGGACATATCTTTGTCACAATTCCCGCATTTGTTGCTCTTTCTCACGCTGAAGTTAGCAAGTGCTTGGCTCATTTCTAGCTCCAATATACCAAAGAGCTGTCAACTGGGGCTTCCAGATTTGTGGCCACGATGTCCAGGAAAAGGTGGTGCTGGGCTCTCATCTCAAGCATGGGCATTCACCTGCCTTAGCAAGCAGGAGCTGATGGCTTCCTTCATCAGATTGTTTGCCTCCAGTGACCCGCTTGTCTCGCGCAAGTGCACAGCACTGGCAGACATGGGGAAGGCTGCCAAGGAAACATGTGAAGGAAGTCTGATGCAGTGCATGTTGGGGTACACTGGGGATATGGAATCAGCGAGGAGGATGCTTTTGACATCTCCCTGGTGGACAAAGCACGTTAAGTTGCCTAATGAGCAGATTGGGGTTGTGCCTTCAAGGGTGGTTGATGGCTAGCTCATGACGCTGTAGTTGCAGACTGGAATTTCAACTTTGACAAAGATTTCGACGCTCGAGAAGCTGCACGGCACCATATCAGTCTGAAACGAAGCAATGGGCTCAAACTACGACAGAATTTCAAAGGCAGAGTGCAAGCTTTCCAGCATCCAGGAGCTTATGCCTACTGGCACCCTTATAGCGAAAAGCCGCTGCAGTACGCTCATAACATGAGGACGACGCTCTGCGAGCGCGGAGGTAAGGCGGGGTGGGAGTGGGGCGCAGCACCTGGGCCGGGGTCCATGATGCTGGGGAGCGGCAGGACGTGGAGGAGGTGCAGCTCGTCGCGCGGGTCCAGCAGGAAGTCCAGCGCCCAGGCCAGCGCGGCGCGGCCGCGGCGCCCGCCGTCCAGCGCCACCAGCAGCCGCCGGCCGCGCCGCGAGCTCTCGCCCATGCCCGCCGCCGCGCCCGCC
>WELB01000030.1:180897-197933 GCA_009602725.1 Spirogloea muscicola
AAAAAAAAAAAAAAAAAAAAAAAAAAAAAAAAAAAAAAAAAAAAAAAAAAAAAAAAAAAAAAGGCGGTGGCGGCGGCGGCGGCGGCAGCGGCGGCGGCGGCGGAGGCCCGGCATGGCGTGCCTGGCGCTGGCGCTGCAGCCGGAGCAAGGGCCCGACATCCTGCTGCAGACGTGAGCTCGCCCCGGCGCTCGCCCTCGCCGCTCGTGCTGCGCTTCACTGCCATCACTGGCAGGTCGCGGCTCTGCGTGCCCCGCTGACCTCGTTCTGAGGCTGGTACCCGCGGCGGCGGCGGCGGTGGCGTCTCGGCTCGTCAGGCGCGCGTGGTTCCCGCTGGCGCGCGCCATCGCGGCGTCGGCGAGCTTCCGGGCGACGCGCAAGGCGTACGCACTTCGCGGCGAGGATGCCGCCGGGGACGATGCCAACGAGAGGTGCGCCGACAGCTCCAGATGTTACTGGTCGACGCTGCTGACAGGGGTTAGCCCTTTGCTCCGCGTGCACACAATGCACGGAAGCAGCGACTTCATTGGCCAGCTTGCACAAGACTGGAGCATCTCAATGACCTGTCAAGGCTACAGAAGGGGTCCTTCGGACCTTGCACTCTGGCCGCTGGCCAGTGAGCTCTCTTGTGAGGCGCAATCGCTGGACAGCTCGAAGCTCCACAGTCACTGTCATGCCCCGTCCACAGTGCTGGAGCCAGATGGACTGGCTGAGTGCAGCTGGCCCTTGCTCTTTGTGTGCGGCTGCGCTCAGGCTCGGCGACGACCCCCTGGCAGCGTCCAGCGGCCAGGTCGTGGTCGGCACTGACAATAAGTGAGAGGCCTCTGCTTTGGACTGTGTGTGGGACCAAAAGAGTCAGGCAGTGCAAGAAGGTCCTGGATTTTGGTACTCTTGTACTGGTGTGCAGATAGAAATCCATTGTGGCCAGCTCAAATGTGGTGGGGTTCAAGCTGTAGTGAACACTCCTTGCGCTGTCAGCTCGGACAGCGGGGTTGATCACTTGGACAGCGGGGTTGATCACTTTCATAGAGCCCCTGGCTTGCCCCTACAGTGGTGCTGCTCGAGAGATAGGGGCCGCCACCAATATGAGCAGCAGTATGAATTGTATAGGCGCTGGTGGTACAGTAACTAGTAAGTGGATTTTGCTTAAGGATGTGTCTAATAAGGTTGACTCTCTGACCTCGCAGTGCTCTCTCAATACAACAGCTGACAAGCCTGGGAGACCTCCAGGTATCGGGTGGTGTACCGGCTGGTAAACAGCGTCTACGTGCTCGGGATCACCAGTGCAGACGAGAGGGACATCTTCAACAACGTGTTTGACTGTGCTGCTACTGTCAACAGAGCTGTCACCATTCTCGTCTCCACCTGCAGGGGGGTTGACGTCACAGCCGAGAAGCTTGCTCGAAAGTACCCCGAGGTCGGACTTCTCCAAGACGAAATGCAGATGCACAGTGTGGGATTGCACGTGTGCCACCTGTAGGGCTGCATTGCTGCATTCGTGGTCTGTTGAGACACTTGTGTGTACCTTCATTGAGAATGTTGAACAGACTGGCCTCCTCAATACTGGAATGTTTTGCGCTGCTGCCTTGGGCTACAGGTCTACATCAGGTTGGATGCAGTGCTGGCAGGAGGCCCTGCCTTTCGTTTGGCAAATGCTTATGCTGTTGCACAAGCTGACAGCGAGAGCAAAGCTCGAGGAGCTGAGAGCTGGAATCAAGTACGACATATATCTGTGGAGCGGCTGGCCAATATAGAGGTGCTCATCTTCTCTTTCTGCAGCCCTGCCTACCTGACCGGTATTTTGCACTGTCCTTGCTTTCGTATGTTGGCCAGCCGAACTCCTAGGAAATCACACCCATGCTTTCACTTGAAGCAGACTTTTGGTAACAAGAGGTAAATAAGGTGGGCTCGGCAGTCCTTACCCAATCAGCACATTTCTTCCTAGTCAGCTTCTGCCTTGATTCATGCCAGCTAAATACATGGCAGCTTTAGCAGCCAAGACTGTTGAGGTACTCCGGTGACAGTGCTGCAGCCAAGACTGTTGAGCTACTCCGGTGACAGTGTAAGACTGCTGAGGTGCTCCCAAGTAGTCTGATGGCAGCACAGCATGCTGTAAAAGGTTATCAAAGTCTCAAAGTTGCCATCTCCTGTGCTATAAAAAGTGCGACCCTTTGCCGCAGGTTCTTTCTTCATCAATGTTTGAGCTTCCCAAAGAGACCCTGGCGGCAGGGGACGAGGTTGCTGCACAGCAGGCATTGCCATTCCAGCAACTGGGCAAAGATGCTAGTCAGCCTGCAATCGAGAAATCTGCAGCAGAATCAGACGACCCATTTGCTGCGAGCGCAATCGTGCCGGTCTCCACTGCAGACCTAGCAGGAACATTCAAGAGGGATGGGGCAGCCACGGCCTTGGATCCTACAGCTCTGCTGGCAGGGCTGAAGGTGTCACCCATTGACAAGGATGCAGTTGAAAGCGTGGTGGTCACAGAGGAGGGCTTCGAGGGAGAATATGGCGGCCTGGACTTTGATGACAGTGACCGAAACTTCCTGGGCGAGGGCTTCGGCGGAGGAGCTGCTGCTTTCGGCGGAGGCTTGGATGCCTCCGAATTTGGGGCGGAGGCTGCGAATGAAGATGCATTTGGAGGAGGCCTAGGGGGCCTGGCGGGCAGCGGCCTCACCGGTGCACCAGAGGCTGCAGCTGGAGCTGAAACTGCCAGGGACAAGACTGCTGCCGCGCCTGTCGACGACTCCTCGACAGCTAGCACACGTAAGGCGGATGCTTGTCTGCATCTGCAGTATCTTCCTGATATCTCCTTTTCAGGTCAAAGGAGCCTTTGTGCTGGGCCGTCTCTCATTTTAGTTCGTTAGAGCCTATCCTACCTCTTTCAGTGAGCACTTCTAGCTTTTTGTCATCTATATGGTGGGTCTGGGCCTCGGCCATTAAAAGGGGCACACACTCGAGTGACCTCCTAACGAAGCTCCTCGACTACCCCCTCAGCCATCTTACATTGTCTCTTGCTGAATTTGTGCACACTCTTTTGCATCAATAGGTGGAGCCCCTGCATTCGACCCTGGTTTGCCAACTTTGTGGATCTCTGAAGAAATCAACGCGGACTTCCGAGGAACTAGATTGCAGAGAGTGGGCTTGCAGGGCACTGTCCACATGTCCCCGCCACCTCAAGCGCTGGCCAATCACAGCAGCAAAGACATTGATGTCTCGTTCCGCCTCGAAGGTGCCATGGGCATCAAGGTGACGATTGTGGCATCAGTGCTATTCACTCAATCATGTTCCTCATGAGAAATTTAATGTCAGCTTAGCAGGTTCTCCTTGTTTGCTGATGGAAGTGTCTCCGATCTTGATATAACGATCTGGGCATGCACATGCAGAGAGCTGCTGTCCGAAGTGCGGTGGCCAGCTCTTTAGGAGAAAACGCCTACCATGCTCGCATGGGCCCAGCAGATGAACCAACAGCTATCTTAAAGTACCAGCTCCAGCCGCGTTTCTCGCCCATTCCTCTTCTCCTCAGGTTAGCGGTGAAGACAAGTCCTCATCATCCATGTTGCTGTGATGTTCGTCAGGACACATTGACCACATTGACCAGCATTCATTCTTAGTGCGTTCCAACCTTTGGATTCGGGCCTTCTCTCTTTCTTGCATGTCCTTCTGACTCCCTTTATCCTTGTTGTCTGCCATAAAAGTGGCACTCAGCTCTCTTTATTGTTGCAAGAAGAATGACCACAAGGCGAGGTGACAGCTCAGTGTGTGTCATGATTCAGGTCTGTAAGAAATTTTGGTGATGCATAAGCCTTGGACCTTCAGCATGCATGTCTGTTTTGTTGGATTAATTGGTCTATGAGGCAAGCAGCTCAAGGACTTGTTTAACTATGACCTCCTCACGTGTGACAGTACGTTGCAAACCCGTACCTTACTGGTGAACTTAGAGACGTGGTCTTTACTTTGACTCTTCCAGCTGACCCGTCAACAGTAAGGATGAGCCCAAGGTGAGCTGTTCCTTGCTGATCTGAGACTCCTCGTCTTTGCTTGTTCTCTTTAACAGAGATTTTGCTGCTATGTATGATATATGGTCATTCTGGTCCTTATACATTTGCCTCAAAAGACAAGTCTTTGACACAATCATGCGCGACCATTCCGCACACAGGGGGCTGTTTGATCGAGCAACCAAAGAAGTGCGATGGCAGGTCCAACAACTCAAGGTACCTGCCAATCATTATCGGTTGAAGGGAGATTCCTTCAGACTGTCATCCTGACACTGCCAGTCGTTATGGAGATGCATCAGCAGCACAGATCAGTCTATCAATGACGTTGGAGACCATGCAAGAATCACGCTTTCTTTGTGAATCAGGGCAGTTATGCTCGATGCGAGTTCATTCTTTCCTGTGAAGTGGTCAATCTGGAAGGTAGTCATATCAAGGTGTTGTATACTTGTTATTGGGCTTTGCAGGCACAAGATGGGCCACAGAGGCTTCGCTTGGAGATGACAAGTGAGGCCAAAGGAATTGGGCTTGCCTTTGAGGAGGAAGAGGAGATCAGCGAGGGGGACAAGACAAATGAAGAAGACGAGAGACGCAATAGGCTAGAAGCTCTCAGAAATGTTAAAGGTTGTGTACAGTTTTCCTTCACAGGGCAGTCACTTTCAGGAATCACACTTGCTCCAGCTGCCGAGCAGGCAGTTGTGGACTTTAATAGAGGGGAAAATGACTATAGGGCGGGGAAATTCCTCTGCTCATAGATACGTCTACACGGTTCGCAATCATGCGTGTCTCTCAGACACTTCGCATATAAGACATCACAAAGTCAAGCAGGTGAAAGAAAGAAAGGTGGGATTGCCTGTGGAGGGCAAAGAGGTTGATGGTACAAGGCATGCAAGTGCAAGGCATGCAAGCCCCCTTCTACACAAAGAGCAGTGTTCAAGACGGGGGCAGCCCAACTTATAGCAAGACAAGCATTAAGGATGAGGCTATCTATGATGCTAATTGATTGGCCCATCGGAGGACACAGAGGCATTGATGGCATCAGAAGCAAGTCAGAATGTAAGTGCTGGAAGACGCCCTCTGAATAGCAGATTAATTAGCTACTGTGCTGCCAAGCAATGCCAAGTAGAGCACAGAGGAGTACGAGGATGTGTCTATCATGCGAGGAGGCTGCGGTCGCTGTGAGGGTTGGGGGGGGGTGGGGTGGGGAGGCCGGCCCGAAGTGGCGTGGTATGGCTTGACCATAAGAAAGCAGGACGCAGCAGAGGTAGAGCACTTGCCTCCACCTCCTCGTGCCACTGCCTCAGCACAAGCTAGAACAGCAGCAGCCACGGTGCCGGCGCTTCGCTGATATGTTCCGTGATGCAGGACCAGACGCATGTTGCAGGATATAAGCGAAACTGCTGCAGATGTTGGAGGACGGGTATGACTAGCCTGTCAAGTTGCACAAGAACGAGGGTTGTCGTTGATGACCGTTTTGGAGCGAGGGCTGAGGAAAGCACGAGTTGAAGGTTCACGATTATACTGGTTGACCAAAAGGAAGAGACAAGGACCAAGCGAGAAGGTGAGGGCAAGGCCATCGTGATTGAACGGGCAGCTCCTGCAAATCTGACCGGTAGCCTCCGAGCAAAAGCTGGACGCTGAACATGCTGGCAAACAAAGGAGAAGCAGAAGCATGACATTGGAGCCAAAGTGCGCCGTAGCTCTGTAGTGCATGATCACATAGCCTGCGACTGTGGTAGGAATGCTTACAGGTGCAAGCAAGATACTGACATAAGCGACTTTAGCAGATGTAGCCCTGATGCTCCCAATACTGGCAGTGCCACGTGACACCACCACAGCTACAATCTGGAGGGGGCCGTTCCAGAGATGTCGTGCATGACAACGACCAGCCGGGAAGAGAGACAATAGCAGTTCGTCATCGTTCGTAAAGCTCAGCCTGATTCAGTCCAATCCCGCCTAGTCCAAACCATTGTTTTCTGCACTGCATTTTGGCCAAAGCCTGCACTGCAGTAGTTGCTGACTCAAGGTGCGAGGTCTATCTGTTGTAAGTCGTAGTGAGATATTGGTAGATATCAAGAGGGATGACCTAACACCAAGGTACCGCTCCTGTCTAGTCTCACCTATTGTCAAAGCCAGGCTATCATATTTAGCCACTGGGCCACCTAGCAGAAGCCGTCTTCCAGATTCTTACGTCGTGGGCCTCCCTTTCTGAGTGGTTCGTAGCTGCTTTGTTTCTTTCGGTGCTTGTTATTCTTTGCGCTTCCCCTGGCCCCCTTCTCGTGCTTTGTTCATTCTTTTTTGGGCTGGCTTTCCCAGCCCCTATCCTCAATGGGCGAGCACTTTCTTCTTCTTTCTGGGCTGGGTTTTCACAGCCCCCGCCCCATTCGAAAGAGCTCACTTCACTCGAAGAACTTTTCCATCTAACTCGGGGAGAGAAGGGGCGCGGTGCGCATGAATCAAAAGAGAGGCCGAATCAAGCCAATACACTGTTCAGGCAATACGTAGTGCAGAAAACATATGATAGAGAGGAGAGCTCGCCCATTGAGGATAGGGGCTGGAAACGGCTACACATGATAAGGCTACAAAAGCCAAGCCCTATGCTAAGGTCGCTAATGTAGCAGCAGTGAGACGGTGTGGAAGACGGTGGTTGGGGAGACGGTATCGATGACGGCGCCGGCCGCTCGGCTTAGCGCGGGCCGCGGCGGGCCGTAGCTGGCAGCCCTGCCGGCCCCACGTGCGCACGTGGGCGACCCCCACGGCCGCCGAAGCTTCCGCGGAAGCTGCAGGCGCGTGCGCGCGGCCCGAGCCTCTCGTGCGCCGTCCGATTGGCGAGCGCGGGCCGCGCGGCGCCGCTCGATGCGGCGGGCCTCTCCCCCTTCTGGAGACCCGCACGGGTGCTGACGGCAGCACTGGTCAAAGCTCTCCCCTCCTGCCTTCCCCCGGGGCAATTGCCGCGGGAAGCCGCAGCGTCAAATCCCCCCCCGCCTTGTCCCCCCCCCTCTCCCGTACCACTTTCCCCGAAACAGTGAATCATGGCTTTTCCAGATGCTCGCCCACCCGCCCCAAGGCCCCCCCTTCGGCGCGCTGGCCCTCCATGACTCTGCGTATAAGGCTTGGCCCCTCCGTAGCTCCGTAACAAGACTTGCCCAAACCTCCCTCCCTCCTCCCCAGCAGCGCCCCGCCAAGCCCAGCCCCCGCTCCGCCCACGCCCCACCACCTCCGCTCGCCAGCAGCTCGCCATGGCGCCCATCACCCTCTACGGCCACCCCATCTCGGTGCACGTCCGGCGCGTCCTCACCGCCGCGTACGAGAAGGGCCTCACCGAGCAGGACATTGTGCTGCAGCCGGTGGACATCTTCCACATGAAGCACCAGGAGGGCGAGTTTCTCGAGAAGCAGGCAAGTGGACCTGCTCGGTAGTCCTCAGCAGCGGCCCTGGGGGTTTGCCACAACGGCAATGTGCAGCTTGGCCTAGATTCTCTCTAAGTACCCGCCTTGGAACATCTGCAAGCACTTGAGCTAGCTCCTCTCCAGATTGAGCTTGTCATCTATCTTTCTTCATACTGGAGGAGCCAACATTGATGTACTCGTCTTTGCTCCGTGCAGCCATTCGGCCTTATCCCAGTCATGGAGGACGGGCAATTCATGCTCTATGGTCAGTTCCCCTTTCCTCTATACTGTTCTACATCACACAACTGAAACGTCACACAACTGAAGCTGCGTGCGTGTATGCAATCGCACTAATAAAGCACCAGTCTCCTTGAGCAGCGATGCCCAATGCAGGTTGAGGTCTAATATATATATAGCCCATCATTGTGCAGGTGGTTACATGGACAAGTCCGTGACACATTGTAGACTTTGCTTACGCTCGTTCCTAATTTCTAGTCCATCTTGATGTGTGTGAACAGAGTCCAGGGCGATCGCAAGGTACATCGCTGAGAAGTATGAGGGCCAAGGGACCGACCTGCTTGGGTCCAGCCTAGAGGAAAGGGCTCTAGTCGAGCAGTGGCTTCAGGTGGAAGGCCAGGAGTTCAACAAGCACGTCTCGATCATCGTGCGGGAGCTGGTGAGCTTTTGACTCTGCCCGGTTGCCCACCAAGCTGCAGGTCACCGTCTGATGCGTTGGACATATGCCGAGGTCTGGATTCTGATCGTTCCTGCAGGTGGCTGGTCAGGGGATTCTTCAGATTGTTGTCCTGATGTCTGCCTCCCATGGCACAGCAACCCTGCCATGCTTGGTGCTCTGCATCACTCAGGATGACTGCGTCAAGAATCGACTCTAGAAATTTGCCTTGTCACCTGCAGGGCTTCAAGAAGGCGGTAGGGCCACCTCTGTTCCCTGAAGAGGTGAATGACTGGCTGGCCACCGACGCAACACATAAACTTGAAAAAGTGCTGGACGTCTATGAGAAGCATTTGACAAAGCACGAGTATCTTGCACTGGACAGGTTCACGTGAGTGTCTCTGTCCCTCCAAGCAAATTGGGCAGCCCCTGACACAAGGGTATGCCAGCTAGCTAGTACTGAGCTTCTTGTAAAGTCTGCTGGAGCAAGCTATTTGTTGTGCTGTGAGCACCACTTTTCTGGAAACTCCACCTTTACTGGGCTGTCATGCACCCCGGACTGACAGCTGCTTCTTGTTCTGGCAGCATGGCTGATCTTTCGCATCTACCATTCACGGATTACCTGTTCAAGTTGGCCAAGAAGGGCGACCTTATTGAGAGCAGACCCCACGTCAATGCATGGTGGAAGCGCATAAGTAGCCGTCCTTCTTGGATAAAGGCCGATGTCTAGATCTCGGAGGGGCTCGCTGGTCATTCACCTGGCGACAATTTGTGCTTAAAATTCTTTTGAATTGCAATAAAAGCAGCTTGCACCGAGTACCTGCTCATTGACCTGTGTAACACCGAATCCTCGTTCACGAGATTCTGCAATCAAGGACTCTTACTCTCACAGTAACTGGTGCTAATCAAGCATGAGCGTACTAGAATTTTTATTTCTCTTTCCCGAAAAGCAACTTTTATTATTGTTGCAACGTGCTCTTTCCTGTTGTGCTAGCTCAAGGAAGACATGGCTCCTAAAGCCATGGTTGTAAGAAGCTCGCTGGAAGACACCTCTACATATAGCTGGTCCGCAAAGACTGCAAGGACTGAAAGTCCAGTAAAGACTGCACAGACTGCACAGATCACACACCAAGAACCAACCGTATGAAAGTTACTGGAAGGCAGAGCATTTTCAAGGAGTGCACCGGCGATGTGTCAAGTGCCACGAGACACAAACTCGTGCAAGTTGTTCTTCACTAAAGCTGCGGTGATCTTCAGATAGTACACTTCCTTGTGCTGAGCCGTGGTAACCAAGCCGGTTAAAAGAATCCTGATGGAGAGGGGCAAGGCTCAGAAGTACATGCACTTCTGTGTTATGCCCTTCTTTGAGCAAAAGCGGCCGCTGGGAATGCTGCTTTGCACAGAAGAGGCACTGTATGCTCTCAAAGCTTGAGCACTCTCTCTGTGATATACATAGTCATACATACGCATGGAATTCAGGCAGTCATTGTGGGGTAAGAAGCAATCTAAGACTTGCTCGCTCAAAGCTGCCAGCACAGAAGATTCTGAAGACGCTGCACAGGGCCTACACACCCAAAGGGTTGCAACCACCTCATTGTCACAGGATGAGTGCAAACCAGCAGCATTTACCTGCAGTAACCAAGAGGGTGCCACCTGAGCATGAAATGTGCTCAGTACAAGGTGTTGAGCCTGGTCCTGCCGGAGCAGCTCGTTGATAAGGTGATCCAGGGCCCCACTGCTTGCTTCCACATGCTTGTTGAGCCTCCGTACTGGCCACTCACAATGATGGCCGCACCCAAAAGAAGCAGCTCTTCCAACGGGGCCGAGGGCTGTGAAAAGCCATCCCGTCTATGTCAACGCCTGAGCCACGATCTCTTATGCAGCTCATGGTGCTGCCACAACAGTATGTATATCCTGGTCACAGCATGTGAAAGCTCAATGAGTTCCATCGTGCTAAGGACCAAGGGCCCTGCATTGGGTAGTGGAATGCATGGTACATGAGGCTACGTGTCTGGGGTATCACACCTCCTGTTCAGGACATTGACATGGACAAACATTTGCATGTCGTATACTTGCAAGTGCGAAGGAAAGTGTCGAGCAGATGCTGCAACTGAGTTGAGAAGGCGCACCCAATTGACATGTAGGCATCAGCAAGCAATGTGAAAGATCTGCCTCTCTCGCGTCGCCCTTTACAATATGTGTAGACGGACAGTGGCTAGCCTGCATGCACGCGCTCCAGCCACTCTGCCCCCAACAATCCCTCAATCTTCATCGCCTCCTCTGCGCGACCAGCCTGTGCATGAGCCTTGAGCAGCTGTCTGACCAGGCCATCGGCAGGCAAGCCTTGCCGGTGCATGACCACGAGCTCCCTGATTGCCTGATCATGCCTTCCAGCTTTTGTGTGCAACGTCACCAGCGCCTCGAAGGTGGCCCTACTGGGGCTACAACCAGCACTTTGCATTTGGCGCTGGATCTGCATGGCCTCCTCATCTAGGTCCAGCTGGCAGAAGCAATCTATGAGCATGTTGTACATCGTCGCTGTTGGTGCACATCCAGATGCCTGCATCTCCTTGAGGACCTGCCAGCCTCTCTGCGGACGTTGGTCTGTGCAGAGGACTCGCAGAAGGCTGTTGTAGATCGCCAGCGAGGGCTTGATGCCGACTTTCTTCATCTTCGTCAGTAAAGCTGTGGCCTTGTTTGAATTACCCGACGTCCTCGCATAGACGCCCATTGCAGACTGGAACGCCAGCAAGTCAAGCTTGATGGTTGTTTGAAGGAGCGCCTGAAGTTCCAGCTCCGCATCGCGAAGGCGTCCAACCCTGGCCAGGGCATCAATGAGGGACGTTCTGGCAACAAGGCCGAGCGGCAGGCCTGACAGTCTGACAAAGTTGACGAGCTCAACCACCTCCACCGCAAGCCCAACCTTGGAGCAAGCGGCAGTCATGCGACAGACGTCGCCCGAGCTCAAGCTTATTCTTGCCGCCTTTACCTCCTCCAGCAGCTGCAACACGAGGCACCGCTTGCCGCACTGGCTACCGGCCTCTATGAGGTCCCTGTACAGGTGCCTCCCTGGCCGAAAGCCGCGCCGCTGGAATCCTTGCAGGACGTTCATTGCCTCCTGGACCGCCCCACTCTCAGCATATGCCTGAATGCAAAGGTGCCTGAGCTCGGAAAGGCCTAGTGGGCCATGCAAGGCCATAGCGCTGCCGGCGAACACAGCTGGCCTTTCATCAAGCTCGCAAGATGAAGCTGGCCTTCTGTCCTTTGTGCCTGATGGCTTTGGCTGGGCTTCCTGCAACCATTGTGCTCGCCAGCTCAGAACCACGCTAGCATGTAGTAGTATACCAACAGAAGAGGGTATTGGTACAGGTATGGAAAATGGGATAGAGGTGACATGTGCAATTGGCGACACCAGTGACAGTGATGCGGAGTGCCAATGGTCCAATTGCCACAACAATCCGTTGCAGAACATCATTGCCACATTCTTCTTGGGTCTGAACAACTCGAGTGGCTCGAATACCAGCAAGGAACCCGGTCGAATCTGCAGCAGTCAGACATACAGACCAGGGTTTGCAGTCGCTAACCTGCTGGACCTCGGCGACAGTCGCCTGCTGAGAGAGCATGCGGTCGTGAATGCCATGGCCCCTGTGTTCCAGCCGCCGCAGCAGGGCCACTGCGTCGGTCGAAAGTCCGGGTGAGCTGCCCCGGGCCAGCCTAGGCAGAAGTGCTGGGTCAGCAGCAGCTCCTGGCACGCCTTCATTCGTTGGTCTGCGCCGCAATCGCGGCGTGGCTCGGAGCTGTGGCAGTGGCATCGGCCGGGGTGGCACACGCGAGTTCTTGGGTCGCCGCTGGAGCTGCTGCCCCAGCCTGCGAGGCCTGGCCTCCTCCTCCTGGCTTCGTCCAGCCGGCACCACCTCGCCTGTGCCCTCCACGGCGATAGCGATTGGTGGGTCCACGCCAGCTGCCGCTGCGTCGGATGCTCCTGCTGGGCGCCCGCCATGCCTGGGTGCCGGTCGGCCTCGAAGTAGCGGGACAGTCCCCCCGGCCCACTTGGGCGGCGCAAGGGCCCTCATGTCAGCCATGCTGAGCCCTCTTCGACGGACGTCACAGCGCAGCCTCCTCAGAGTGTCACGAGCCGCGCTGCGCCAGCACAGCCGCACCCCTTTGCAACGGCGCGCAACATGCTGCGCTGCCAGTGGCGGTAGGAGTCCAACACTGGCAAGCACTGAGCTGCCGACCTCGCAAACGGCCGCCCTGGTAGCACAGCCACGCTGATTGCTGAGTCAAGCACGCGGCCCCGCAGAGCCCTGCTCCTCGTTGGCTGTGCAGCGTCAGAGTCGGCCTCGTCGAGAACGCGGGCGGCTCGCTCTGACACCCCTCTTCGACGACGTCAAAGCCGCGGCCTGGCTCTGCCGCAAGGCCGACTATGGCTCGCATGAGACCATGGGACGCCCAAGCAACGCAGCTCTGGAAGCAATGGGCACCTTCGGCATCCTCGAGCTGCAGCTCCGGCAGGACCTCGGGGTTCCCGCAGCCAATGGTCCCCACGCGGCCTTGCCCAAACCCTGCAAACCCCTTGCACTGAGCCCTAGACGGCATTTTAATTAAGAAATGAGAAGGCGCGTATTGACTGATAGGGAGGAGACCAAGCAGCGCTTTGTACGTTACTTTGTTATGGGCTGGCCTCTCACAGCCACTGCCCTCTCCTGGAAGCGTTTTTTCGTCTAGCAGAGCCGATCCAGTCCACATTAGTCAAAGGAAAGAGTAGTCGGCTCCTAAGGCAGTGGTTCTCCCCAAAAGGCAGTAGGTGTTGCATGAAGCCCTGAAATGAGGTAGCAAGTTGACTTGGGCAAGGAGGGCCAGCCAGAGCATAGATAAGCTCGTCAGAGTTGCGGCCTTTGGACGGGTTTGATTCCTGGAGGCTTGGTGTTATGTGTTGTTATCATGTGTTGTTGGAGTACACATTGTGATGCCAATCCAATTCAAGGCCGACGGCCCTCACACAAGGCTGGTCGACCTCTTGGCCATCACGCCTGGCGGGGGGTCATTGCAGATGTGGTGACCACCGAGGCGCTCGACCGGTTTTCAAAGTGGCATCCTCGGCATCAAAGGCAGGGCACATGGTTGCTGGCGCGGCAGTGGCAAGGACTTGATTACGCCGACCACCCAGCGGATGACAAGTTCGTTCCCAGCTGCTGCAAAGAACTCCAATCTGCACCTGCTGGCTAGGGATTATTGAACTCTCAATCAAAGTAGCTTAGCAGTGTGGTTTTAGCACCTTTTGGCCCTTGAAGTCTGTCCAGTTTTATTGGGCTGGTTTTTTCACAGCCCTCGCTGGAATAGCCATTTGCTTTCTTCCTTGTTCCCTCGCCATCGACATCCGTGGGGCATTTGGGGCTCGATGGCTTGAACTCTTGCACCACTTTCTTGCACCAGCTTGTCAGACGCGCTGTGTCACGCCGTCACCAAGGGGAGCAGGCAGATCTCTCCGCCACTCTCAGGCCCTGATGTCTCGAATGCATTCACCTCGTTACAGCGCTCGCTGGCACATGCCTTGAATCTTCGTGCTTGCATATCATGAAAGTAAGCTCATCAAAAGGGGCGAGGGCTGTGAAAAGCCAGACCGAAATGAGTGGACAAACTTATCAATATACGTTTCGCCCCCCTTATTTAGGCATTGGTTGCTTCAAAAGTTGGTAAAGTCACATTCATTCCAGTTGTGCCTCACAAGTGACCTGGTTGACTACGAAATAATGTGACCATTGCTCGAGACTTGGTCATTCAGCTAAGGATCCGATTGAACATCAATAGCAATGTGTACAAAATCATATGAATAAATTGCTCTTACAAGCGGACGAATCCACCTTAAGAGTTGATTATAAGTATGCTTAACCTGCTACAAGCCTAGACAATGTGTAAGTTCCTAATTCAAGAGACAAAGCACAGCGCCCAAGACTTGCATCTATAGTAGGGCTCCAGTGGCAGCCGCGACCAGGAAAGAGAAGCCATATGCCAGCCATGAGGGTGGGCTGCGGCTGTAGCCTTCACCTGCCAGCATGTGCCCAGAGTCAGCCACTGCATCAAGAGGATGGCTGTGCCAGAGGGTCCATGACAAAAAATGTCGTACATATTATTGCGTCTCATTGCGTTTCAGTGTTGCAATGTTGGGATAGATTTCATTGCACTTTCTAACCTACAGAAGATACATTTGCAGTCACTGACCAGTTGTATTGACAAAGGGGGGGGGCGCAGGATTGCTTCCTGAAGTGGTGTTAGCTGCAAGCTGACCTCGCACAGCTCCTGCTCATCCACAGGGAGTGTCAGAGCGGCCGGACAAGCAACCTTTCGCCTTCAAGTCATGCTACACTTGCTATTCAGTGAGATCAAAATCTGCAGGCTCAAAGGGGACTGAGGGCTGGACTGAGGGCTTGTACTTGTATGCTTTAGCAACATGTACAAGCTGCTGAAGCATACAATGCAATCGCTCTTGGTCTTTTCCTTGCGAGCACTTGCAACTCTTACCAGCAGGATATTTGTTTGTGTGAATGTTGGTGTAGTAATTATCAGGCGTGGCAGTGATGTTATCCACAAGCGTTTTGTTTGTTGTCACATAGCCTCGGTAGTAATGATTGGTATTGAACGAGCCAAACCTGCCATTGAGGTTGGTGAGAGAATAAGACAGGGGCTCAAGCTGAAAGCAGTCGGTCTTAAGCACAGTCATGGTTGGCCCTTCAGTACATCTCTGGTGGGACCAATTGAATGTAAGAAAGGTAAGCAGAGTTACCTAATGGCAGGAACAAAGTCGATGACGACAGGCCCACTAACAAATGCAGCACCAGCGTGGATGTGGGCCAGGAAGATGAAGTCCAAACCGGTGACATTCAAGAGGAACTCAACCAGCTCCGTCGTTGAGTTTATGGGTGAGAAGGCGAACTTGGCAGTGCCAGAGCCGTTTGAGGTGCCATTTGGCTCATTGCTTCCCAACAGGGCGGATGTGAATCGTACTGTGAAAAGCAAGCCACACATCTTTCGAGTGAGTGAGGTAATTAAGGAGTGAGTGAGAGAGTGAGCAAGATAGGAGGCTAAATGAAACTAGCCGTCCTTTGCAGTCGCAGATGTGAACTCACGGAAGTTGGCTGCTGGCTGTTGGTCGGCGGAATATGGATCAGCGAGCTGGCCTCTTATCAGGCCTGCATTGGCATGGAGTCTCATGAGGGGCGGGGGCATAAGGAAAGAGCTACTGCCATGCTCTTGCAGTGGGCCAATAGAGGAGCATCATGCGAATGGCAGTCTGCTCGAATGAGCACGATGTCTTTCAACCAGCTACTGGAGTGGCTGCTCTGCTGCTTCATTTCGGTTGACATATTGGCTGGATTTGCTGACGCATTTTCGCATGTAAGGGCGGAGCGTGTACCGGCTGGGTAGACATTGGAGTGAACATTGACATAGTAACCATCAGGATTGCTGTAAATGGCATCAGCCAGCGCAGTGTCGATGGCCAGCCGGCCCGCGGCAGCTCCCGTGAGCGTGAAGTCGGTGAAGTTGATGTACGGCACCATGTTGACGACGACCTTGCCGTCGTGAACGTCCACAGTACCGAGATGGATGTGCGCCAGGATGAGCTTGTCGCCCGCTGGCAAGCCCGAGACCCCCGTGATAGCGAATCCCATGGTGGTCGTGCCGTTGGCGTGGTACGTCATTGTGAAGCGGGATGAGCCGACCGCATCAGCGGGGCCGTTGTCGGCTTGGCCCGACAGCGTGGCCGTCAGCACTGGCTTGGGGATCTGCGCCGCCGCCGAGGTAGCAGCTACGAGGAAGAGGAGCGACTGGAGGAGCAGGGCCGAGAAGGCAAGCGGAGAGCGTGGCCATGGAACCCCCATCTGGAGGGAGAAGGCTCAGCAGGAGAGGCTTCCCGTGGCTACGAGGGGCAGCGCGCGCCGCCCGGTACGTGACCGCCGCCGCCGCCGCCGCCGCTGCCGACGACGACCAAGACGGCGAGGGGCTGTGGAGATGGAGGTGTGGCGGGGCAGGCGAGGAGGCTGGCGTGGTGCGCGCGGGGCCGGAGCTCGGCTGAGCGCAGCCGCTGGAGGTGGGGTAGGCGCGCGCGCGCTAGCGGGGGTGGCCGGTGGCCGGGCCAAAAGCGGCGGGAAAGTTGTTACAAGATGAAACATCAAAGAGAGAAGGCGCGCGGTGCGCATGAAATTAAAGCGAGGCCAAAGGGGCAGAGGCCGGTGAAACAAAAAGAGGTTAGAGGTTACTGAGCGTCCTCTGGCTGATGTCTTGGTCCTAGTCCTTCGCGCTCCGCCTCTTTCTGACCTTGTCCATTCCTTTGGGCTGGCCTTTCCCAGCCACCAGTCAATCTGGCCGCGCTTTCAATTCTAAGAGTGGGGCTGGGAAAAGGCCGACAAGGACGACAGCCCGAATCAAAATGGACGAGGACCAGAACCATATTCGTGGTTTGCAATTTCCCGGCCTCTCGGGGCAAGGGCTGTGAAAAGAAGAAGAAGTGGCACTCCAAATGGGGGCAAGGGCTTGTGATGCGTGCGCCCGGGGGCCACAAGCTGCTGGAAGAGCGTCGCTTTCCGCAGAATCTTGCGGCTGACCTTGTCCGCGCCTGCTGGCCTTTTTTTTTTTTTTCCACTGCCACTTTTGGAAGGAGCATTGTTGTCACCCCCTCATTCCCCGGGCGGCGCCCAATCGGCGGCCAAGCACTCCGATCATCCACCTGCCGACGAGTTCGTCCCCTTGGCGGTGGACGTGCACGGGGCTCTTGGGTCCCAGTGGCTTGACCTATTGGCTCGGCTTGCGCGGCGGGCTGTGTCCCGCAGACGCGGCGAGCCAGCCGACTTCAACGCCGCGGGCTCGTGGGCTCAGGTATATCGGATGCGCCTCTCTGTATCCCTGCAGCGGTCCATGGCCCACGCTCTGCATCTGCGAGCTGGCCGTGCTCTCGCTGCGGGCTCTGGCTTTCGTCAGGGTGA
>WELB01000030.1:200303-222106 GCA_009602725.1 Spirogloea muscicola
ACGACGACCTGGTGCGCCGCCCCGCTGCAGCGCTGGCGGCGCGGCAGTCATTAGCGCGTGAAGCCCGTCTTGGCTGCCGGTGATGGCGGCGCGCCGTCGCTGACGGCGCCGCCAGTCTCGCCCTCCGTCGGCACCGGCGGCCCTCTGGTTGGCCAGGAGTTCCTGAAGCGCGCGCAGGAGCTCAAGGGGGAGGGCAACGCGCGCTTCGCGGCGCGCGACCTGGCGGGCGCGCTGGAGGCCTACGCCGCCGCGCTGCGCCTCACGCCGGCGCGCCACCCGGACCGCGCCCTCCTGCACAGGCACCGCACACGTCCCTTCCAGCCCCCCTGACACGGCCTTTCTGAACCATATTACATGGTTTGGACGTCGTCTGATGATGGAGGTTTACGTTAGAGCTGCTGTCTGAGCTCAGGGCTTGGTTTGGTGGACCATCTCTCTCGGGTCAAGGGAGCCAGGGTTGAGGCCTTCAGGCTCTGCAACCGAAGCCTTGCAGCAGTCCAGCACCCTCTAGAGGAGTGCGTTGCTGGCCGCCGAGCTGCTGCTGCCGAGCATGCTTGCCCGGTTCCTTACCTGGGATAGCTGATGTCAAGTGAAGCTGAGCTGCTGAGCTGAGCTGAAGCGTGCCCGGGTTTTGACCTGAGATAGCTAATGTCGAGTACAGCTGAGCTGCTGAGCTGCTGAGCTGAGCTGAGCTGAGCTGAGCTGAGCTGAGCTGAGCTGAGCTGAGCTGAGCTGAGCTGAGGCAAGCTGAGGTGGGCTGCTCCTCTTCCTCCCCTCCTCCAGCAACCGGGCCGCCTGCCTCTTGCTGAGCACGCCCCCAGCCTACCGCGACGTCGTGAACGAGTGCACATTGGCACTGGATGCGCACCCGGGATTCGCCAAGGCGCTGCTGCGGCGCGCTAGGGCGTACGCCCACCTCGGCCAGGCCCCTGCCGCACTGGCGGACCTCGCTGCTCTCCTGCAGGTGACTTATGGAGCACTGCTTCCTCGCCCGGCAATGTGTCGTAAGAGTCGGCCTCAGGCCTGCCAGTTGATTGCCGACGTCCTGTTGCTGGCAGGTGGAACCAGCGAACCAGGATGCTTTAGACCTGCTGCAAAGGCTACGAAGCCAGCCGAAAGGGCCAAAGGCTGCGGCGGCTTCCGCTGTCATGCTGAAGGTCAGCACCTTAAGCCAGCCTGCACCAGGCTCGGCTGCGGCCGTGGCAGCGAGCAGCGGCAGGCACGGGAGCTCGCAACCAGCGGCGTCCACAACCACCAGTTCCAAGCAGGACAACAGCGCTGCCGAGGAACCTGAGGACACGAGACCTGCTGCTAGGCGGCCAACTCAGGAGGCGGAGGGCGTGTCAGTTGCCAGAGCTGGCCTGTCACGGGTGGGAAAGGAGCAGGGAGGCGGGGTCGCCATGCGCAAGCAGCAGGCAAGGGGGCCACTTGTGACGCTGAAGCTCGTGTACGGTGGTGACGACATCCGAAGAGCGGAGATGCCTTTTGGCTGCAGGTCGGTGCAGCAGCGCATTGGCATAGCCCCTTGCGGAAGCGCCACGGCGCAGCCCCATGTCACATCAGGGCTTTGTGCATTGTCTCACCAAAAGTGAACCTCCAAGGTGGCTGTAAAGGTTCTACCCTGATTCAGTACCCTACATTTGTTCCTGCGGTTGTCGGGGTTCTGCAGCTTCAGCGAGCTCCGGCAGATTGTGCAGGCAACGTTTCCAGCTTCCAAGGCCGTCCTTGTGAAGTACAGGGATGTGGAGGTGAGCACGGCGCTTCCGTGAGGGGGCTTGCATGCCTGGTTTTAATGTTCAACTGCAGAGGTGACCCTAGACTTGACGTTAGATCATGCCATCTATAGCGTAAAATTTGAACTCATTCTTAATTGTCAACTTTGTATCTAGGACCTTGGACCCTGGACATTGACTTTGGACCTTGAACTTGCTCTGCATTTCTACAGCATTTCTCGCACAGAGCCTGTGCAGGCCAGTAGAAGGCCGCTCATCCTGCCTGATTGCCAGCTAGTTGTGCTCTACTAAATGCAGGGCGACCTTGTAACGATGACTAGTAGCCACGAGTTGCGGGAGGCCGAGGCCAGCCGTGGGGCTGGCCCTGGTTTTACTGCAGCTGAAGGGAAGGTTGCCGAGCAGGAGGGAGCGGGAGTCGCAGTGGCTGAACCGCCTGTTGCGTGCCGCCCGCTCAAGTTGTGGGTGACAGAAGTTGCGCCTGAGTGGGAGCCGGCCACTTCCGAGGACGACAATAATTGTAACAGGGAAGACGAGGAACTGGCAGACAAGAGCGAGCCCATGGCAGCGGCACTCGCTACTGCAGACGTGGCTGTTGCAGAGGATGAAAGTGAGAAGAGCACGGCCACCATTGCTGGCAGCGGCCGCAGGGTGGAAGAGGAGGAGCCTGGCGTGGTGGAGACGGTCCTTGACGAGTTTGTCTGGGACTTTGTGGATCTCTTCAAGGCTAGGCTGGGTGCGAGCTGCACCTCGCGCTGCAATCACTTGCCAAAGGACATTTGGTCAGTCAGTGACCATGGTTCACCATGCAATCTCAATCTCGGAATTTTCTGTGGAAGCTGCAATGTAGAGCACTGCTGAAGCGAATGCTGCTGTTGTGACAGGCATCGACCTGCTCATGACCAATGAGCAGATCAAATTTGGTGCTGAGGACCTCCAGGCAGCATTTGAGAAGACGGTACAGAGCGAGGCAGCGGGCCCGCTTCTTGAGCGAGCTGTCACCCATTACCAAGAAGCAGTAATGGTCGAGAACTCCCAGCTCTGCTTTTCGTTCACTTCTCACATATCACATTGACCCTCAAGTGGCTTAGTCTGAGGAAGAGGATGTCAACCCACAAGCAAAATGCTGTAAATTTTCTACCTTCTGTGCCTTCTGTTGCAGTTTGGGCTCGCTAGTTACAATTGGGTACAAGGGCAGCTTGTGCTGGCAAGGCACCGGCTGCAGCCTCCTGGAAAGCTTAGAGCTGGGGATGCAGAGAGCCTTCCTGGCAAGCTGGAAGGCAGCGAGCTGGGAGGCAGCGAGCTGGAAGGCAGCAACGAGGCTGATGGCAATGCGGAAGAGACAGACGGGAAGCCAGATGTGGACACCTCCGATGAGGACAAGATGAAAAGGAAGGAGGCTCTGGGGCTGGCAGTTGAGCAATACGAGCAGGCAATTGCCACGATGGAAGTGATTGAGGCGCTAATTCCCAATTTCCTCGATGTAAGAGCTCCAATGCGCCTGGTGAGAGAGAGAGAGGGAGAGAGAGACTTTCTGGGACACATGCGCTGTGCATGAAATTGCAACCAATTGACACACGTTCAGATACCAGACCTGTATCAGGATTATGCTGATGTCTCGAGCACCATTCCTGAGAAAGTCACCAGATTAAACACATCTTCATCAGATATACTAGACCTGTATCCGTGACATGCTGATGTCTCTTCTGTCCTTTGTTGGCTGCCTCTCCAGGGGTATCTATTGTTGGCGACTGCCCGTACAGACCTTGCAAAGTTCCTGGCTGAGAAAGGAGAGCTAGAGGGTGTTGAGGACCCTTCTCACCAGACATATGCCTTCCTTCAAGCGGCCAAGCAATGCTTTGCTTCTGCTGAGAAGGTCAGCAACTCTCTTCACATCAGGAACTTGTGTTCTCCTAATTTGTATGCTTCATAAGTCAAAGCTCTAAAGCTCTCCATCAACTTTAACTGGCATAGTGAATCCTTTGACTGCTCATATTCAGGAGCTAGTGAGACTGGAAAAGGAAGAGAGAGAGCACATGCTCAGGGACGATGCAGCCACAACAACCAGTAGTAAGGACAAGCCAGAGGACACTGAGGGGGTGGTGGGGACCGCTGAGGACGGAAGTGACCGCGAGCATCAGAGCCGTTTGGACGACATCCTGAGCTACCAGGGCCAGGTGGCCTCTCAGCACGCAGCGGTGGCCCTCGAGCTCTCCAAACTAGAGGTGAGAGTCTCCTCACTTGTGGCAAGCAGCAGCAGTCCTGCCAACCCTGAGTGATTCTGCAAGTTTCTTAAGTTGGACGTGTGCCCAATCAATTAGCACTTCTCTAACTTCTAGGATGAGACATTCTCAAGCAGTCAAAGCAGTTGTCCACACTGCTTCCAGGCTCACAGTCCTCTCTGCACTGAGGCGAGGCGATGCACACTAACGTGTGTAGTCTGCCAATACCACGTGGTACAGTATGCCAGGGACGACCCACACTGGCGGGTGTTGTTGGATGAAGCAGCCCGCCACTACAGACTCAGCGGGTTGACAGAGAAGGAGGTCGAAGAGACGTTGAGGCAGCATCCCGGACACACAAGCAGCGGTGGAGCAGAAGAGGGAGTACGTGAGTCGTCGGTCGAAGGTGACCAGACGACGACAGCCTTGCCAAGCGAAGCCCAATCTTCAGAGTTGATCAGTGACACTCCAGAGACGCAGGGGGAAGAGGAAGACGCTGATGTAACAAGAAGCAGCAATACGGAGGTGGTAGATGGAAGTCCAATAGAGGCCGCTGATAGCGCTGTGGAGCCTGTACACAGTAATGGAGACCTGGCAGAGGACCCCAATGTGGTGATCCTAGGCAACGAGGAGGATGGTACTGCTCCTGAGGACAGCTCCGAGAGAGACGGCGAAGTGGACGAGAAGTGCTTGAGCAAGAGCAGTAAACGGAGGCGGAATCGAAAGCTGAGTGCACTTCGGGCAGGTGCAGAGAGCACCCATGGCACATGACTTGCCCGAGAAAAGCTTCGCACATCCCTAACATTATTCTATTTATGTGACATTCAGCAGGATAGCATTACAAGCCCCCACTGATGGTGTTCTGAAGTCCTGGAGCAGCTTCAAAGACTCAGTGTGCATAGACTTATAGCACTACGTGCCTTCGGCTGCCATCCATTGTGGTAGGTAGCTGATGACGTGGTGATCGGTGAAGGAGACTAGCTTCAGAGCTTAGACAGCACCCAATCACCTGCCCCATATTCTTGCTTGCTTGCTGATCTCTCAGAAGACAGCAACTAGCTGATGTGATCCACATTCTGCAGTCCTGACATTCGAGTACCAATTTCTGGAGATTTTGTGAGGACACTTACACAGAAGATCCACCGATGTTATCAATTCCATGCATTGGGATGGACTGACAGACAAGCCTGCTCAGAGTCAATCATACAAGCAAGACAGCCCTGCATTTGTGATGTCAACTCCGCCTTTCAGCTCAACTAGAGGCTGTACAAGTAACAAGATTGTGAGGGTTGGTAGCACAACACGAGCTCTGAAGGAGCACAGCCCGGCCGGCAAAGTGGTAGGGCCACTCAAGCCGAAGTCTCCACAGCTACAGCAGGGCCCTCATTGACTGTGCTGGTGGCAGCGGAGTCGCCAACGCTCTTCCGCCAGCCCAGAAAGCGGGCGCCGTCCTTGTCCACCACCTTGATGATGAAGTTGGGGGGTGCAACAACGAGGCGCGACCGAATTTCCTCGATGCACTTGTCGACAAGAGCCAGGGCATCGTCCAGGGACATGCCCTTCTTGTAGTACTTGTCCATCATGGAGAGGACAAAGAATCCGCCTGCAGCGTGCAAGTAGTCCATGTATGAATGAGAAGTTCAAGCCAAGCTCTGCACTGCATGCAGAGCAGATATACAAATCCCCAGCACGAGCTGGAATTGCAGGCCTGTGGTATCTCTTATACGGACTTTTAGTTGAGCAGGACAGACAATGTGGGGACACGTGATGGAAACAAGACCAAGCGTTGTTAGTGCAGCTGCAACATTCGCGAAGCTGCTGCGATAGTCAGTGACACGATCTCTCCGTGGAGTATTTAAAAGGCTGGGAATGGAAAGTTTGGTAACCATTGCCACATGTGCCTCATCACCGCCACAAACTTTAGGACAGCAGCAACAAGTGCGAGCAGTGTGCAGCAAGGGGTGTACCGTAACCCATGGCGCCTTTCTCTATTTTGTGTAGCGTGGAGATATAATCGAGGAAATACAAGGAAGGCCCAACACCTTTGTCGAAGCCGGCGAGCATCAGGTTGGTCTGGTAGGGGCTCTGCAGGGCAAGGAGAAAGAAACAAGCGCAAGGACAGACGTTAAATCAGGGCAGTTGGCCATGACAAAAACTGTCACAGAGTGCTGGGTCATGTCCTAGATGTGGCCCAGCATTTCGGGCATAAGCCTTTGGCAACAGATGCTCTACAAAACGTTTCCTCTCAGTAACTCAAGACAAGCCTTCCTTGAAGGAACATTACTCTGCCACAAGCTGGCACTCAAGTCAGTGATTATAAGCACAGGTAAGTAAAACAACCGTAAAACTTTCTTCATTGATCTGCATCAGCAGTAGGCCCTTGTCTTTAGATGGAAGGCAGGATGGCCTTGTGGGGGTCTAAGAGTCAGCAGAGACTTGCCTTGCGGAGCGCCTTGGCGAGCTCACCCCGGGTGAAATTGGCAGCTGCCGCAGTCGATAGCTGTATGCCGTTCCTGAATTGGTATAGGTGGATGTTCTTCTGTATGTACTCAGAAAATTGCACCCTGCTCGTGGCAAAGGCACAGAGTCAGCTCCGGACGATTGACTAATGGATAAGGGCCTGCTAGACTTGCTGAGTGACTGACACAGTTGATGTGCACAACTTGCGCAACTCCAGTTGGCCAAAGGATCTCACAACTCCTCGAGAGAAGTCAAATGGCGCGGAAGTGGAGATATATAAGTTGAACAATTCACAGAGACCAGGGGCTCAAGAAGAGAGTCGTGGATGACAGTGAGGCCCTTGGTGTAATGCCCAACACCCCGGCACAACGACTAGACACCAGACGCTTGCCTCCGGCTGAAGCCATGACATAATCCTCGGCCTCACTAAACCCTCAAAGCCCAGTTCAACATTTAGCATGATGAGCAATATTCAAGACCTCCAGAGCCGTTCTAATACAGCTAGCCGGACTTATTCACAGGCCACACTCAGCTGGGCCGCCGGGAGGCCAGCTGTGACGTCCTGCCGAGGGGAGCGAACGCTGGAAGCGGGCGGACCTGTCGCCGGTCTCGCCGGTGTTGCCCAGGAGCTTGTGGGAGTCCAGGGCCATGATCTTGTCCTCGTCCGTCTTCTGCACCACGATGGACTGCACCGCCGACGAGTCCGCCACCAGCAGCGCGAAGCCGTCGCCCACGAGGCCGAAGAGGCAGTCCATGGCGGCAGGCCCCGCTTCTTGTACAAGAAATGCAGATTTGGCAGCCGGGGAGCTCTCGATTCCTAAATCCTGATATCTATGACGGCTCCACGCACCCGACGCCTGGCCCTGCGCCCGCCGCCACAGCCGTCCGGCACGCCGCCCGGGCTCCTCGCAGCGGCAGCTACGCCGCGCCCGCCGCTTCTTCGGCGCAGCGGGAACGGCAGGGCGCGGCAACGCCGCCCTCCGCCCGCCGCTTAGGGCACGCCGCTGAGCTGTCGACTTTCCTGCGACGCGCGAGCGGATGCCGCACGGCGGCGGCGGCGGCGGCGGCGGCGGGCTCATGCGTGCGGCCAAGCATCGCCGGCGGCCATGGCGGGCGCCGGTTGAACTTCCCCGCGGAAGCGTGGAGAGCGCGGCTGCAAATCAGGGGCAGATGAGTGCATACAGTAAAGTAGGCATACAGAGAAGATCCAAGTCTCTTGTCTCACTGCAGAAGAAAGTGCAGAGGCTGACGGAGCCGTCAGGCTGGGCAACTGCGCCCTCTCAGCAACCAGCAGCAGGAAGTGAGATGAGATGGGTCTTGAGGGGAAGGAGAGATGGTAAGTTCTTCCGAATCTTGTCAAACTCCTTGGGCTGGCTACTCACAGCCTTTGCCTTACATCGAGAAAGCTGTTGTCAGCCAAAAGCGCTGAAGGCTGTGAAAGCCAGCCCAAAAAGGTTCGTAGGAAAGACAGGCATATGCAGAAGACCTGCGCTAGTGAGCCAGCGTTGTTGAAGTAGGCCTGCTCGCCCTGCCTGCGGGATAAAGCACGGTGCGCAAGCGGGGTTAACAGGTCTAGCCACTGAGACTAGAAAGCCCCGTGCCCATCAACAGCCAGTGGAATGACATCGTCCCCGTTTTGGATGTAGAAGAGAGGGAGACTCTTCCAGGTTTTGGATGCCCAGGGACGTCATCATCGCCGCACACTTGACATTGTGGGCGTGCAACCTGGTGGAGGACCACGGGCCTTGGTTGCTTTTGTTGTTACGGAGGCTTACAAAGGTCCAGCTTCGACACACATCGCAGGCCACGCAGTGGTCGGTGCAGAACAAAGAAAGCTGCAGCACTCCTTCGATTATCCCCGGTGCGATCAGCTCCTGCCAGCTGCAGTCGACATCTTTGGCTCTTTAGGTCCTCGTTCCATACTCTCCTTCAGAATGTTGCCAATTCAGGCGATGCACGACTTGCAGATGTATTTTCGGCTGAGATGGGCATGCCAGCTGCATATCTGTCGTTCTTGCGACGACGAGTTTCGGGCTGTTTGCAGCGTGCTCAGGCTAATGCTTTGCACCAGAAAGCTGGGCAAGCTCTAGTTGGTGGCAGAAGGGCTGCGTATCTGCCATCTAGTATTCAGGCATCGATTAGCGACCTTCATGTATTGACCCGTGGTTACTGAGCGGGTCAGATTGCTGTAGGTGATGTACGTCTCCAGATGTGCTTGCCGTTGTACTTGGCTATTTGGCCTTTGGGTGTTTCAAATACACGAATAACTTATTAAAGGAGAGGGCGATGGCTGCAATTGGCCAGCTCATAAAATTGTTCAATTCTCAAATCAGATTAAGAAATGAAAAGCTCTTCCAATTTAGTACGGCAGTGGCTGTGAGAGGTCAACCCAAAAAGACTGAACAAGGTCCAAAGGGCCGAAAGGCGCCAACATTACACAGCTATAATATGTCCTTATCCTACCGAACCCAGACCTTGTTCATTCTTGTGGGCTGGCCTCTCACAGCCACCAGTCATTTGGAAGCGCTGTTCTCTATTCTACTGGAAAAGCTTTGAGAAAGCGGCTTTGGGCCCTTTGGACCTTGTCAGGCTATCACAGCCCCTTTGTGAGAGCAACATTTTTCTTATTATGCTACCATGCAAGAGACTGCACCGGATCGGAATTAAGTAACCCCGAGTAAGCAGCCGCAAGTCGGAGTAGCTTGCAAGGTCTAAAAGAAATGGTCCAAAGAAATGGCCCGCCCGTCAAGAAGAGGGGCTGGCAAAGGCCAGCCCAAAAAAATTGGACAAAATTCCGAAGTGCCAAAGAAGGTGCCGAACAGAAAAACTACACAGCGAAATACGAGACGTCGCAGAGGGAAGCTTCGTACCCACAAGNGGCGGCGGCGGCGGCGGCGCGGCGGCGCGGCGCGGCGGCCGCCCGGCGCTGCCGCTTCGGGCGCAGCAGGCCTCCGGCGCGCGCTCCACGACGGCGTTCGTCCAGATCCTGGGCACCGGCATGGACACGGGCGACACCGCGCCCTGCGTCCTCCTCTTCTTCGACCAGCGCCGCTTCGTCTTCAACGCCGGCGAGGTGCCCGAAACCGGCCTCCGCTGTAGGCCTCCTCCTCGCTGCCAGCGCGGCAGCACGCAGCCACCCATGGCGGCTTTGCGCCTGCAGTGCCAAGTCGTGTGGCCACGGCAGTGGCTATCGTGCTACGAGTGGAGAAAGCTGGCAGAGTCTGTCATAAAATGGGAGCTCGACTATGCTGCCTCCGGCCGGAGTGGTCATTCAACTTAAAGCCCTTTACTTCTCTTACTCTCTCGCTCTCTCTCTGTCTCGTCTTCCCTCTGCCCCCTCCTCTCGGGCTCGCCTTGTCACAGGGCTTGCAGAGGTTCTGCACTGAGCACAAGGTGCGCCTATCCCGGGTGAGCCCCGACAGCCTCAGCCAGCGCTACGCTGCCGCTTGCCGCCTCTCCCGCATTGACGATGCGCATGTACGATCATTGCAAGTCCAGCTTCAGCTTTATGGGGTCTGACCTCCATTCTCTTGGCCTCTAGCAGATCGACCACGTGTTCCTGACCCGCGTCTGTAGCGAGACGGCTGGCGGCCTCCCAGGTGACCCCTGGCTCTGGCTCCTGATCAGCGTACCTACATTGCTCCTACATGCATGCAAACTGCCGTGGCTCCATACGTCGCAGCCTGCCTGTGTCATACCTCCACAAGCCAACCCCTGCACCATTAGCCTCGGTATCTTGACACCCTTTGACGCAGTCACGCCGAGCCTTGACCTGCGCTGCTGGAGGTCATGGCCATCCGAGTCTAGGCTCGGGTTGGCAGAGCGCCCATGCTCCAGGAATTGAGCTGCGGATGACGGGCTTGCTCTCCTTTGCCCTTTCTGAGGCAGGGCTGCTGCTGACGCTGGCGAACATCGACGACGTTGGCCGGGGGGTGCGTGCGCGCTCCTACTAACCAGGTTGCACATTCTGCTCGTCATGGTGGCTGGCGAGACTGCCCTCGCGCACCTAGTCGCCCAATGCTTGTACAATCGCTCTCACACAATAGCTCTGCCGTCTTGACGTGGGTGAGCAGGTGAAGCTGTGGGGCCCGTCGAACCTGAGCTACCTCCTCGACGCCATGCGCACGTTCGTCCCGGGCGCGGCCATGGTCCACACCCAAACGTTCGGCGAGGCAAAACCCCCGCCGGGAGCCTTGGCAGGCGATGGAGGCGGTCGCAGCGGCGGCAGGGCAACGCTGCTGCCACCGGATGTTGTAGACTCCCCCGAGGAGCTCCTCCATGAGGACGAGAATGTTCAGATCTCGGCTGTCGTCCTGCGGCCACGGCTGCAGGCCAATCCCAGACAGCCCACCGGCAAGCTGACGCCTCCTATTGAGCGAGCTCCGCCGCCACCAGATTCCGGCAGAGCCACGCAACAGGTCGCGGACCTGGGCTTTGGTGCTGCAGAACCCTGGCTGCTGGGCTTTCCCTCGGAGCCAGACGCTGCGCCTGCTGTCAGCGCCAGCTCTGACGGCAGCGAAGGTAACCACAAGCCCAGTGCCAAGCGAGCCAGAGCGGCCGCGCAGGTGCGGACGACTGAGCAGCACGCCGCCGCTGTCAGAGGGGGACCTTCGGTTGTGTACATCTGCCGGATGCCAGAGCTCAAGGGCAAGTTCGACCCTGACAAGGCGCGGGCGCTTGGCCTGCGCCCCGGCGCCAAGTACGCGCAGCTCCAGCGGGGTGCCAGCGTGGTATCGGATGACGGCACGAGGACGGTGAGCAGCCTGCTACTTGGCCATGATTGTGTTATCTGAAGAGATCATGCGACAGCTTCCAACATAACAGCTAGGCTCAAATTCCGCGCGGGAAACCTTCCGTGGCACCTGCACAGATACATTCCAGCGACGTCATGGGCCCGTCTGAGTCGGGAGCGGTGCTGCTGCTGGTGGACTGCCCCACGGCACGCCACATTCCGGCGCTGGTCGCCTCCTCCGCCCTCGAGCAGCTCCGCGCTGCCAAGGACGAGGTTGTGGCTGGTGCCGACCATGCAGAGGCGCAAGGCATCGGCTCAGCTGCAGTTGGCAACAGGCAGCGGGCCACGTGCGTAGTGCACCTCGGCCCGCAGGCGGTGCTGGACACCATGGCGTACCGGCAGTGGATGGCTTCCCTGGGCCCACAGGCCAGCCACATACTTGCCGGCCATGGTCGGTGAGCTGCCGCTGTCTGCCTCCTTGCAAGTACAGTAGGGCATTTGCATCAATCTGGTGTTTCTCAAGCTTAAAGCAAAATGTGGGTTACATTGAAGAGGGGGCGTGTGCTCATGGTGTGCTTTATCCTGCTGCTGGTCCTAAGGTGGTGCTATCAAGGTCACCAGTGGCCTTTGGCCTGCTCTACTGACGAGCCTGCCTGCTGAACGACAGGCAAGGACACGTGCCGCCGACCTTGGCATCCAGCGCAAAGATAACAGCGCGCCTCAACCTCATCTGCCCTCGCGCGTTCCCTATCTTCGGAAGTGCTACATCAAGCAGCCTGTCAGCCCTGCCACCTGGCCTTGGCGACATCTATAGAAACAAGGTGTGACCAAGAATGCAAGGATCTAGCTTTGAATACCTGTGCTTGCGTGAAATCTGCAACTCTATGGGCTTGCTTGGAGCTTGGCTTAAAAACTTGTCCTCCGCCGTGTTGCTCTATACAGTTGCAGGATCTGGAAGGCATTGGCCCCGTCCAGCATGCTCAGAACCTCATGAAGGTGATGCACTTTCCTTTGGCTTTGCATCGTCACTCAGACATGTTGCCAGCTCACAGCGTCTGCAAGCATTGTGGTGGCTTGCTCGGATCGTGACGCTGCCCTGGCTTGTGTGCAGTTCCGCTTCTCTCCCAAAGCCCACATAGGCCTGGACCTGGCCGCGGTGCCTGAACAGGTCGATCTGCAGGAGGTCTGCCAGCAGCTTATCAGGGACAATCCGGACGTTGTGGCCGCAGCAGAAAGGGTGGCCCAGCTCTGGCAGGACGATGAGCGAGAAAGAAAGACAGACACCGCTGCGCGGAGCCTGAGAGAGCCTATCCAGGAGAGCCAATGTCAGGTCGGCGGGAGTGTGAGTGGCATGACCCGGAGCAACCATGAGAGACAGCAGGTCTTTGTGGAGGAACCCTGGCTGGTGGAGAGTCAGAGGGATGCTGCGGCCGTCTGTGGGACTTGTGATGATGATGCATCCTCCAATGCTTCATCCAGAGATGATGCAGGAATGGCAGCCACAGCAGGAGCAGGTAGGACGTCGGGTGCTGTCGTCCCAGATTGTCTTAAGGAAGTAGGCAGGGAGGAGATGGAGCTGGTCTTTCTGGGGACGGGGTCTTCGCAGCCTTCCAAGTACCGCAATGTGTCCTCAATTTATGTCAACCTATTCCACAAGGGCGGGCTCCTTCTTGACTGTGGAGAAGGGACTTATGCGCAGCTGAAGCGCAGGTGCTAGTCTTTCGTTGCTTCGTGGTTTCTTCGGCCCTGGCTGTGCTCTGCAGGGTTGCTTGTGGGTCATCAATCGTAGAGCTGGCTGTACATCACTCTGTGACCCTTGCTTCCAACAATTGAAAGCTCGCAGTATCAATCTATTGGGAGAGATGATATGTGCTAAAACTGCTGTCTTTTGACCTGCCCAGGCACGGACCCGAAAATGCGGATGCAATTGTGGCCGGTTTGAAGCTTGTGTGGATCTCTCATATCCACGCGGATCACCACGCAGGGCTTGCCAGAATCCTGACTGCGAGGTGTCAGCTGCTGGGAGGCCCCAGGCAAGCAAAACCTATTGTGGTGGTTGGGCCAAAGCCATTGAGGCGGTTCCTGGATGCATACGAGAAGGTGGAGGATTTGTGCATGACATTTGTAGACTGCAGCCAGACGACATATGAGGCTGATAAACTGGTATTGGCCAGACCACATATCACGTTGCCTGAGCTTCCATGCGGCAGCATGTTGGTCAGACGCTTTGCGCTCTAGATTTCTTATAGTGTCTTGCTGGGCTTCGCTGAGGCCAAGCCGTAGAGTGCCAATTTGGGTGCTAATAGGCCTCTCTCTTGCCAGAATTTGTGTATCCGAGAACTTTCGGGATCCTTTCTTATTGGTGTTTGAGGAAGCCGTGCAGGAGGTTCAGAGCAGTGAGAGGGACAACGGAAGAAGGCCAAGTGGTGAGGCCGGGCCAAGCCCAAAAAGGGGCGGCTTAATACAGATGACAGACAGGGGTGGCAGGCGAGGCACTGGGATGCAGAACTACTGGTTGCAGCCGGGCTTCAACCTGCAGGACGGCCTGGACATGCAGGGAAGGAAGGGGGTGGCAGCAGCGCTTTTCGAGCTGGGGCTAGCCAGGCTCGTGAGCATACCCGTTGTGCATTGCGCGCATGCGTATGGTGTCCTGCTGGAGGCTGCGCCAAGTGAGAGGCGGCATCGTGGAGATCTTGGACCTCCATGTAGCGCACATGTGCCAACGATGGGGTTGGGGTGGAAGGTCGTGTATTCCGGTGACACACGGCCATGCGAGGCCCTGGTGGAGGCCAGCTGCAATGCAACTGTGCTCATTCACGAGGTGAGATACTGTTGCCGGAGGCTAGTATTGCTTCCATGAAGCAGTTACGCTTTTCGCTATTGGGTAAGATTATTTGCAGTATGGTTGTTGCTGACTATGCGTCTTCTATACTTGCTTTGCAGGCCACCTTTGATGATGGCCTTGAGGAGGAGGCACTGGCAAAGCGGCACAGCCTGACTAGAGAGGCTGTGGAAACTGGCGTCAGGTCGGGTGCATTTCGCACGATCCTCACGCACTTCAGCCAGCGGTATCCGAAGGTGCCTGTGTTCGATGACAGCTGGACAGCTCGAACGTGCGTTGCCTTTGACCTCATGAGTGCGAACCTTGCCGACCTGGACAGGCTGCCCCAAATTCTGCCAGCTCTGAAGCTGCTCTTCAAGGACGAGATGGCTGCAGACGATGAGGACGATGCCAATCTGGCTCCTGCTGAGGCCACTACACTCACGTAGCCACGGTTTAGCACACTCAGTTGTCGTCAATTCTTGCACCACATAGGTACGGGCATAATGTGTTGTGCGTGTACTAGTCAGTCTTGTGGGGGGGAGAAGGGGGGAGGGGAGGGGGCAAATGATGGTGTTATCGTCGTTAAGTCGTTCGGAAGCATGTGCTTGAAGCAGGCCGTGCGAACCTGGCTCGAATGACTGAAAGGCTGGTGGCAGTTGGGGCGCTCACATACTGCCTGCAGAGGAGGCCCGCAAATGTTGGAAGGCCAGTCTGCATGCCGCTGCTGTGCGGCCGTCACATACCTCCGCATCCCGCAGCCGCCGAGGGGGAGGGTTGAGCGCTGGCAGCAGAGAGGCTGGTGGGTATGGGAGAAGCACCCGCTATTATTGGGGCCCGAGGCCGAATGGTGGCTGGCAAGACAAAAAAGCCGGGTGCATGAGGGCTGAGTTACGAAGTAGGTTGTTTAGGGTTTAGGGATTAGGGTTAGGGTTTAGGGTTCAGGATTTAGGGGGTTAAGGTTTAGGTTTCAGGATCTAGAGTGCGTGAACAGGCGCGGCTGGGGCTGCAGAGAGATGGCCAGCCACTGTATGAGGAGGAACAGCGTGTCATATATCTGTCAGAGAGCGGCCCTGAGCGGCCAAGTAACAACAAGGCAGGCAAACCTACAATTGTAGGCTGCGAGAATAATTCCTCAGAAGGGGGTGATGGCTGGCCAGCCCACAGTTCAAGTGGACAAGTAAGAGCCAATCCAAGCACCAGAACAACGCTTCTGGCTTGACGTGGCGCCTTCCGGCTGCTAGCTACTCTAGCTTGCGGCTCTTGACAAGGGTGTGTTGAGCACCCATTCGAAGTAACTACTCAAGTAGCTGCGCGATCTGCACTTTCCGGCCTCTCCGGACCTTGTCCACTTCGGACCCCTTTGTTTTCTTCTTGTTGGGGCAGTCCTTGCACAGGCAGTACGAAGACAAACAAGCTCGTCCTCTGTAAGGCAGTGGGACCCCCCGGTGAAAGAGCTTGGACTTACTCGAGCACTTGGCGACCACCACGGGAGGCCACGTTAGTAGCCTCTAGCCCGACCGACCCGCTCCGTAGGGGGTCGGGGCAGTAGTGTGGTCAGCGTGGTCCCGATTGGCGGAGAGAGGGAGCCGCCAAGTAGGCACCGTGGCGATGGCAATGGGGAAAGTAGAAAAAGTGGAAGGTGGTCAAACAGCCTGGGAGGGCGGGCCGTGCGGATTCGATCCCGTCCCCTCCTGGTCGGGAGAGGCCTGGGGACGGCCGGGCGGGGCTCCTCTGCGGGGCGCGTTGCAGTCGACCGGCCCCGCCGGTGCGGCGGGGCGGCCGAGGCCCGCAGAGGACGGGCGCGGTACCTCCCCCGTACGGCCCCGCGCCGCCGGGCGATCCGATCCCGCCCGTCCAGTTGCGCGCCAATCCGCGGCGCCCCCGCGCGGGCCCTCGCGGCCGCCCCGGCACCGTCCGATGCTCACCGCATCCGAGTCCCGCGCGCCGCCGCGTGGCACCCGGGGAAAAAGCGAGCCTGAACTTTCCGCCCCACGCCTTCCGGCCCACCCTCCCTCCCTCCTCCCGGACCCTCCGGCTCCCCCTCAGTCCGGGAGGCGCCCCGGGGGTCCTCGCCGCGGCCGCGGCCGCCGTGCCGCCGCCGCGCCGCCGCCGCCGGTGCTGCAGCCGCCGCCGCCATCGCCATTGACCGTTGTCGCGCGAAGAGAGCCTCAGGCGACTGAGCTCTCTCTGCGTAACGCTCGCGCGCCGCGACGCTGCGAGTTCCGCGGCCCGCTGCGCTGGCCGTGGCGGCGGCGGCCTCTACCCGTGGCGGTGAGTCTCTCGCCGGCACTTGCACTAGCCTCGCTGTGGCTAGAGCCGCGCCGGTCGCTCGGATCGGGCGGCTCCACGCCTGTTTGTCCACGTTCGTCGCCAACCGGACCCGCTCTCACCCGCTGCTCGGTGCTGCCGCCGTTGCGTCAGGAGCCACCCTGCACTGCGAGCAGCCGCGGACTACTGAGCCAGAGCTCTGGTCTGCAGTACAGCTTTACGGTGCGCTTCACGCCGTTGCACACCGTTGAAATGTTGTGTGCTTTCCTGGGAAAGTCTGCCAGCTTGTGCTCCAGTTACATGCTGCAAGTCTCCGATCCAACACAGTGGCTTTGTGAAAGGACGTTGATGAGGATGGCAGAAGCATCTCCGAACGGACACGAGGTCGTACAGTGACGAGTGTGTGTGGTAAACGACACCATGTGCAGGGGAGCAATGAATGGCTCTATCGAATTTGACGACATCATGAGGGACCTCCTCACAAAGTACGCCTTTTTCCGGAGCCCTGAGTTGCAGCCAGACTATTTCGAGTGCAATTGGTGTCTTGCAGTGCTCTCTTTCTTTCTTGCAGTGTGCCACTGTGCTTATGTGGAGGACTTGGGGGGGGGGGGGGGGGGGGGNGGGGGGGGGGGGGGGGGTGACTTAAACCCTCGCTTGTTCGTATGGCCTTTGACACTGACACTTTTACTTGTGGCTTGCTCAGGCACCTGCAACAGCAGATGCCATCAGCAGACGAGCTGGCGGTCAGGCGTGAACTGCTGAGTCCAGGCCTGCCTGCTCTTCCGCTCTCTACGTCAGCTCCATTTGGCCCACCCAACAGTTTGCCACTGCTGCAGCATCCAGGAGGTGAGCCGTGGCTTGTCGCGAGGCGGTCACTCTACCATGTTCGGACGATTGCAGCATGCCTCTTATCTGAGATGAAAGAGATGAATGAGCAAAGCACGTATGTCTGGTGGCTTCAAGAGGATGGTGACCTTGACAATCTTTTCAGGCATACAGGGAGCTTCTGGATGTCCTAAGCAAGAGGAGAAACTTATGTAACAGGACCCCAAAGACTTGCTCGACGGGCAAGCGCGGCACACTACTTAACCGTCCTGGACGGCACCTCCCTTGGTCGTTATTGCAGATTGTCCATCCTCTCTTATTAATTCAGCCCATGGCATTACCACACAGCTGCAGCAAGTTCCAGTCAGCCCATCCTCAGATACAAGCCCTTTTTTGGCGCCACTCGTGTAAGTGTGTTTGCAGGGCTGGCTTGTTGATATGCACTGAAGTGGCCTGTCTGTAGCACTTGCAACCTCCTTCTTATCCTTCAGTTATTCACATGCAATGTATCTTGCACCTCTGCAGAGCTACCCCGCTCTCCAATGCTGCTGCTATTGCCCGTCAGCAGAGGGCCTCACGAGACAACCTGAAGCGCAGCAAGCGAAGGCGCTTTATAGAAGATTGTGAGGGCTCTTAGCCAGTTATTGATTTGCTCCCTGGGATGCTACAAGTCAGCTTGCTTCTTAAATTTCTTGCTTTCTGTTGAAGAATGAGAGGGTTCTTAGGCAGTCATTGAACAGCTCCTTGGACTGCTACAAGTCAGCTTGCTTTCTAAGCACAGCAATATGCACAAGCAGGGGTTTGAGCAACTTATCCATTCGCCTCATGCTGCATACTCGCTTATCCACCTTGTACTTTTCAGCTATCTGACAGCCGCTTGGTCATAGTGTATTGACTTGCCTGTCTTGCTTGACCTGAATGATTGACAGCATTGAAATGTTTCTGTGTATTGACTTGTCTGACCTTCTTGACTTGAATGATTGACAGCAGCAAAAAGTGGCGCCATGTCAAGTCCCACTGACAGCACCCTCAATACAAGTCAAGTAGATGCGGTGGTGCCAGCTGTTAAGGTTGAGGATAGCACGGAAGTTGGGTCGCCAGGTACTTCAGTGGCCAAGATTCCAGCAGTTGCCAAGGTGAAGGAGGAGCGGAAGAAAAAGCGGTGTGTTTGCAACTTTCATGGCAATCTTACACATGTATTGATAAAGAGGCCTTTGCTGGCTTCAAAATGGTCGAGTTCTGGCAATTTACGCACCAAAGCGTTTGCTTTGGCTTATCCTGATGATGGTGAAGTCTGTGGCCCACTCGCTAAGCTACTCCCAGAATTCGTACAAGTGGAGCGTCCCTTAGATAGTCAACCTGAGCTTCTTCACTTGCTGCCGTCAGGTTGCTGCGGAATCGAGTGAGTGCGCAGCTTGCTCGCGAACGGAAGCGGACGCGTGAACAGGCACGTACTATCCAATTGCTTTGATAGTTACCAATAGGTGCAATCGACTTTCTGCTGGCATTTGTTTGTTCGTATGATTGCTAGCATGAATCTGGTGTCAGCTGTGACTACCGCGGTGATGGCTGGTGGATTGTATTCAATTCACCATCTCATGGTGGATCATTTCCTATTTCTGCAGGCAATGGAAGAACAATGCAGAAGAGTCGAGATTGCAAATGAGATATTAGAGAAGCAGATATACGATCTCACGCAGGTACTGTGGCACACAAGCTTTGATCTCGACTTTGCAATGCCTCGCCTGCTGATAGACCTGCAGCAGGTCATAATATGTTGGTGTCTGGAGGCGCCTTGAATGAAGGTTAGCAGGCAGCCTGGCGAGAGACGCATCATGGTTGTTGTAAGAAGCAGTGGACTTGCAGCTCATATTCAGTCTCTGCTTGCAGGAAAATGAGAGCCTACGGCTTCTAGTCAAGGCGAATATGCGAGGAACAGCGTTACCCAGCTATCCTGTTGAGCCCTCACCCTCAAGTTACTTGCCCAGTTCATCCATTTCATTGGCCTTCGGGGCACTTTACCCAACTGATAGTCAACAGCTAATGGATTGACGGAGAGCTGGCACTTATGTGCTTCAGCACGCACGGCACTGCTCAAAGTAACGCGATCTTACTTCACCATCACCTCATCCTAGCTCTTACTGCAGGATTGTATATGTATGCTTTTTGTCCGGCTCAATTGCTGCTCAAGCATGCAAATAGTTGCAGCCAGCGCCTTGATTACCGCAAGTGGTCGGGATGCGCCCTTGCTCAAGCCTGCCCTCATTGCCCTCACTTGACTATTGGCATTCTTTGGAGTCACGGTGGTGTCCTCCCTTTGTAAAAGACAATAACTTAGATTGCATATCGGACATGGGGAACAGATTAGTGTCCCTCAATTCCATGCGATTGGCATGTGCCCAAGCGGCTAGGACCGCTGAAGACATTCATTGGTCCTATTGTGTGGCCTTCTACCCCATGTCTAACAACTGGAGCTTACCTGAGGCGCATTCCATAGGTGATGTAGAATATGTTAGCTTGCAGTAAGCACTCTCTTGACTCTGAATGTAGTATGTCTGCTTGAGAGCTACTTGTATGTAGAAGGTGGATGAATGTCCCTCAGATACATGTGTGAATGTGAAGCCTGCCTCAGGCGGCTCATGAGACCTAGCCCTTGAGTCTGTTCAACTGCTGAGACTGAGGTGGAGGACATGTAAGAGCATTGCAATCAAAGAATGAGCAAAGCAGTTTGCATCCTTGTGCTTCTGTACAATGAAGGTGGTGCCATCTTCTGCAGGTCTGAGCTGCGCCATTATCTCTCGTCTTCTTTTGGCTGCAGTACCTTGAGCTTGGTAAGCAGGCCGTCCAGCTCTGTAGCAGTGAACACCTTGTACTCCACCTCACCATTGGGCCCCTTGCTGACCTGCTTTCCCCCCAACCCCCAATAAATCAGGCCCACTGTGAGAACATGGCAACCGCTTCACAAAGGACTGTTACCTATTTGACGCTGCTCACTACTGCCATTGCTGCAGTATAAAGGCAGTGCACCTGCGACAGCTCCAGCTTGTTGGCCGAAAGGGTGGTGCTATCCATGGTTTTGCTCAGGACTTTGAGGGCCAGACCGAGGGCAGCCTCCAGGTCCATGTCTTCCTTGTAGTCTTGCTTCAGGATTGACTGTGCCGCCTGATTGTTGGCGCCAATTGCAGCAGCCTTCCAGCCCCCATAATTCCCACTCGGATCACTCTGCCAAACAGTAAGGGTAACGTGAGAGAAGCCACCGGCTGTCACTGACCCAGCTGTTGCTTCTGACTGATGGACGCGACAACGGATCATGGGCGTATTGTGCGGGTTGTATGTGGTGTCCTGCATGAGCCATCTCCTGACGACATGTGCTTCTGACATACCTGGTAGAGCTGGAACCCAAAGTTCTGGTCCCAACCAGCGAAGAGGAACGACACTCCAAAGGGCCGGAGGCCGCCGAACTGCGTGTACCCCTGCTTTGTGTCGCACAGCTGCTGGACAAGTTGCTCCACAGGGATGGCCTCCTGCAGCGCGACACCCAAAGGCCACCTGTTGTCAGCAAGGCTGACCTTGCATCGGTTGCTGCATAGGAGAGATGTATCTCAAGGCTTGAGAGTGTGCAATGGCCTGTGAGAGAGCCCATGCCGATGCTGCTCCTTCACTAAGCACGCTCGCTCACCTGGTACGCAAAGGCGTAGCGCTGCGCAATGAGCCGGGCAGTATTGACGAGGATGTTGGCATCAGCAGTGATACCGGCCACAGCCGACGCTACGTAGTCGTCGATCTTGTACATCTTCTCCGTCGTCTTGGACGTCTCTGCGCAGAAGCCAAGCCCAGCCCCATGCTGCTCAGCGCACCGCCACCAAGCGCAGCCGTTGGCCTGACGCTGGCAACGAGCTGGCCCCAAGTGGCAGCCCAGCAAGTCGCATGGACGGTGAGAGCAGGCCCCCCGGCCCACAAAAGTGAGGCCACAAGCGCCTTCTGCAAGCTGTTACGAAAGCGCGGCCTCCGCGGCTTGCTCGTGCAGGCGCTCGGCAGTGAGGCTTTCGAGAGAAAATATGGGCTTAACCCTGAACGCATAAACCCTAGACCATCGTCTTGGTTGGAGATGGAGCAGCTGGCGCTCTGCGCAAGCGAGGAGCTCGGGAGGGAGCGAGGTGGGGCGAGGGGCACGGACCCAGTAGCTTGGAGGTGATCTTCTTCTCGGCGGCCAGCACGACGCCGTCGACGGCCATGATGCCCACTGCGGCGCCCGCGTGGCTGCGCAATCCCCCGCCCGCAAGCGGCCATCACCGTCAGTCCCGCAGTCCGAGAAAACCAGTATGATGTCAAGGAGTAGCACCCCTGCTGCTTGTGATCACCACCGCTTTCATTGATCATGTACTGCCATGGGGTCCTCTCTAGCCACTCCGAGCCGCAGCCGTGGTGGGAGAGTTGCCGCGCACCTGATGGCCTCCATGGCGTACTCCACCTGGTACAGCCGGCCCTCGGGCGAGAAGATGGTCGTGCGCGAGTCGTAGCGCCGCGCCATGGCGGCCGAGGAGGGCGCAGACCCGCGGCGAGGCGGAGGCGAGCGAGGGAGCGAGCGGGGTTTTGCGGAGGAATCTGACACAAACCACCCCCCCCCCCCTTTAACCCTCACACCCTAACCCTAACCCTAAAACATCCCCCGTGCCTCCGCCATCCCAGCGCCGCCGCCGCCGCCGCTGCCGCCGCCGCCGCCGACGCCGCCGCCGCCGCCG
>WELB01000030.1:222247-275648 GCA_009602725.1 Spirogloea muscicola
CGACCGCCGCCCGAGGGCGCAACCAGGGCGCCGGGGCTCCCGGCGGCGGCGGCCAAGGCTGCGGCGCCGGCCAAGTCGGCGCCAGAGCTCTTCCAGTCCTTCTCGGCGTCGCTGTGCGGGCCGGACGCCGGCTCGGTGCGCGCCATGGCCGCTCGCCGTCGTCGCGGAGACGCTCGGCCGTCGTCGCTCGCCTGGCCGCTGCTAGCTAACGGGCGGTCGTGGCCCGGCTGTCGTTGCGCAGGCGGACGACCAGACGTGCGACCTGCTCATGGAGTTCCTGCAGCGTGAGCAAGGCCCCGTGCAGGACGTCGTGCTCCAGTTCCTGCCCCTCATAGTGGAGCAGTACCTCTGCCGCAACGCAGACGGCCGCCCCGCAGCGGCGGCCGGTGAGGAGCTGCTGCCGCCGCCGCCAGTGGTCACTGCCTGCACGGTTGATGGCCCGTCGTCGGCGAGCGGCAAGCTCGGGCTCCAGACGGCGCCCCTCGTGCATGCGTAGGCTACGAGAAGCTGCTGGTGGCCGTCCACAACGAGGAGGCAAGACTCCGCCTCGGCGAGCTGCCCGAGGCTGGAGGGCCGCCGCCATTGCTGCTGCCGCGGCCGCCCCGCCTTCCAAGTCCGATAGTCTCGCCGGTAATACTTCCATCTTAAGCAAGGCTAGATAGAAGCTCCTCCTGCTTTCAAGATCTCAGATTTGGATAGTCGAAGAAGGGTTCAGTGGGGGTTGAGTTCCTCAAAGCTGGCTTGCTCTAGGCACGGCCGTCTGCAGAAGGCGGCAACTTTGGCCTTCACCAGCAGGCCTGAATGGACGTGGCAGGTGACAACGTCTTCGCTGTCTCTGATTGCTTTGTGTCTATGCAATGCGCAGGCCGCTTCGTCACTGCCAATGCATGCCATGGCGTGCCCGCTGCGACCGTATGAGCAGAACGCTGTCGTCGGCACGGCCCTCGGGCGCCTCCGGCGCAGCATTGCGCAAATGCCCATCTTCGTGCTTATCTCGCTGTGCACTGTGGCTTCGAGGTACGCTCTCAGTGTCACAACCTCTCGAGCAAGCTTGCCATGAATGAGCAGGACAAGGTAGCCATGGGAGCGGGCGCTCCCCCATTACTCCTCATCCGAAGGAACTGTGACTGGCATCGCACCATCAGATAACCCGTCAGTCTAATGGCGTTTTGTAATAATGGAGGAGCTTTTCTGTGTCCTCATCACCTGCAAGCTCTGCATCATGGCCAACTTGAGATAGCCTCCACATGGGAACCAGCTTGTGTCATGAGCCCAGCATGTCACACTGATGGTTTTTTGTGCCATGGCCAGGCTTGCAACCAGGGGCTGCCCGTGGGCCACGCCAGCGCACCTCAATGAGCTGGCCGCGGCAGCGTTGCCCTCGGTGGACAAGCCGGCTGCCGCAGATCAAGCGGGGCTTCAGAGGGGGCTTGCCATGGCCACTGGCGAGTCCCTCGGCGAGGCCGGCGCTGTGCTCCAGCAGCCAGCTCACTCGCAAGTGGCAGACCTGGGTAAAGCTAGAGCCGAGGAGGTGGAGGCTGCGGGCCCAAGCTCTACCCTTAGTCCCTCCACAAATGACCAAGCTCTTGCAGAGGACTTGAGCGGCAGAAGGGTGCAGCTGGACATGGTGGTCCTGCGGCCAATCTTGCTGGCCCTGGGCCACGCTCTTGTCTCCGTTGGACCAATCGTCACTGGCGCCGGGAGATCCGTCAGAGACGAGGTCGCGCAGGCAGCGAAGGCTATCTTCGGTCGTGCGTCACACGATCTGACCTGTGACGTTTTGCTGGCCAGCTGCAGCCTGGTCCGCTTGGCCGCAATGAGCACCACGGCCGGTTGAAGAGAAGCCCCCCCATTGATACACTTTTGGATGATGTCTTGCCTTCATGAGGCCAAGTAAAATATTGCCAGTTGATTGCTGTGTTCCGAGGCCCTTGCTTGGTGAGGTGACTAGCGCCTGCAAGAGTCTGTCCAGCCTCCTTTCACATGGCATTGACACTTCTGAACGAGAATCATGCACCAAGAAGCTTGGTTCACCTCTTTTCTGATAGATGCTCGATGAGGTGCAACATGGAGTGAGCCTGTTCCATCAACATTGGCAAAACCACCAAATTGACCAAATCATGGTGAGGAACTACGTTCAATAGTTCTTGAGGACTACACTTCACCATGATGCTCGGCAAAGCCACAAACATGACAAAGTCGTTGCTCTTTGCAGTTGAATTGAGTTGTTAATGAGGGCCATCCTCACAGTGTTAACTGCGCTGTGGGATCAACAAGCAAGCCAACATGCTTCCACTCAATTGCCTCAGTGCACTGAAGTAATTTTTGACAAAGCGCATGTTCAAGGTCAGCGGTCACTCGAACCCCACGTCTCTCGTTGAAGAAGCACAATGCACCTCCGGTCCACTTGGTGTCTCCCTTCTTTTCAGGCTAGCCGACATGCTATATCTGAGATACACTTTATATATGCCCTGAAACAGTAGTAAACATTTTATAGATGTAAGAGCAGCCTGAACCTCCACAGGAGTAGGATAAAGTGTACATCCGTTCATCTGTTATTGACTGTGCAAGGCTATGGGCCTATGTTTAGCAGACCGAGGGGTATTGCACACTGATTGAGCAGCAGGCCTCGACTTTGCAGAACTCAAGCTTTGCCAGTCGGCCTAGAAGGCCAGCTTTCTGACAACGCTGTCATGTGTGCAAATTTCCAAGCCTTTGTGCCTCAGCAGGCGCTTCAACTGCCCCCTCGTGCCTCAGAACCAGGGCAATGTCCGAGACCAGGAGCTTAGGCACCCTGCTATTGCCGGCAGCAGCTACTCCACAAGGCTCTGGTGCAAGGCGTTGCCCACTCGCATTGTAAGCTCCAGCTCGCTGGGAACCTTGCCCTCCTGCAGCTTAGAGGACACCTGGCCAGCCACACAGGAGCACAGAACAGACCCAACTTAGAGATGCTCCTCCACGAAGCTTCTGCGTCCTTGGAATCTGCATCATCACTCTGGAACTGGACAAGGTAAAGCTTGTCCAAGTGTCCATGAGAATGCTCAATATGGGAGGTCAACAGACGAAGCTGCTCTTACAACAGGCAGTTGGGCAAAGTCAGCAAGTGAGCATGACTTTAGAAACACCTTACCTGAGTGCCATCAAGCGAGACCTCGAATGCGCCCGTGCTGACCAGCGAGTTGATGACCATGTTCCCACCCAGCCAGAAGCCCGCGGCGTAGCCGAGGCGGTTCCGCATCATGGCCTGGTACCATGCCGGCGGCTGTGCCAGCCCGAGGGTGCGGAAGGCATAGTCGCCACCCAGCGAGAGCGCGACGCCGGCGAGCTGAGCGACCTGAACGGCGTTGGCTAGCAGGGCCTTGTGCGGCGGCGGCGGGTAGTTGGCGAGCGTAACCTCGACGTCGGGGAAGGCGGCCAGCAGCGCCCGGCGATACTGCATGGCCACGTTCCTGCCCACAGTAGCCGCACAATTGGGCAACCCTTAGATCTAAACCGGAGCTTCGACGAGCCGACGGCGAGTAGTGTGTGAGCTCATTGCGGCGGCGACGGCAGCAGCGGCGGCGGCGCTCACTTGTAGGATCACGAGGTGCAGTAGGCGATGTGGACTTGGCGAGCCGCCGGCTCAGCAGCAGCCGCCGCCGCCGTCGCCGCCTTCGCCGCCATGTCCGCATTCGCGGACACTGCACTGGCGCCCGCGCCCGCGTCTCGCTGCGGCGCGGGCAAAAGTTGCGGGGTCAGCCAGCAGCCATGGCGGCGGAGGCCAGCCAGCCAGCCGTCGCCGCCGCCGTCGCCGGCGCACCTGCTCGAGCGCATCTCCCGCGGTCATGGCGCGCATGACGTCGCCGGCGCCCGCGAGGGCGACCAGGAGCGCCGCGGCCAGCAGCGCGCCGCGCGCCATGGCTGCCGCGGGGGGGGCGGCCCACGAAGCTGCGCACGGGGTTCAAGCGCTGGTCAAGCTGTGGCGCCGATGAAGAAAGTGGCTCTCCCAATGGGGGCAAAGGGCCGTGAGAAGCCAGCCCGAAAAGGATTGACGAGATTCGAAGAAGCCAAACTACGAAGGAGCCAGAAGCGCTATCTCAGTACTGGTGTAGGATGAATCCGTCAACAAGGGAAAGGCTGGGAAAGGCCAGCGCAAAGGGAATCAGGCTAACTGGGGAAGGCGGAACGCTGCCACTGAAGCCAGTGGCCTCGCTAAACGATGCAGATGGAAGCTCAGGATCCACGAGTGAGCAACAGCAAGTCAGAATATCTCGAAGCTAGGAAGAGCGAACGCCGCTGGCACGCCAGCAGTAAGCCCATACCTTCTCAATCCAGCCGTGTCGCCCAGCTCGGCAGCGAGGTTCGACGTCTTGTCGCCGTCCACCATCGTCTGGCCATCCCATGCATCTGCCACGCTCGCCCATGACGGCAGGGTCATCCTGCCAGGAGAAAGAAAGCGGCTGCTGAAATGAAAGAATCGGCTGTGAAATGCCAGCCAGATGCATACAGGTGTTCATGACGGAGCCAAAGGCTAGGCAGACAGGGCGCCCTCAATACCCCCGTGTCAGCAGTAGGAAGTCAGATGAGCTGAGCGTAGGAAGAGCAACCCCGCTGCGCAAGCCAGAGGCTGCTGCAAGGGCGCGACCAGCGCGGCGTTGCAAAGCAAGCGCTTGGGAGCGCTGCAGGGACATAGACAGTCGCATACGGTAGCAGGACACCAGACCCAAAGGCACCGAGCCACCGGGAAGGGCAGCACCCTGCTCCCGGCGCCGCTGGTCAGCTTGAGAGGCCAGCAGCGAAAGTAACGAGGACCACCGACCCCCGTAACACCCATGGATGTCCATGGCCAGGGGGTAAAAGGTATCACCCGCCGGGTGGTCCTTGTACTTGTGCAGCTTCTTCCGTTCGGCTACCTTCACAGCGTAGCCGGTCTCAGAAGTAATGGGGCCCTTCGTCCGGAAGCTGTCGGTGAGGACAACGTCCATGAGGAGCCGCTTGCCACCTCCCAGGGGGACGCCGACCAGATCGACACGCCTCGTCCGAGGGACCCCATTGCGGAGGAGGATGGGCATCACCCCAGTGCTCTCCAACGCCACTTGATATCCCGCCTCCTTGACGATGCCATACATGGCGTCACGTAGGAGGTTGTGGGAGCCCGTGCGCTCACTGCCTTTGGCACACCTGAGCATGTGGTCACCCATGAGCAATGCATCATGCTCAATAAGCCCACATTCACATTGGGTCACCTTTGCCAAGCACAGGGATGGCAAGCCAAGACGGCGGCGCATAGCATCGCAAAACAAAGCATTCTCCATCCGCAAGCCCGCATGCAAAGGCAAAGCGCGGAGCCACTCAGACGCTCCCAGAGACGAAACAGATAGGAGCCGAGCCTGGCCTCGAGCATCTCCTTGGAGGAGACTCCGGAGATGCTCCAGTGGTTGCTCGTCTGCAGCACGGGTAAACCGCGATTGAGCCTTGACATCAGAAACGTCAGCCCAGGCAGCAAAACTAACAGGCTCATTTACCAGAGGCGGGTATGCGGCAAAGAGGTCCTGTTGGCATGCTTTGAGAGTCACTTGGAAAGGCAGACTCCCCTGAACCACGGTACTGATGTGAGGCGCCAACACACGTTGTTGCCCAAGGAGGAATCGTCCAGATATGGACGAAGCCACCTGGGCCCAGCAGCCAAGGTACGCTGGTCTGCACAAGCGGACCAAGGGGCGACAACCAAGCCCACCGAGACGGATGGGCAGCGTACATTGCACCAGTGCTGCTGGGGACTGCTCTAGAAGTGGGTGAGCAATCATGTCAGCTAGGCATCGTTGGAGCCTGACATCTATGGATGCATAGACCTCATCCATGGTAACCGAAGGTGGGACCGTTCTTAAGAGGTAACACGGCCGCTGTGCCACACTCCTGGTCAAAATGGCCACTGCCAACTGAGAGTCCCCGAGGGTGGGGAGCTCTGGCAGGACCTGCATATATCCTTGGAGACGAGCAAGGACAGCACCCTCCGAGAAAGACGGGTCCCCTACAGGCACTCCCAAGATCTTCAAACCGCCCTCTGGTGTCTGACAAGATGTAGGCAACGAGGGAAGGAGGGAAAGAGGGATGCCATTGGGGGACCAGGCAGAGCACTTGGCAGTACTTATCCCAAGCCCGATGAGCTGGAGCTGGTGCTGAAGCGTGCCAAAAGCTCGCAGCACCTCCTCTGGGGGGCCGAGGAGCGTAGTATCATCCGCGTAACTCGGGAGGAGAACGCCAGGGTGAGCGCTCGCCGTGTTGCGCAAAGCACGGTGATGCGCCAGAGCAAAGAGAAAACCACCCATGGGATCACCTTGACGTGTCCCCGTCTTTGACTGCAAAACAGCCAAAGAAGTCCCTGCCCCCCACAACAATGCAGATGGCGAGCCATACATGCAGCGGAAGTGAGGGAGGAGGGTGGGAAAGTACTGCCTTAGCTCCTCGGCGATAACCTGCCGATCCACGGAGTTGAAGGCGTTCTGTACGTCCACGCTCAGGGCCAGCCAATGGGGGTTTACATCCAGTGCCGCTCGTACCCCGTGCACCAGGGTCTCAGCGCCAGCACGCATCCCAGCCCCAAACTGGTGGGGATGGAAGTGCGCCTGGGCATCGTCCTGGATCTGCATGATTAGGGTGCGCCCCACAAGGCGCGCCAGAACCTCCCCCATCGAGATAGGACGCACTCCGCCGTTGTCCTTCTGCAAAGCAATGAGATTGCTTGTGCAGAGGACTGCGCCTACACGATGGGTGAGGTGCCCACGCGCAACATGTTGCGCGACCCTATGCAACAGATCGAAATCCTCCCGAGTCCTCCTCCCCATATAACTCCCGCAAGTGCTCAAAGAGCATGCCAGATGGACCCCCGGCGACTGCCTTGCGGCTATTCACAATCGCCCGACGGAAGACAGCCGGGTCCAGGTCCACCGGTTCAGCAGGCATGAAGCTCTCCATCTATGTATCTAATCTTCGCGGGGCCGAAGGATGGAGCTGCTCGAGTGCGGCCAAGGTTGCCGCATCATGCGGTGCTGGTGTTGAGGGCTCCAAGGCTTGGGCAGCCCTGCCAAGGTCGCCGGCTCGCCCATATCGGATGGCACGTCGTTTGCCCGCCTCCTTAATATCGGATTCCGACGTGGTGGGCCGATAGTTGGCTTGCGCAAGTTGCGCAGCCGCTTGGTGCTTTGCAAGTAGCAGCTGCCACTCTCCACCTTCAAATAGGTGGAGGCGCAGCAGCAGCTCCTTGCGACCTACCTTCCCCTGCGGCAGGCGACCAAGCAAGAGTCGCAGAAACAACACAAACACAGCCCATGCAGCCTCATCCTCGCTGTCACGAGCCAGACGTGTCAGAAGGGGCCGAAGGGCTCGCCGTATGTGGGGCCGGGCCCAATACGGGATGTGTCGTGGAGCTGCGCGTTGGTCGTCCGCAGGATCTCGGAGACGTCCACGCTCTCCGCCCACCGCCAGTGTTCTGCCGTAGGCCCTGGTGGTGGTGGTGGCCTCGCCCCTCTTGTAGGGGCTCTGCGAGCCCGAGCGGTGGCGGATGCCTCTGCCTGCTGCGCCTCTCTGTTAGCAGAACGCACGCAGGCCCGCTCGTGCGAGCTCAGACCCACCTTGTTGGCACATCGCCGCCGGCAGAGCCGGCAGCGGAGCTCAACAGGCGGGCAAGAGGTTGCCTCCGCAGGGGGCCGGAGGTCCTCTTGGCCCTGCTCCCCTTCCCGAGGTGCAGCTGATACAGCGGCATCGCCAGCCACGGGCCCGTCAGCATCACCAGCGCCACTGCCACCACTCGCCGAACCCATGGCGACAACCACTTCCAAGCGCCGCCTGGCTCCTCCGCTGCGGCGACCTCCCCTCCAAGATGCAGGGGGGTTTGCGCAGGAGGAAGCCCGTACACGTTCCCGGCCCCAACCAAGTACTCGAGGGCCACAACTGTCTGTGGAGGCCCTTCTCGCCACAGAACCTCGACAACCAGATGATTGCACCGCCCATCGCTCGCCGTCCTTGCCTGCCTCCCTCCTCTACTTCCAGAACGCCCCCCTCACGTTCTCGGCGCCGGCTGCGAAGGGCGTCTCTGTGGTGCTGATCGATCCCGGCGTGAGATCTCATGGCCTCAACATGGGCCAGCGCATGGCCAAGCTGCAGTCCACCAAGTTTGTCGCCAATGGCAATGGCACATTCTCGACAACAGTCACCCTCCCGCCCAACAGCAACATCGCCCCCCCAGGATACTACTTGCTCCTTGTATATGTCACACCTGGCTGTGTTGGCGCAGCCGTTGTGCCATCTATAGGTAGGTGGGTGCAACTAGGTGGGATCCCAGCCTACCCGCCACCCCCGCCTTCGCCTCCCCCCTCACCGCCACCACCAGGCTCTCGTTGATCAATGGTTGCAGGCGATACCCACCACTCAATCCACTTCCTTACCTGCTGATAGATCAAGTACTGCTCACAGCTGTTTAAGAGCTCTCGAGCTTGTAAAGCACAGAAGATCACCGCATCTTGTAGTCTGTCAGAGCACCAAAGGCGACAATGTGCTCAAGCTTTGTCAATGTATCACAAGTCTATCGCAAGTAGATATGTCATATTTCTGTTGTTAGCAGGCCTTCACCCAAAACCCAAGTCACAGTGCCACATAATCCGCCCCCCTTCCAGCCGAGGGCCCGTTATTCTTCCTCTACAGGAGTTTAGACCCCTCAGCAAGATGTCCAATTCTTTTATTCTTTGCTTCTTTGATTTCTCAAGGAGAAATTACGTTGCCATCAATCAGCTGGACAGTCTGTCTCTTAAGCAAAACCATTTCTCTTTCTGACTCATTTTAACGAGCAGACTCACATGTCAATGGCACTTCCCCAAAAATTCTAAGATTTTGACTGCGGTAAGTAGTCAACAGTATCCATGTATATGTATGTGATACAAATGTCATGCGTACATCACTTGACATTAAATCAAGGTATACATTCCTGGTGCTTGCAGTTACGAGCAGGTATAGGGGTGCAGGCAGCTTTACAACCTGACACTGTGGCAAACTAGTTGCCCACAGTGCCTGTGGGCAACTAGGCATACACATGTGCAGCACATGTGCAAGCATATCAAGGTTCGTATTGCAATGTATGTCTAGACAGTGTGCATAGCACCTCGTGATTGTAGGGTCAGGTATATGGTGGAGGTGGAGATGGAGGTGGAGGTGAAGGTGGAGGTGGAGATGGAGGTGGAGGTGGAGGTGGAGGTGGAGGTGGCGGCGGAGGCGGAGGCGGATGTGGAGGTGGAGGTGGAGATGGAGGTGGAGGTGGAGGTGGAGGTAGAGGTGAAGGTGGAGGTGGAGAAGGAGGTGAAGAAGAAGTGGCACTCCCAATGGGGGCAAGGGCTGCGAAAAGCCAGCCCAAAAAGAATTGACAAAGGTGGAGGTGCAGGTGGAGGTGGAGGTGGACGTGGTGGTGGAGGTGGACGTGGTGGTGGAGGTGGACGTGGTGGTGGAGGTGGACGTGGAGGTGGAGGCGGCCGCTGCGGCAGAGGACTGGGGGAGCTGGGAGGAGGGGGCCTTGACGGCGATGGTGGGGGAGGAGGCGGGGAGCTGGGAGGCGGCGGTGGCGGCCTCGGCGGTGGGGGCGGCGGGCTTGGGCTTGCCGGAGGCGGTGCCGGCTGCGCAGGGCAGCCAGGGATGGCGCAGCGGTCGTGGCCGGTGACCTTGTACACGCCGCTTGGGGTCAGCATGTATGGATCGCCGTTGTAGTCCTCACCCCAGCTGTGGATCTCTGGCACCGCGAGCGCACCGCCAGGCGTGTAGTTGAACGGGAAAGCAAGCGTGGTGTCAAGGGCAGCGTAGAAGTTTTTCAAACAGCTTGGCCATGGTGGTCCACCGCGGCTGCCCAGGCGCGCTCGTGTCGGTCGCAATCCATGCCGCGCCATATTGGTCGTTGTAGAAGTACTTGCCATTGTAGCAAGGGACACGCGGCGAGCGATATATGGGGCCACCGATGATAGCTACGGAGGTCACATTGACATGCGGGTCCTGGTGCAAGTAAGTCAACTTCGGCCACTGCGGCCAGAAAGGAATGAGAAGCTTGTGTCAGCGATACTGTCTCTGCAGAAGTCATGAAAGCGCTTCAGGTCCCTCCAGCTTTGGCAAGACAACTGCATGATTGATGGTGGAGACGCAAGTCATCGGCAGCAATGGCTGGGCCTCAAGGGCTCCCACCATTAGCGTTTCAAAGATGTTGGAGGGGTCGGTGAAGCTGCCTGGCGGGGCATGCTTGTCGTACATTTCGACTATTGTGAAATTCAACGTTCCTGTGCAATCAAAGTGGCAGCTGCATATTCAGATGGGCACCTTGCCATACATCCGGTCCATAAGAGCTGGCACCAGCAGGTAGCCCATCAATGCGCAGCAGCAAATGCTGGTGATGCCTTGGTGGAGCTCCTGCCAGGGGCGAAACTCCACACGCACCTTCAAACATATGCCAACCGAAGTTTCCTCCAGCTTCCATGACATCAATCTCCTCCATGGTGTCCTGCAGTGCAGGAAGTCTAAGCTGATGAAGGCTCCCAATGCTTGCAGTAGTGGCAACAGCGACGACAGCAACAAAAAGCGGGATCTGGCTTTTGCAGCTATGCAGTCAGGGCGTGGCTGGCCGCCAGACCTGGCCAACATCAGCACAGAGGAAGTCACCATTGTCGCGGTCAAAAGTGCAGCTCCAGGGGTTGCGCAAGCCAAGCGCATAGATTCCGGGGCGAATCCCTGAGACGCCAACGAATGGGTTATTGGACGGTATGCCGTATGGACTGCTTGCTGTGTAGTCATCCACGCATAGCCGCAAAATCTTCCAGAGGAAGGTCGTGACCCGCTGTGCGAAGTTGAAGATGTCGCCAGCTCCACCTCCATCACCGGACATGTAGTACATGTAAGGCTGCAGCACGGTGCGCCGGGAGAGCAGGTGGCCGCCATTGTGGTTGCTGTAGGGCCTGTACACAAAGGCTGTGGGACTCGCCAGCCGAAGTCAATATCCAATGGGAGGGCAGCTGCTGCGACCATGATGCCTCGCCCCGCCAAGGAGCTCCCCTAGCGTGCCCTACCTTGCAAATGTTAGGAGCCTCCAGACTTCGGCATTGATGGCGACTGTCGCTGTACGTGGGCTGTGGCCGGCACTGTACTCAGCAACAACCGTGTTGGCCTGACACAAGGGCTGCTGCGAGTCACTGACGTCGGGCTGCGGGATAGAGCACTGATTGACCACATTGCACTCGCACGGCCCCTGGCAGTCCGGGTGCTTGGTGCCATTGCAGATGTACGACACGAAGAAGCGGCCATTGACAAGGTAGTTCGGGTGCAGAGCAAATCCCAGCAGGCCACGCTCGCCGTTGGCTACAGTCCTCAAGTGAATATCAAGAAATTGCACACGTGAAGAGCGTGAAGAGGTCAGACCTTCGCCAAGGCGTGGCGGCCTCGTCACTGGAGGCGGCAAGCGCTGGCGCTGGAGCAGCACCAACCAGCAGCACGCTTGGCCTAGGAGTTTGGCTTACAGTGCTCCTGTTGGCAAACTTCTTGCCGCTGCCTTCTGGCGGGGCCTGCGCAAGCAAAACAAATCCGGTGCGGGTGTGCAGGAAGAGGCGGTTGGAGCCGTCGCGGTTGCGGTAGCATGCCCAGGTAGTACTGGTTATCGACACGGTCGAGACAGATATCGGGCAGAGGCGGCGCCGAGCCGGCCGGCGGAGGCGGCACGTACGGTGGTGGTGGCGGTGCTGGGGGCAGAGGGCCGTCGGGATCGTAAGGCGAGCCGGAGAAGCAGCGGTCCTGGTATGGCGACGCACAGAAGTCGAGCCGGAATGCATCCACTGTCGGGTATTGGTCTAGCAGGCAGAATTGTGCCGCGCTTGGCGGCACGTTGAGCTCGTCCTGCTGCGCCTGCAGGTACTGGAGGTAGAATGGCGAGTACGTGATGTTGAGGCCAGCACACGCTGCGTACGCGCCGTCGCAGTAGCTTCCCAAGCAGAGCAGCGGCAGAGCGCGCGCCGCGCCGACTTCTGAGTCGAACAGGTGCGACGCCCACGGGTCGCATTGCTGCATGGACGCATGGCAGGTGGTCGTCGAGCCCGTCAGAGAGCGTCGCGACGGAGCACACTGATCGGCGACCAGGGTGGCCGCTGATCGATAATTCAGCAACTGGGTATGTGAGGGAGCTCACCGCGCAGGTGGCGAGCTGCAAAAAAGGCCGCAAGCTGGTCGTCGGAGCCACCCGAGAAGGCCATCTTGGCGACCTGCTGCTGCAATTGGACGTCCGCGTGGTAGTCGCAGCACCCCAGGCTGGAATACGCGCCGCCGTAGAGCTTCATGCAGAAGGGGCCCGCAGGGGAACTGCGGCACAGGCCCAGCTGCGAGCGCCCCACGACCAGAGCTCCCATCAGGGCGGCCATGCCAGGCACAACTGTGACGGAGACATGGTCTCTTCCCGAGACCGAGGCGCTACTGGCGAGAGCTGACCACACGGAGGAGCTGGCTACGGCCGCAAGACCAGCGGAAGGGCTCACAGAAGTCCTCGCAGATGGGTGCGCCAGCGCAGTCCTGACGAGCAGCAGCGCGGCGGCCGCTATGCGCGCCAGCCATCTGCCGCGGCGAGCGGCCGCCGGGGCGCGGCTGCCGCCCCTCGCCGCCGAGGAGCCATGGCGCGCTCGCGGGCCGTCGGGCCAGGCTGCGCTCGGTCAGCGGCACTCGGGCGTGCTGGCCATAGCCGGCTCGAGCGGCAGCCGCGGCTCTGGGCCTGCCCCCCGGGCCTCCCAGGGCCTGGGGGCCAGCTCCGGCGGCGGAGGGGGGGCTCGAACCCGAGTCCTCGGCTGGGCTGGCTNGCCTTCCGCGCGCCGCACGCGCAGCACGTGCTGCGCAGGACCACACGTGCACGCGGCGCTCCGCGCCAAGGATGCCTTGTCGCGACGCGCGCGCGGCCGCGGCCGCGGCCAGAGCGCCGCATCTCGCGGCGCTTTTGTCGCCGCATGACTTTTGTGTCGCCTCTGTTCGGCGCACCTGCGGCGACCCCGGCGTGCGGCACGTGCTCGCACCAGCTCGCGCAGCCGCCGACTCTAGTACGACGGCGGCCCGTGACCTCCATCCAGTCAGTCCGACTTGCACTTACTTACTGACTGGATGTTAGTGCGAGCCCACTTGCTGGCGTCGTGAAGATCAGTATCCTGCATTTTGCGCCATTCGGCCCCTTCACACCTTGTCCATGCCTTTGGGCTGGCCTCTCACAGCAACTGCTGTCAATATGTTTTCTTTCCACGGCCAGCCTTCCGCTAGCTTGTCAACTATTTCCGCACTTCTTCTGCTTCTTCGTCCGGGCTGGCTGTTCACAGGCCGCCGCTGTTGGGAATGCCACTTTCTCTGGAAGAGCTTACTTCTTACGCTCCAGAGTGCCCGGAGGAGCCCCGCAGCTTGCTGCTCGGAGTGAAGCTGATTCCGGGTGGAGCTCCCTCTCCCAGGCGGCAGCTGGGCGGCCACACGACGCGGCGAGCAGGCCGGGGCTTCAAGCAGCGTGGCCAGCTCCCAGCAGTGCGTTGGTGTAACGGACTCGTCACTAGTAGCATGGTGTTGAAGTGGGTTTGGATACTTGTAAGTAGTCGTAGAGACGATGCTGCGCTTGGACAATACTCCTATAAGGGACGTTTCACCATCTGGGCAGCACTATCGACAGGCCAGAATTTCGGGCATCTGGCCTGACGACGACGCCGCCACGGCCACCGCCGGGCGGAGATCCAGGGCACCTGACGATGGCGGCGGCTCCGCGTCTGGGACTAAGGGCTCCCTCTCCTGGATCAGACATATATAGACGGACGGCCTAAGTGCCAAAAAGTGTCAAAGGCAAGCACATCAACAGAAGTACATCACCTGCTGGTAAGCTGACCTGCTCGATAACCACGAGTCAGCACGTTAGAGGTCGCTGACTGATACCCATGAATTGGCTGGCGAATGACAAATCTCTTGCCACCAACTTAAAGCTCTACCAGCTTCTGGTGCACAACATGACACTGACTTGCCTCGACTGCAAATGGCAAGGCAGGTCTTATGCTCTCAATGGTGATGTTTAAAAGGAAAGATGGGGATCCTCTTATCAATCTGACGTGGATTCAAAAGCACGCAAAGCACAGCTTGACTTGCATAGTGTCCAATTAAGTCCAATTGTCTTGCTTGTAGCCTTAGTAGTGCTAGCTTCCTGGTGATGTCAACGTATTGCATGTCCTTTGTAGGTTTTGAAGAAATCACCTCCAATAGATCACTAGGGCTACTTAATGCCGTACTCCTTAACCAAAACAGTGAGGTGACTCGTTCAAGGTGTGCAAATATTTTGGTAAAGATGCAATAGGAGCCAGGGCTAATTGGCAGAATGTAAGTAGCAATACTCAGGAAAGGAAACGATGCTGCATGACATGAAAGCTGTCTACTTCAACAAAGACTCGATACCCAAACGCAGTGGCTTTAGCAAGCTGGATAAGCCATCAGCTAGCTGCAACCTAGCTGTGACTACCTGTGCAAGCAGATGGCCCCTACTTGCCTTGCAACATATTCTGGTCCAAATGCGTCAGCAATGTCTGTGCCACATAGGATCATCTGTCCGCGACACCGTTGCTGGACATACTCAAGCAGAAAAGTCATCAGTAAGGTCAGGCCTCTACAGGCTGGGGGGAAAGAGGAGCCGAGCAAGAACTCAGTAGTCCTCCGCATGCTTTGCTCAGCATCAAACTCTGCATTAGGCAAGTGATTGCACGCTCAGCAATTGTTCAAACTACTGGAAGCCAGCGTGCACCTGAGCGGCTAATGAAGGAGCTTATCGGCATCCTCTCTGGACTGCTGCAGCTGCTGTTGTCCTGCTTGGCTGCCTTGCCATTTCAGGTACTGCTGCCGGCTGGCCTGGCGCCGATCCTTGGGATCCATGTGACTCCGCCGCCGCTCACGGGTGCCCTCGTCGTGGCCAGCTGTCTGCCCGTCGAGTTCCTCCGAGCTCGTGAAAGTGAATGGGTCAGCAAACATATCATCAGCGGCTCCTGCCTTTGGGGCCTGAATCAAGTGGCACACAGGTCTCCTCAACATTCTATGTGAAAAGAGGACATGTCAGCAAGTATGTCAGAGACTCGGCCACATTTGAGAACATGGGCATAATATTGCTCAGGAGCTAATGTCTAAGATTGGAATTTACCGAGCAAGCACTGTAGTTTGCAGAGGACCATATACACTAAGCGTGATAAAAGACTGACCAGAAATTTTAGTTTCCATGCCTTGGCAGACCTTTGCTTTCTGTCTCAAAGATGAATACAGCTCGCAAGAAATTTGATCAGTGGACTCAGGGATGGTACCAAATTGACTGCTCAAGTGGCTTCGTCTCACCTGTGAGGATCTTTGTCGTTGCAACTCAGGTTCTCGAAGCTGTTGAACCTGCTCTGCCCTGCCCACATCCGCCGTTTGCCAAGAGCCGTGATCCAGGCCGTTTGCCCCCACCATGCCACCTTGTTGCACACCATAGTCCAGACTGTCTGTTGCCTGGGGCGGTGTGCCAGGGAATGGCAGCCGCGGCGGTGCTCGATATCCGTTCTCGTCAAGGGCAGGCTGGGCAGACCCAGCAGCCTGACGCCGCTGCTGAACCATCTTAAGGGCCGGGTGGTTGGGGTTGTCTGCCTCAAGGCTGCAACCATGCACAGCGCACAGACGATGGCCATCCAGCAACACAGCACAGCATCAGCCAGACCTATAGTCCTGCAAAGCAGATGCAATGGGCATTGTGGAAACAAAAGGGAGTCACCGACATGGCAATGAGCTCGCCACATATCGGGCTGTTCTCCAGCTTGAGCAGCTGCTCAATGCATTTGGCCTCGCCGCCCCGCTGGGATAGCCCGCCCAGCCCCAGCGCCAGCACTGCTTGCATGCACCAATTTGCATGGGCTGGCCATCAGCATGAGGGTCTGACAGCAAGCTCTATAGAGGTTGGCAGCTGTCTGTGTGATTACATCTGGGCAGCGCCACAAGCTTTGGCATACCAACATTAATCATGTGACGTGCGCCGCTGCTAGGGGATGTGAATGTTGATCGCAGGAGGCCACTAGCTCGGGCTTCAGACGTGACTGGTGAGGTCGTGACTGTACCGAGCACAGAGACGCCCCTTACAATAAAGCTCCTCCTCTCCGTGACTGCAAGCAAGTATGGCGAAGCAGGCCTTGGACGTCAGCGACACCTGAACAATGTGAATGTGTGCTGGAAGGACTTCAAGAGCTCAGAGTGTCTCTACTTTAAAAGAATCTGGCTTTGCAGTCTGGTGCTTGGCCTTTGGTTTGTAACAAAGGGTTGCAAACGTCTGGTGAGCGCTGGCAGGGGATCAGGCAGACCGTGACGCAGTGAAACAACTTACACCACCACCCAATGCAGCTGCCAGTGACAACACCCTGCAGCCAGCCGGACCGCACCGAGTCACGGCACCCCACCAGCTCCTTGACCTCAGCTGGCGTCAGCTTGTACTGCGTGCGGCCAGGGCGACAGAGTGCCACAGTCACAGCGCTCAGCCAAAATTGGACAACAAGCAACCAATTGTTAACCAACTTAAAATTGCGATGCGAAGGTGGAGAAACGCTGGGCAGCCTATAAGCCCACCTCATTGCGTGCCTCATATAGGCGGCCCATAAGCTGCGCGAGCGGCCGTGGCCGAGTCTGCGCAGCTCGAGTTGGCAGTGGAGCCTGCCGTTGCTCAGAGGTAGCCATGGGGAGGCAAGACCCTTGAACCCCTCCCTTTCCTCTGCACTGGTCAGCCCGACTCTGAGCTCCGCCGTCCGACTCAGCTGGGCTTGGCTTCAGCTCCTCGATGCAGCTGCTCAGCTCGCTCGACTCGTGCTCGTGTGCTCAAGAGCGAGCATGCTGGCTAGTATGTGCCGAAGCCCGGGCAGCGGATGTGCATGGCATCGTGAGTGGGAAGGCGGGTAGGGCAGCACGAGAGAGAGAGCCAGGCGGGACAGAGTGCAAGAGGGCGACTAAGCGCTGTTGAGGTCGAGTGCGCAAGTGAAAGAAGGAGAGTGCGAAGAAGGCGGTGAGGACGAGACACAGAGGTGGAGATGAAGGAGCGCGTCAGAAGGGGGCGATGGCTGTGATGAGGGAGTGGGGTGGGGACTCGGGGCCGCGCTGAGCGAGAGAGCGAGCGAGCGAGCGCGCGCGCTTGTGTGTGTTTAAGGGGGGGGGGAGAGAGAGAGAGAGATAGAGAGAGAGAGAGAGAGAGAGAGAGAGAGAGAGAGAGNAGAGAGAGAGAGAGAGAGAGAGAGAGAGAGAGAGAGAGAGAGAGAGAGAGAGAGAGAGAGAGAGAGAGAGAGAGAGAGAGAGAGAGAGAGCGAGATTAAGCAAGAATTAAATGGAGCGAGCGAGTGAGGCAGAGGTATGGAGTGTGCATGAAGTGATGGAGGGCCAGAGTTGCCAAGTACAAAGGCGAGCACATTGACAGATGTACATCACCTACTACTAAGCTGACCCGTTCAATGACCAACAGAGGGCACTTTCAAGTGGGCAATTTCTTGATACGCGGGCTTTTTTAAAAGGAACAGGATGCGGCTGCTGGAACAGAAAGAGCGGCTGTCAAAGCCAGCCATGCCAGGGCAGAAGGAAAGACGTTGCCAAGAGAGGGCGGTGGCTGGGAAGGTGCATAGAGAGTGTATTCATGACCATAGCTTTGGAGCCCCTGCGCTCGCTGCCGCTGGGCGTACCGTGCCTGTGATGGCGGGTGGGCATGGGGGAGCGGCAGTGGCCCGCCTTACTCGAGCTCGGTGGCCGCCAGCTCCTCACAGCAGGTAGCCTCGGCCGGGCTTTCAGGGATGCCCGCAGCGACCCGAGTGGCTGGCCGTCAGACCACCACGACCCATTGGTCATGCCGGGCCCACACGTCTCTATCCAAGACGGCTTGGGACCTGCATTGCTCGTGAGGTCTCGTGGCACAGAAGGCAGCCCACAAGGCTATGCCGGCTGTCAGACTCCTGCAAGACGAGCAGCCGCACGGCCATGCCGGCTTGGCACGAGGAGGATGGCTTACCAGAGCCGGCGAGGGAGCGCAGGGGCGGCCCACGCTCCTGCCGAGCGCGAGGCGAGCCTCTGCGACAGCAGCGGCAGCAGCGAGGCCGACGAGTTCGAGTTCATGCCGGAGCTCGCTCAGGCTGAGGTGGAGCCCTCGTGATCTCCGGCGCCATTGCAGTAGCAAAGCAGACCCATGGACAGCTCATGAAAACCTAAATACTATCCTGTGAATCGTAAGCCGTGTACCTCGACTGCAAGTTGCTGATCTTCATGCCTTATGAACGAATTATAATCCTATTGCGCAAGTTTCATGAACTTCCGACGTCCATGGGTTGCCATAGGCGTCAGTTAGCAAGTCCTCCACTTATTGACTACCTCAGTGCTTCCACCTGACAGATCACTGTGGCGGGCCACCGCATACGGCTGATCCAGCCCAAGGACGTAGACGAGGTTATTGAAATGTACATCAGGCAAGGTGCACTGCAGGCGGCCATCGATTCTAGTCGCCATCCATTGTCACAGGAATTTGCACCAAGAATAACCGCTCTCTATGTGCCCAAAATTGCTCTAAGTTGGCAATCATAAGTTGCCTATCTATTGTACTTGAAGTGGACTAGGATGATTGCCTCACTGCTGAGGAGATGGCTGACCACGTCTTTGTGCCCGACAACCAGGCTCTCACAACCTGATGTCTCCAGGCTCTCGCAATCTGATATATAATGCTCTCAGCTGGAATAGACCGTTTTGTTTGTGTGGTAGGCCGGATGGACAGGGACCCCTACTGGTGCAGGCTCTGGCCATCTGCAATTGCGCTGGCGGAGGAGGTCAGCCATGCACGTTCCCTGGGTTTGATATACTTCGAGCTCAATATTTGTGCTAGACGTTGAAATGCAGCTGCTTCCCAGTGCAGGGCTTGTGCACTTGTGAAGCTCTGCTCAAATAGCAACAATGTGCTTCTTGACAACTCCTTCTGCTGCCTTCTATCCATGCGCAACTATGCTCTCATCTTCCAGACACACGGCGCTGCAGATCCTGCTGCATCCTGAGCTGGTGGCTGGTCGAAAGGTGTGCGACCTCGGAGCCGGCCTCGGTGAGCCTCGGCAGTCGCAGACTGGACAACGAAGTCCCAACTGGCATGCAGAGAAGGGGCTTCTGCGAGCTCGGTCCGATCTCAAGCTAGGAGTGAGAGGACTACAGACCTGGAATGTGCTTTAGCTGGGCCATTCGAGCTCATACCCTCCTGATAGCCTGTGCAGGCTTGGCCGGGCTTGCTGCTGCCATTGCTGGAGCTTCTGAGGTAGACTTCTTCCTCGAGCCCAGCAGCCATATAACATCACTAGCTTTTTGATGTGCAAGTATCTGTAAATCATGGTCTATAAATGTGTCGGAAGCTGTTAGATGGCCAATGTCTAGCAGCCCTACAGTGTGAGCCAGAGAGCAAATGACAGATTTTAATGCATCCCCGTTGCCAAGGCGCAGGTTGTGCTGCTCGACCGCGAGATTGTGGCGCTACAGTGTGCACTGTTGACAGCCCATGCGAACCTGCCGGGGCTCTCCACCAACCTCCCGCTCCTGCTCCCACTCCAACCGTCGCCCTCGTGGCCGGCAGTCTACCCCGCCGCGCTGCCCTCACACCTCCCCGCATCCGCTCTGCCCCTCAACTCCATGCTCCCCATCAGCGACCTGCAAGCGCGGACAGACGCCTCACTTCAGTCAGCAATCAAGGACTCAGATGCGAGTTGTACTCCTACAGCATCAAGCAGAGGCTCGAAGCTCGCTAGCAATCTGTCAGACAGGCCTGGAGTGTTAGCTCCTTGCAATGCAGGATCAGATGATGCACCCAATGATGAGCCTTGGCCAGGGAGCCATGAAGGCTCTTCTTGTCCTGCCTACCGTGAATCCCAGCAAAGAGGTCCACTGCTGATGAGGGCAGAGGTTTTTGATTGGGGAGACAAAGATGCGTGCATGGAGTTTGACGTGGTAAGCTGCCAAGTCTGCAATACCTACACTGTGATTGTGAAGTTGCTCTGCAGCAGGGCTTGCAAATGTAGCCTTAGTCGTACTTCTCACACTTGAGTCCTGCGGAGCAGGTGTTGGCCTGCGACGTCTTGTACGAGAAGCCAGCCGTCGACCTCATTGCTGACTTGGTCCCTCGTCTTTTGAAGCCATGGTATGACGACTTGCATCATAACTGGTACTTTTCCCAGTCTCAGCATTAGTGCCGTTCTTCAAGCAGCAGGTGATGCCAGGAACAACTGCTGCCACAAAGTTTTCCCCCAATGGTGGGAATAGCATTGACAGTACGAACTTCGTGAACCTGGCCCCAGTGACAACTCCCTCCTACTGATTAGCGATCCGGTGGAGAGGAACCCCAAGAACAGGGAGCGCTTCGTGGACATGATGGACGCTGCGAACGGCCCAATGCTCCTGGTGAGTTGCCGGGGTAGCAGCAGTGGTTTCAGAGCCACCGAGCTTTGATATGGCTGGTGGAAGTTAGAAATGCTGACCAGGCTCCTGTGATTGCTCCTAAGAGATCGACATTTTCATGAAGAATAAAGCGAGACAATCGTTGGGTTTTCACAAGCTGAACGGTCCTGTAATTTGCAGGAGCTCCAGAGCATGGAGACAAGGATGGCTGTTATGGACAACAGTGCTCACCCCGTTGAGCTCCTAGCATTTGCAGGCAGAACGATTGGGAAGTCATAGCTTCCCATGGCTGTCTTAGGCACAAATGAGCCCTGATTTGGTTGCTGCATCTTCAAGGGGGAGCATTCCAGGTTTTGCTTGGACCACTCGGAGTTGAATGCGGCCCAGCAAGGTGGACATAGGTGAGCAGAGATGGTCTTCCTGACTTAGCAGGTAAGGCATGGGGAGCGATCAACCTTACACGTTAGCCCTCATGGTGCCTTTATTGTATCATTTGTCAGCTAGTTATGCATGGGCGAGCCTAGGTGAACACAAGGTGCTGAGCACTTTGATTAGCACTGCTGTAAGTACTCCACGGCAGGCAACAAGATGCCACTTTTGCAGCACAGCAGTGCACGCTCAGTCTTGTCCTTCGTTCTGTGTGACGCAAGCCAGGATAAAGGGGGAGGTATCGGCACAGGTTGAGGTCACAGGCTCCAAAACGATACTGAAGCATCTGTATCGTTGTTGCTGTATGTGTTGCTGCAGTGATGCGCTCGTTTGCTGTTGCCATAATGGAGTGCAGCAGTGAGGCGCGCGGTGGTAACCTTCCATCTGGACTGGTTAAGGCAGGAAGGGCTTGCCGAGCACTGTGTCAAGATGTGCTATGAGCTGTGAAAGTAGCACACAGCACTGGTTCTTACCTCTCTAGTCGGTCTAAGCTTTGGCATAGTACACATGGTTTGCTGACTTGGTGCAATCTCATGTGCGAATGGTCTTATCTCTGCTTGCCTATCTGCACTGTCATGACTCAAAGCTTGCTGCAGCCTTAAACTTCAGAACCCCAGAGGCGGACTAGGTGGCCTATCTCCTGCTCCATGTTCAACTGGATGACCTGGTCCCTTGCGTCACTGTCGCCAGCCGCAATGCCAGCAATCACTTTTCCAATGCCAAAGCTCAGCTCCGTCTTCCTCTTGACAACCGTGCCAATTCGGAACTCATTCACTCTGACGGCTTTGTCCCTCATCTCGCCTCTCACTGCTATGCTCAAGCCCCTGCGGAGAGACCACGAGTGCGGAAGGACGCCACGTTGCGGTCATGGCATCACACACAGCTCAGACAAGTGCCTTTGGTTGCTTCGTTGAGCTTGCCTCACTCCTCACCTTGCCCAACATGACAATGTGTGCTACTCTCTTGGTAGTGTCTGAAGAAGTTCAAAGATTATGCACAAGGACAATGCACAAGGACAGATTGGCGGTGTCTGCAGATGGCCAAGAATTTGCACAAGGACTTATGGGCCTCGAGGGTAGCACACGTACCAGAGCGCGGCGGCGCCAATGGTGGTGAAGCCAGCTCCATCCATGAAAGATCCCCCGAGGCTCCCTGAGATGAACGTGAATGACGAGCCTGCGCGGTCCTGCAGGCGCGGCAGAAACTTGGTGGCCACCACGTAATGTGTACCGCAGCACTCACTGAGCGCCTCCGCTAGGAAGCTCAGCGGCTTGTCCCCAACAACGGGCGTGTTCCACACTCCTGAGCCGAGGCTTGTGACGACCTGGACGGTGTCCACGCACGTGTTGAGCACGAGGTGGGTCTTCAAAGACAGGTCACAGTAAGCACAGTGCAGTTGCGTCTAACACGTATGACTAGGATAATTTGTTTCTGTCTGCAAGAGCATGCGTAGTCACACTCCTGACTCCAGAAGTGGCCAGCCTATCTTCAGTCCAAGCAGCAGCTGCAGTTGGAGGCCAGAGCAAGCTCGAGCATTTGCAGTCCATATGCAAGCCGAGAAGATGACGTACTCACGTGGTCAAGCTGGCCATCCAAGTTCCCGTCAATGTACTGCATGCCCATGGACAACAGAGGAACATCGCTTCACATTTGGGCAGTGCAGAAGGCGAAGCGAAGAGCGATCAGACTGAACTACAAATCTGAGCTCAAATTCCGTAGTATGTCAGCCGCAATTTCATCTTACGAACTTGGGCAGTGCGGGAGTGGCCAGGGAGATGGGCTGCAAGCTGGTGCGGCCCTGGCGCAAATCACCTTGAGGATGTACCGCGCGCCCTCCTCGCTGCTGACGTCCACCTTGACGAGGTGCAGCTCCTCCGTCTCGCCGCACTCGCTCCGCAGCGTGTCCAGCCGCTGCGCGTTGCGCGACGGCACCACCACGCTGTACATGCAGGACCAGAGGAGCCCATGTTAGCGGATGTCGAGAGGTGGGCACTGCAGCCGATGACCGAACCGCGAGCGGTGATGGCGGCAGCGGGGAAGGCCAGAGGGAAGCGTCGCCTCACGTGGCGCCACCGGCGAGGAAGCTGCGCACGATGCCCGAGCCGACGGTGCCCGTGCCGCCGGCCACCAGAGCGACCTGGCGGCGCTCTGCGGCCGCGCGGCCGTGCCGTGAGCGGCTGACGGGCTAAGCCCGTCCCTCAGCGGCAATGCGCGCGAAGCCCACGACCGCGCAATGCAGCTCCGCCAGGAGTGCGGCCGCGAGCGGGCGAGGGCGCCGCCGCGGCCCAGCGGCGGCCGCTGGCGGCGGCAATGTTGAGGATGGCGACGGATAGATGGGAATCAACGTCGCGTCCTTGACGCCATTCTGGGCGCAGCGGGGAGGCGGAGCGGGGGAGACCTGGCCTTGGAGGCGCGCGGACGGCCCCGGCGCCATGGCCGCCGCCGCCGCCGCCGCCGCCGCCGCCGCCGCCGGCGGTGAGGGGGGAGCCTGGGTGTCTACCGCTGCTGGGGGGCCACGTGGGACGGCGCCGCGTGGCCGGGCCGGCCGATCACGGCAATCATGGGGGATGCCCACTTGGGGCGAGCCGGGAAGTACCTCCCGAGGCGCTTGCGGCCCACAGGCGGGGACACCCCCCCTTTCATGCATCGATCAGTGACCTTTATGTTTTGACCCGTGGTTATTGAGCGGGTCAATCCGCTGTAGGTTATGTAGATCTTCAGATGTGCTTGCCTTTGTACTTGGCCATTTGGCCTTACATTTGTTTCTTATACACGAAATTCCTTCCCCTCCTGGGGCGGTGTCCGTAGCTGCTTGGTTTCTTTGTGTGCTTGTTTCTTAGCGCTTCCCCTGGCCCCCTTCTCGTACTCTGTTCATTTTGTTTTGGGCTGGCTTTTCAGCCCCTGTCCTCAATGGGCGAGCACTTTCTCCCTCCTTTGCTTTTGGGACCTCTCGGCCAGAATGCTGCTCTCGTTCAGTCGTGCAGCGCTCGTAAGCTCTGCTATCCATCGGCGTGCTGGGCGCACCAAGGCTGGCCAGCGGCTTCTATGGCGGCGCTCCGGCTCCCCAAATTGGCTTGTCGGATTGCTCAACCGTGGGTACCATCGTCACACTGTTACCTTAGCCACCTTAGCCACCATCGCATAGGGCTTCCTTTCATGGAGCCCCACTGTTCGCACTAGTATTTGCCTGAACAATGTATTGGCTTGAATTGGCCACCCCTTCATTTGATGCGCACCGCGCGCCTTCTCTCTCTCTGGGCTGGCTTTTCAGAGCACCCACCCCATATAGAAGAGCTCACTTCTTTCCCCTCGCTTTGGCTGCTAGTCTTTCTGACTTCCGGCTATCAACTAGAGGTTACTAAGTCATCATTCAACATGGTCCTTGCTACTCCTGGGTCTAGGGTTAAGTCGAGTAACCTGACCAGACTGTCTTTGTTGACCTGCACAGAACCGAAGGGAGATGTTGGTCTCTCTCTTTTCCTTGACTCTCTCTTGTACTCAATACCATGGGATTTCTTATGGCATAGTTAGACTACGACCAACGGCATAGTTAGACTACGACCAACTGAGACCTGCAGCAAGCCACCAATTCCCCCGATTGGGCTGGCACCCGTTGAGAACATCAATTGCAATTCATAGTATGAGACCCTTTTAAGTCGGAATTTAGCAAATGTCTTTCCTACATTCTCTTGCACCCATGTCAACCTCAAGTAAAGAAAACCAGCAAAAGCTGGCAGTCCAAGTCCAGGACTGTGTTAAGGGTTGTGTTCCCTGATACTGGGGAAGACCTCAACCTGACTTTATATACGACCAGCGCCAGATCTTGCAGCTTGCCAATAGCTGTGCAACATGTGGTACAATGTTTGCACCGATTGTAAGGCAAGCACTGCCAAGCCGGTCATATTTGCAGCACTTCTTGCACAGGGGCAAGTGTGATAAGTGTCAGTTTCATGCAACATCCTTTCACCCGAATGCCGCAGCAGCTGAGGAGCCGACTGGATAGGCCGATGACGGCATCCCAACATCAGCAAGTAAGTGCTTGGACGGAAGCATTTACTTATCTTTTGCGAAAGTCAGCTATTGAGTTGTCTTGGAAACTAAGCAAAGCCTGAAGGTTTTCTTCAGTTTGTTGTAACTTTTGCCCATGTGCTTTGTCTACGTATAGGCCCATCAAGTTAAATTAAGTATTACATGATTCTCCTCATTCAATTATTGTTGGCCCCTGCTGCGTCCTCAATCTCTAGAAATTGAATTAATTTGTAGAAGCGCCAACATCATGCTCCTGGAGCAATTCCATGTTACAAAGCTGCCGAACCTCTTAGCCTGAACTAGCCAGCAGCTGCTGGAGGTCCTGGTCACTACGCAAGTAAATGACCTGACTGCTTGCCTGATTTGCTCCGGCAGATATGCCCGCCAGAACCTGGCCGATGCCACGGCCCAACTCGGTATTACGCTCTATGGCTAACATGATCCGAAATTCATTAATCCGGACTGCCTTCTCCCTCATCTCCTCCCTCGCGACAATGCTCAAGCCCCTGCAAGAAACACATTTGCAAGTGCTTGCCTCACCACAATCATCCTGTGTCATTGTCAGATCACAGAGGCACTGCTGCCGTACATGCTTCAAGGGTTTTTGTTATCAAGGCCAGTCAAGCTTTAAGGAGCATACCACAGGGCGGCGGCGCCAATAGTTGTGAACCCAGCTCCAGGCATGTAGGCCCCACCGAGGCCGCCGGTGATGATTTTGTACGTGGAGCCAGCCTGGTTCTCAAGCTTTGGCAGGAAGGCGTTTGCTACCACATAGTGTGATATGCAGAGATCTGCGATGGCCTTTGCCAGATAGCTAGACGGCTTGTCTCCGATAACTGGTGCGTTGTAGTACCCGCTACCCAAGCTCGTCACTAACTGCAACATGGGCAAGACTGAGATGAAATCATGTCTGGACATTGGAGGCTCTTGGAAGTAACAGGGCAAGCCGTAGGTAAGCTTGTTCAAGGCATGCACAACGAAGCTGGACAAGTTAGGCAGAGAAGTCGAGTTGTCTGTCTCCAGCAATACATTCTCGCTGCGTATCCAACTCAGTCTCAGGTACGGTCCAGTCACAGAAGTTGCCCAAGCCGGCCAGATGTGCAGATCGAAATCGAGGCACAGTTGTCAGTGTCTGTTTGCACAGACATGGTTGTGATCCTCACATGATTTAGCTGCCCTCCAAGCTTCTCCTCAATGTACTGTGGAGAAGCAGCACAAATGCTCAGTCACCCGCGAGCATTCTAATCTGCCAGACAATTTGCAGGACACAGGTTTAGAGCAGCTACAGTGGGAGGGTCCGACAGAGCTACAGTTGAGGGGTCCGACCTTTGCAACGACTTGAGCTCCATCCTCCGTGCCGACGTCGGCATTGACGAGGTAGAGGTCCTGGGTGCCGCCGCACTCAATAGTGAGGTTGTTGAGCGCGTCGACGCTTCTGGAGGGGACGACGACCCTGCAGCCCATGAAGCACCAGAATGATGAAGCTGGAAAACTGAGTACCCAAGCGTGCGAGTGCAACAAGGCACAGGATTTTCTGGGAGATCTGTGAAGCAAAGGGTCTCACTTGGCACCAGCTCTGAGGAAGCCATGCACGATGCCTGATCCCACTGTGCCTGCGCCGCCGGCTACGAGCGCGACCTGTGCAAATCCAACTTCCACCCAAGGTGAACTTGGCTGGGGCATTTTGGCAGCGGGCTCAACCCATTGACGCTTTGTTGAAGCCTCTCCTCTAGACACCAGAAGACCTTGACTATGGGACTTCCTAGCTGGCATTCGGGCGGCGTCAGCTCAGCTAGGCGTCAGGTGGCGAGCAAAGCCAGGTCGCAAGACGACCGATTGTGCCCACGAGTGGCAGGTACAGTGGGGGTCCCCAGCGTCGAGGAGGGGCCAGGCGAGCTCGCCTGGCCTTGCAGCCGCTTGACTGCAGCCATGGGAAGGCGGCGAGCAGCCACAAGCCGGTGGGCTCGAAGAGGCAGTGAAGCCGCACTGGGAGAAGCCCAGCGTGAGAATTGGCCAGCCCGGGCGGCAATGCCCGTTAGTGCCCGGGCCGGCACCGCGTCAGCTGACGGAGGGGGCGGCGGGTGCGAGCCCGGGGCGGGGGGGACGGGTCGTCGTCACCGCTGACGCCAGCGGCCTGGGTCCCGCACGTGTACCGGCCGGGGGTGGGGGGCCTCGGATCCAATGTGTGCGCGGCGCGTGGAGACCGGCTCGGCCACGTGCGGCGGGCGGAGGAGGCCCGCTCGCAGCCATTGGCGCCGCCCCGTCATTCTGCCCAAACGGCAGCCCGACGGGCGCTCGCCGTTTGCTCGCCGCCCGGCCAACCGCCTGTGCTTGTCCTTTGNACTGTGCGCGGCGAGCTCCGAGGAGCGCGCCGCGCAGGTGCGCGCCGTGCCTTGGCAGGCGGCGGCATGCGCGCCCGGCGGCGCTCAGGCGCTCGAGCGCCCCGGGGGGTTGGCAAGGCGCCGCAGCGCCCGGGGGGGCGGCGGCGCCGGCGGCGAGCTAGGGAGCCGTTGGGTCGGTCGGTCGGGGGGGGCTGCTGCTGCCGGAGGGTTTTGGAGGGGTGGGGGGGTGGTGGGCGGGAGGCCGCCCCTCCTGTGGCTCTGCCGCCTCTCGGTCCGTGGCGGCGCTCCGGCTCCCCAGGTTAGCTCATTGGACTTGTATGCCTGTTGCTCACCCGTGGGTGCTAAGAAGAAGTGGCACTCCCAATGTGGGCAAGGGCTGCGAAAAGCCAGCCCAAAAAAAGTTGACAAAGGTTTGGAGGGGCCTACAAGCGATTAGCAGCTACGAAGGGGCCGGAAGATGCTAAGTCAGAACAGGGGGAGGATGGATCACTCAGTAGGTACGAGTGAGTAGCCTCAGATCCGACAGACTAGCTGCCGGGAAACTATCCCCCTGACGAAAGCCGGAGGCTGCAGCGAGAGCACGGCCAGCACGCAGATGCAGAGCGTGGGCCATGGACCGCTGGAGGGATACTGACAACCTCATTCGATATACTCGAGCTCACGAGCCAGCTGCGTTGAAGTCAGCCGGCTCGCCACGCCTACGGGACACAGCCCGCCGCGCAAGCCTGGCCAGCAGGTCGAGCCACTGGGACCCAAGAGCCCCGTGCACGTCCACAGCCAGGGGGACGAACTCATCTGTAGCCGGGTGGTTGGCGTGTTTGGCCGCCTTGCGGTGCTAACGTCACAATGTCACCGTGGCCACCTTAGCCTAGGTCTTCGTTTCCTGTAGCCTTGTCTCTTGCACTAGTTCTTGCCCGAATCATGTTTTGGCATCAATTGGCCAGCGATGCATTTCATGCGCACCGCGTGCTTTCTCCTTCGCACCTTGTCAAGCCCTTTCTGGGCTGGCTTTTCACAGCCCCGGGCCCCTTTCTGACCCCCTCGAACCTTATAAAGTCGTTTTCTGGGCTGGCCACTCACAGCCATCGCCCTCTACTGCCCTCTTTGTTCTTCTTTGGAAGAGCTCACTTCTTTCCCCTCGCTTTGGCTGCTAGCCTTTCTAACTTGCGGCTACTAGTAGAGGTAAGTAAGTAATCATCCTACATGGTCCTTGCTACTTCTGGTTCTCGTGGGGATGCCTCTTTTCCAGCTGCAAGTTACTTCAACTTGCGGCTGCTGTCTCGGGGTTACGAAGCTCCTCTTCGCTGTAGTCTCTTGCATAGCTTTGTGTTTTTGGCGCCCCTCGCTCCAGCTGGCTGCTGCTTCTGCGCTGCGCTCGTCCGCGAACGGGGGTTAACGGCCCTGCAGACTTGCCCCTCCGAGAGCGTGGCATGGTCCCTGCACGGTATCACCAACAACCTCCAGCTCCAGCGAGGCTGCCAGACAATGGGCTGGCTATTGTCGAGGTCACCTTGGCACACCGGCTCACTTGCTGGAGGGCTGGCTTTGCCAGCCCCTCTTCTCTATGGGCGAGCCCTTCCTTCTTGCTGGAGGATCTGGGTAAACTGCTGCAGAAATACCTTCCTCCCCCTTACCTCCCTTCTTGTCATTAGGCTAGCAGCTGGCACTGACAGCTTTCACCCGCTTCATCGGCCAACGGGCGGGCCATTCTGCAACAGAGTGGGAATGGAGTGTACAGTCAAACCTGTCTAAGCTTATGCGGTCGGTTGGGGAGGTTTGTATAACGATACACCGGATTTAACGGTACACAATTCGCACGGTCCGTCGCACGGCCGTCGCACTGTCGCACGCTGTCGCACGGTCCGCCGCACGGTCCGTCTGCACGGTCCGTCCATTAAGAATGCGTGTTACTAAGAAGTATCCATAGGTATAAGCTTATATTTCTAAGCAAAAGATATAAAGTATGGAAATATAGAGAATCATAAGCTTACGCCACTCAACCGACTCGGTTTGCAAGAATTTGATTACGTCATACAGGATATAAGCTAATGGAGGATAAGCTTAGACAGGTATGACTGGTACATGGAGGGCGAGCCGTACAAGGAGTACGAAAATCTCCTGCTGCAGACTCTCGCCTCCCTATCACAACACCCATCTTTTCCCTCATTTCAATACTCCCTGCAGGCTTCCCTTTCCACGCCCATAATTGGCTTTAGCGGTCGTTGAAATTCATGGCGCAGGCATACTTACTGCGCTGCTGGCACCAGGTAGCCTCCCTGCTTCCCAGGCGCTCAGCCACCATTTCCTTGAGAACAGCGTGCTCTCAGCCTCAGCCTGCTTGGTGGGCCACCGGGCTGCTCCTCTTCGAACTCGACAACTCTCATGGGCATGTCCCTGGAGCAGCCACTTCACCATGTTGTCTTACCTGTGGCTCTTCACTCACAACCATCAAATCTTGAATCTGAGCTGCCATCTACACATTCTTGTAACTCAGGGGCACGTGTGATTGGTGTCAGTGGCTAGTCAACCACTCTTTTCACTGGAAGGCAGCAGCAGCTGAGGAGCCAACTGTTTAGTCCGGTGACGGCATCCCAACATCAGCAAGAAAGTGTTTTGACGGAAGCTTATTCATAATATCTTTTGGTGAAAGTCAGCCATTGGGTTGTCTTAATAACAAAGCAAAGCCTGAAGCTTTTGCTCTACTCGTTGTGGTTTTGGCCCATGTGCTCTGTCTACGTACAGGCCCATCAAGTTGAGATAAGCATACTTGATTCTCCTTATGCGATTAGCGCTGGTCCCTGCTGCGTCCTCAATCTCTAGGAAATGAATGAGTATTCAAAAGCGCAACATCATGCTCCTGGAGCACTTCCATGTCTGGAAGCTGCCGAACCTCTTAGCCTGATGCAGTCAGCAGCTGCTGGAGGTCCTGTTCACTACGCGAGTTAATGACCTGACTGCTTGCCTGATTTGCTCCAGCAGATATGCCCGCCAGCACCTGGCCGATGCCACGGCCAAAGTCGGTATTACGCTCTACGACGATCATGATCCGAAATTCGTTAACACGCACTGCCTTCTCCTTCATCTCCTCCCTCGCGACAATGCTCAAGCCCCTGCAAGAAACACATTTGCAAGTGTACGCCTCACTACAGTCATCCTGTATCGACTGTCAAATCATAGAAGCAAAGCTGCACAATCTGCTCCAGGGTTAACTTATTGATCAAGGCCACTCATGCTTCGAAGCCTATACCACAGGGCGGCAGCGCCAATAGTTGTGAACCCGGCTCCAGGCATATAGGCCCCACCGAGGCCGCCGGTGATGATTGTGTACGTGGAGCCAGCCTGGTTCTCAAGCTTTGGCAGGAAGGCATTTGCTACCACATAGTGTGATATGCAGAGATCTGCGATGGCCTTTGCCAGATAGCTAGACGGCTTGTCTCCAATAACTGGTGTATTGTAGTACCCGCTGCCCAAGCTCGTCACCAACTGCAACATGGGCAAGACTGAGATGGAATCATGTCGTGCTTATGTCTGGACATTGGAGGCTCTTGGAAGCAACAGGGCAAGCCGTGGGTAAGCTTGTTCAAGGCTTGCACAATGAAGCTGGACATATAAGACAGAGAAGTCGAGGTGTCTGTCTCCAGCAATACATTCTCGCTGGGTATCCAATTCAGTCTCAGGTACGGTCCAGTCATAGAAGTTGCCCAAGCCGGCCAGATGTGCAGATCGCAATTGAGGCATAGTCGTCAGTGTCTCTTTGCACAGACATGATTGTGGTCCTCACATGATTTAGCTGCCCTCCAAGCTTCTCCTCAATGTACTGTGAAGAAGCAGCACAAATGCTCAGTCACCCGCGAGCATTCTAATCTGCCAGACAACAACTTGCAGGACACAGCTTCAGAGCAGCTACAGTGGGAGGGTCCGACAGAGCTGCAATTGAGGGGTCCGACCTTTGCAACGACTTGAGCTCCATCCTCCGTGCCGACGTCATCATTGACGAGGTAGAGGTCCTGGGTGCCGCCGCACTCAATACTGAGGGTGTTGAGCGCGTCAACGCTTCTGGAGGGGACGACGACCCTGCAGCCCATGAAGCACCAGAATGATGAAGCTGGAAAACTGAGTACCCAAGCGTGCGAGTGCAACAAGGCACAGAATATTGCTGGGAGATCTGCGAAATAAAGGGTCTCACTTGGCGCCAGCTTTGAGGAAGCCATGCACAATGCCTGATCCCACTGTGCCTGCGCCGCCGGCTACGAGAACGACCTGTACATATCCAACTTCCATCCAAGGTGAGCTTGGCTGGCGCATTTTGGCAGCGGGCTCAACCCATTGACGCTTTGTTGAAGCCTCTCCTCTAGACACCAGAAGACGTTGACTGTGGGACTTCCCAGCTGGCATTCGGGCAGCGGCAGCTCAGCTAGGCGTCAGGTGGCGAGCAAAGCCAGGTCGCAGGACGACCGATCGTGCCCACGAGTGGCAGGTATAGTGGGGGCCCGAGCGTCGAGGAGGGGCCAGGTGGGCTCTCGCCTGGCCTTGCAGCCGCTTGGCTCCAGCCATGGGAAGGCGGCGAGCAGTCAGTCACAAGCCGGTGGGCTCGAAGCGGCAGTGAAGCCGCACTGGGAGACGCCCAGTGTGAGACTGACGGGCCTGGTGTCCGGGCCGGCACCGCGTCAGCTGACGGAGGGGGGGGGGGCGGGTCGTCGTCACCGCCGGGCCCCGCTGACGCCAGCGGCCTGGGTCCCGCACGTGTCCCGGCCGGGGGTGGGGGCCTCGGGTCCAATGTGTGCGCGGCGCGTGGAGACCGAGCTCGGGCACGGGCGGCGGGCGGAGAAGGCCGGCTCGCAGCCTGGCGGCGCCCCGTCATTGTGAACGACAGCCCGACGGGAGCTAGCCGTTTGCTCGCCGCCCGGCCAGCAGCCTGTGCCGCCCCTCCTGCCACTGCTGCTGCATCCCACTCCTCTACCAGCTCCAGAAGCGGTCGCAGGACGGGTCGTTGAGGAAGCGCGGCCAGATTGACTGGTCGGTAAGGGAGCCACCTTGGCACAATGCTTCATTTCATGTAGCCCAATATTTGCACCAATTTGCACCAGTTTTTGCCTGAACAATGCCTCGGCTTGAATCTGGCCACCGTCTCATTCTACTTCAGCGGCCAACGGGCGGGGTGATCTGCAACACACAATTGCCCCAATCGAAACGCAGGGCGAGCTGCACAAGGAGTACGAAAGGTCCCTCCTGCAGACTCTCGCCTTCCTGTCACAACGCCCACCTCACTTTCATCCTCCCTGCAGCATCCCTTTTCACGCCCATGGCCGGCCTTGGCAGACGTTGAATTCATGGCGCAGGCATCTTTACTGGGCTGCTGGCACCATGTAGCCTCCCTGCTTCCCAGGCGCTCAGCCACCATTTTCTTGAGAAGAGCGTGCTCTCAGCCTCAGCCCTACTTGGTGGGCCACCGGGCTGTTCCTCTCCTACACCTGGCTGGGTGTTACAGCCGCTTTTCGAAGCAGCAGCCGCGTGCATTCCCTCTTCACATTGTCGCTCGTCTGGACAAGCTCCTGCTTTCAGAAAAGCGCGGCCGAATTGACTGGTGGCTGGGAGAAGCCAGCCCAAAAGGAATGGACAAGGTCAAGAAGAGCCGAATGGCGCAGAAAGCAGGGGACTAAGTGCTGAGATGACAAGGAGGCTCTCAGTAACCTCTAGTCCTGCTTGTCATCCAGGGCAACCGCGCCTGCCTGGTATGCTTTGCATGGTGCCCCGGTTGGCCAGTCGCCAGCCGTTGCTTCCTAGCAGAGCTACCGGAGCTGCTCGCTTTGCTGAAACGAGGCCTCCAGTCTCCTGCTGGTGAATTCGTCCGAACTCGACACCTCTCATGGGCTGGCAAGTTCCTGGAGCAGCCACCTCTCCATGTTGTCACACCTGTGGCTCTTGACTCAAAGCCAACTGATCTTGAACATGAGCTGCTTCGCAGGCTACTCGTCAGGTCTTGGAAGGCTCGCCCTTCTGCTGCCACACGACTGTCACTATGCTGGCTCAGACTACCGCTTTTCCTGCAGCCGCTCAACTCTGCTACATTGCCGTCAGCTTGTATTCTGCCCCTTTCTTTACCGCTGTCCAGCTGCGGGCAGTTGTTTACCCGCACTGATGCAAGGAGCTAAGCTGAATAAACAAACTTGGGGTTCTGCCCTTCTCCGGCAAAGGGAGCCGCCCTCTCATCACCCAAGCTTTGGAAAGCAACCAATGTTATCCCCCCTTTCCCTCCCACTTGATGGCCGTAAAATCTTCCAGGCTAGTCATGTCTTCACAAGCGTCAATGCCACCCTGGATTGCCAATACCTGCAATCAATTGACAGGCCATGTTGCATGAGGGCGGCCTAGCTTCCGCTCCATGCAGCACCTGATGCACCTAAAGCAGATGATGCCAAACGAATGACCTGACCAGACTGTCTTTGTTGACCTGCACAGGACCGAAGGGTGATGTTGGTGTCTCTTTCTCATTGACGCCCTCTTGTAGTCACTATCATGGACTTATTAAGGCACATATAGGCTAAGACCAAGTGTAGACCTGTACAAAGCCACCAATATCCCCGCTTGGGCTGGCACCCATTGAGTGTTGAATATAGTAATATGGTGAATCAGTGGGAGTGTTGAATATTGTAATATGTTGAATCGGCGGGTCGGGGTGGGTGACCATCCCGCCCGTCTATTGGGCCCTGAGAGTCTCCCCTGGATAAGGGAAGCCTCGGGCACCCGTCGGACTCACTCTCCACATCTGAGGCCACGCGGTGCGCCCGTGCGCCCTAGCCAGGCTGCCACCCACCTTGGGTGAGGGCGCAGCCTGTGCTGTCTGACTGTCTGTCTGAGTTCTCAATCTGTCTGCCATCATGAGCACATCTGCATCTGAGCCGCTGCGACGAGGTCGCTCTGCTAGCCCGCCGCCTCAACGAGGGCCGCCGCCTCAACGAGGACGTTCAATGGAGGAGCACGACTGGAGAGACGCATATGCTGAGCACGCTGTGTACAACACAGGTCAGGTACAAGAGCAGATGCAAGAGCGCGCAGCGCAAGACGGTTTTCATTGAGAACATCATTTGACAATTCATATTGCGAGACCCTTATGGGCTATAGTCCTCTAGCGAGTGTTATTTCGACATTCTTTTGAACCCCCTTTCAACTCAAACAAAGGAAACCAGAGAAAGCTGGCAGTCCAAGTCCAGGGCTGTGTTAAGGGTTTTGTTCCTGAGTCTAGCACGAAGGCCTCAACCTGATTTCGTATTCGGACCAGCGCCAGATCTTGCAGCTTGCTACTAGCCGCGGCCCTGGCGATAGATGTTCACGGGGCCTTCGGCAGCCGCTGGCTGGATCTCCTCCAGCGGCTTGCTCGTCAGGCTATTGATCGGCGGTCGGGTCCGCCCGGGGCGCTGCCCGGCTTCAACGCCGCCGCGTCGCTCGCCCAGGTCTTTCGCATGCGCTTGGCGGTATCGTTCCAGCGATCCCTTGCCCACGCTGTCCACACGCGCGCAGGACGCGCTCTGGCCGCCGCCTCCGGGTCTCGGCGGAGTGCCTCCTTCCCTGCCTCGAGCTACTGGGACCTGATGTTGCTCACTCGCGGGTACTGAGCTTCCCTAGTATGTTGTCGTGATTGGTAGGGTAGAGGAGTCCTTCCTCGGCATCTCATTCTTCGGCTTTGGGCATTGTCCATTCATTTTGGGCTGGCTTTGCCAGCCCCTCTTTCTCTATGGGCGAGCCTTCTTCCCTTTTCTACTAGCCATGCATTATTTAGTCCTTAAGCCAATTGTAAGGGAAGCACGGCCAAGCAGGTCATGTTTGCAGCACTTCTTGCAAAGCACGGGCATGTGGAATTGGTGTCAGTGTCATGCAACCAGTCCTTTCACCGGAATGCTGCAGCAGCTGAGGAGCGAAGTGTTTAGTCCGATAACGACATCCCAACATCAGCAAGTAAGTGCTTGGACGGAAGCATTCATCATTTCTTTCGTGGGTAGTCAGCTATTGCTTTGTCTTGAAGATTAAGCAAGCCTGAAGCTTGTATTCTATGTTGTAAGTTTTGCCCACGTACCCTCTGTCTACACATAGACCCATCAAGTTTGAAAAGTAAATAGTTACGATTCTCCTCTATGCAACTATTGTTGGTCCCGGCTGCGTCTTTAATTCCAAGAGATTGTGAAACAATATACAAGAATGCAACAGCATGCTCCTGAAGCACTTCCCTGTCAGAAAGCTGCAGAACCTCTTAGCCTGATATAGCCAGCAGCTGCTGGAGGTCCTGGTCACTACCCAAGGAAATGACCTGACTGCTTGCCTGATTCGCTCCAGCAGATATGCCCGCCAGAACCTGGCCGATGCCACGGCCAAATTCGGTGTTACGCTCCACGGGAATCTCGATCCGAAATTCATTGACACGAACTGCCTTCTCTTTCATCTCCTCCCTCACGACAATGCTCAAGCCCCTGCAAGCAACACACTTGCAAGTGTACACCTCACTACAGTCATCCTGTATCAACTGTCAAATCATTAACAAGACGCACAATGCAGTCAGACACTTCAGTCACATAAAGGCACAGCTGCCAAACCTGCTTCAGAAATTTGATTGTGCTCAATGCCAGTCAAGGCTTAAACAGCATACCACAGGGCGGCGGCGCCAATAGTTGTGAACCCGGCTCCAGGCATATAGGCCCCACCAAGGCCGCCGGTGATCATTGTGAACGTGGAGCCAGCCTGGTTCTCAAGCTTTGGCAGGAAGGCATTTGCTACCACATAGTGTGTTATGCAGAGATCTGTGATGGCCTTTGCCAGATAGCTAGACGGCTTGTCTCCAATAACTGGCATATTCCAGTACCCGCTACCCAAGCTCGTCACCAACTGCAACATTGGCAAGACTGAGATAGAATCATGGCGTGCTTATGTCTGGACATTGAAGGCTTTAGGAAGTAACAAGGCAAGCCATAGGTAAGCGTGTTAAAGGCTTGCACAATGAAGCTGGACATATAAGACAGAGAAGCCGAGGTGTCTGTCTCCAGCAATACATTCTCCCTGAGTCTCCAACTCAGTCTCAGTTATGGCCCAGTCACAGAAGTTGCTCAAGCCAGCCAGATGTGCAGATAGCAATTGAGGCACAGTTATTAGTGTCTGTTTGCACAAACATGTTTGTTGTCCTCACATGATTTAGCTGCCCTCCAAGCTTCTCCTCAATGTACTGTGGAGAAGCAGCACAACGCTCAGTCAGCCGCGAGCATTCTAATCTGCCAGCCAACAACTCGCAGGAAACAGCTACAATCAGCTACAGTTGAGAAATCCGACAGAGCTACACTTTTGGGGTCCGACCTTTGCAACGACTTGAGCTCCATCCTCCGTGCCGACATCAGCATTCACGAGGTAGAGGTCCTGGGCGCCGCCGCACTCAGTACTGAGGTTGTTGAGCGCGTCGACGCTTCTGGAAGGGACGACGACCCTGCAGCACATGAAGCGCCGGAATTGTAAAGCTGGAATATAAGTTAGCCAAGCGAGCGAGTGCCTCTAAGGCACAGAATGTTGCTGGAGGATCTGCAAACCAAAGGATCCATTGCACTCACTTGGCGCCAGCTTTGAGGAAGCCATGCACAATGCCAGAGCCCACGGTGCCTGCGCCGCCGGCTATGAGCGCGACCTGTACATATCCAAGTCATCATTCAAGGCGAACTTGGCTGGAGCACCGTGGCAGCGGGCTCAACATGGGTAGAAGCTTCTCTGCTAGCTTCCAGAACGTTTCTGGACAATGGGGCTTCCTAGCTGGCGGCAGCTCAGCTAGGCGTCAAGTGGCGAGCAAAGCCAGGTCGAGAGACGAGCGCCTGAGCCCACTAGTAGCTCGTTCAGCGGGGGGGCCAAAGGTTGACAAGGGCCCAGGTGGGCTCGCCTGGCCTTGCAGCCGCTGGACCCCAGCCATGGGAAGGCGGCGAGCCGTCACGAGCCAATGGGTTCAGAGAGGCAGCGCAGCCGCAGAGGCCTGGCGGCGGCGGCAATGGCGACGGCGGCGGCGGCAGCGGAGCTAGTTGCCTGGGGGGGGGGAGGAGTGTCAGCTGACGCGGGCTGCACCCACGTCAGCTGACTCGGGGGGGGTGCGAGCCCGGGGCGGGTGGTCGTCACAGCAGGGCCCCGGTGACGCCAGCGGCCCTGGCCCCGCACGTGCTGCCGGCCGGGCTGCCCAGTTTGAACCAATCTGGAGACGCCGTGTGGCAGCCGGGGCCTGCCACTTGCGGGCGGGCCGGGGAAGGCTCCGGCCCGGCGCCCGCCCCCCGTCATTCTGCCCAAACGGCAGCCCCATTGGGGCTCGCCGTTTGGTTCGCCGCCCGGCCAGCTGCCGCTGCGGCCGTTCCTTACCCTGCCGGTTATTCGTTCATCCTATTTCCTGGGCTGGCCCCGCTCTCACCCACCGCCCTCCACTGGAAAGCATCTTCTCCTCTATCAGCTTGCCTTGCTTCTCTCACAGCCATCATCTTGCAATGGCATAGCTGTTTTCTCCGTACCCCGCCCTGGTGCTTGGCAAGCTCCAGGGAGAGGTGGCTACGTCTCACTTTTTAACACGGTGACACAGTTCAAAAGGTATGCGCGCCATGCACCTTCTCTCCGGCTGCAAGCTACTCCGACTTTGCGCTGCTAACTTGGGGTTGTCGAGCGCCCATTCATAGTAGCTTGCATAGCTGTGTTTAAGCGCGTTCCCCAGTCCGACCGTGTGGCACTTTATTTCTCCATTGCGGGCTGGCCTCCAACAGCCATCGCCTCTATACTGGCAGATCTTCCCACAGACTATCCCGCTCGCAGCTTCTGCCACCCCGAGAATTGGGAAGTGCCCTTTTTCAACATGTCGAAGCGTCCACCACAAACCTTGAAGCAGGCACAAATTGATGCTCGTCTGCGGGAGCCGGTCTTTTCATGGGGCGCCGCACAGCACCAGGCTCGATGATATCCCCGCACCACAGTGATCCTACTTGCACACTTACAATTTGCGCCCTCTGCACACCTTGGCCGTGGGTCTTCTGCACCAAGGTCCACAGCATGTGATAAGAGCATAATGGAGCCATGCTTCTTGAGCTGTGAGTATGTGTACAACATCTGTCTTATTGATCTTAAACTAGCCCTGATGCATTAGCGACCTTACACGAATGAGCACGAATGAATGCACAGTAGTACATGATGTCTTGCACAAATGCATGCTCATTGAGGGATCTAAGCTTAGGCACCTTGGTCTCTCCTGCAGTTGGTCTTGACAACTGTCATCATCGATGTTGTGTGGAATGACAAGCACACCTGGCCTGCGGCCTACTACTTATCATGGTCTTGTGCCTATCAGATTGTGAAAGCTCAGCCTCCTCATTTATTGGCTGCCCTGTAGAAATAGAGCTCCTAGAAGTGGAGCTCGGCACTAGGAACCTGAAGTGGAGCAAACACCGCCTCCAGGTCTGCAGCTTCCACATCGTCCAGTGATGCAGGTTGCCACTTTGGTTTCTGCGGGACTACCACAGCTGATGAGTTCCGGTGTGTTGCACTCATCAATGTGCAAATCGACATCTGACAGTTGAAGGATTTTTAGAGACGAGCTGAGGAATTATGTCAGATCACCTTGGGATATAGTTTGCAATTTTATGCGGATACTTGGACCCCTAATACATGTTACAATAATCTACTCTGCCAATACTATTTTTTTAACTCTGTCAGGATACAGTCAATACACAATTCTTACTTGGTCTTTGTCGATCAGCGCTGCACGGACACCCTCAACGAAGTCTGGCCGCGTGGAGATGCGAGTCGCTAGTCGATATTCCACTTGCATGACCTCCTCTATCTGTGAAACAGGAACAATGCATTGAGCGAGCAGAAGAGCTGGCTCAAAGAACTGGCTCCCATGAAGGGTGGTTGTCAACTGCTATTGAGCAGCAAATGTGCTGACAAGCAAGAGGTGACTGTATGCTATGGAGTCTTGTACATTGAAGACTTCTACAGTAAGAACAACCGCGACAAACCTGAGGAGGGGGGGTGCTTGAGGTACAAGCTGCAAGGTGCCGCTGTGTAGCTGCTAGGCTGAAGGGGGCTCCTTTTGCCAAGTCTTGCAGGCATTGATGAGCCCATGCAGCCTCTGCTAACAGAGACCCAACTATAATCAGATGAGCATGACATGAGTTGCGGTGCTCAAACAGATTGCACATAACAGAGGTCAGGCATCACAGCTTGTGGGAGTGTTAGAGTGCAGCTACATACCTTCTGGATCATTGGACCTTTCCAGAAGCTGTAAAGATCTAACAATGTCAGCCACTGTCTTATTATCTCCAAAGCAGCGCTCAATCAGGTGCAAACGCCCCTCAAGAGTAGACTTGTCCTCGGGGGTCTGCTGAAACCTCCCGATGATGGAGTTGACCTCCTCCACAGTTGACCTGCATATATTCCAGGTAATAACTGGATCAGAAACATACGAGGCGCCAAGATCAACCTGCGGTCTAACAGCACATATGCTTGTTGCATTGCACTCTGTGTGCTGCAGTGTACAACTTTGGTCTGCTGTGATACGTGGATAAGTGGAGGGCAAACGAAAGTCTTAGATCAATGTGGCAGGCATTATATATGCAACTTGAGGTGACTTACAGATCCTCTGTTTCCAGTGCATCCTGTAGGCTCTTCAGTTGTTCTGATGGGACATAGTGAGTAGCCAGGCCACTGAAGAGCGCATCTGCAGGGTTGCTCAGTCTTGCTCCTGTTAGGGCCAGGTATGATCCTGCACCAAGGTCCAGGGCAATTTAGAGCTGAGCAAGTCCCTCCACTGCAAAGCACACTCTGAGCATCGACAATTCTGTGATTGGCTCAAGCCAGAATCTCCTTAGACTTCGTGGGCAGGGCACTCTTGATATAAGCAATATGCAACAGGAGCACTACCGTCCAAGCTCGAGTCATAGAGGCTAAGCAAGAAATGCTTGCGGACATGGCCGCACGGCATTCTTGGCGATATTGATGTGCGCTTCAGCACAAATGTAAGTCATTGAAGCCTACCAATGCCTGGCTTGCAAACAGTGGCCGCAAGGTATGCAAATCCAACATCCGGAAATAGACCAATGCTGTTCTCGGGCATAGCTAAAATTGTCCTCTGCACACAATGTCCAACACGAATCAAAACTTGCTGAGGCTTTTGACAGCTATTCTGGCAATAAGTAGCTGGTGCTATTTGCTGAGTAACGATGACAGAGTCGCCTGAGAAAGAGCTGATTCTTCTAAGGTGAGATATCTCAAAGTTGCCTTGATGAGTATACCTCAGTAACAAGCCTGACATGACCATGGCAAGCAATACCAAGGCCAAAGCCCATTGTCACACCATCCATGAAGCTTACATACGGCTTCCTGCACCTTGCAATAGCGCAAATCAAGGTGTACTCTGCAGTGAAGACCTGACAGCAACAAAGATGCACACGGGTCTGTTGTGATCCAAGTATGTTGCGATCACCTCTGCTACATGTCATGTGCCATTGCAGCCTCACTAGTGTTCCATATCCCATTGTGGCTTGTTCCCAGTTACTGCAAATACAGTGTGCTTGCTCAAGTATGCAATAAGTACAGCCGCCACAAGTGACTTGCCCAAGCTACTCTTGTTTCCGACCCTTATATTTTTCATTGCCACCCGTTTTAAGGATCTGCCGTCATGCTACTACCACCAGCTTCCGAGACTGTACCAAGACCCACAACCTTGCAAGCCAGTGCTGACACTGTCATCTGCTCGCACCCTGATGTTGTCATCCATTTGACGTCCCCTCCTGCACGACGTACTCTACATGATATACTCAAGTTTCACAGCCATTGCTGCAGCCCGTCCCAAAGCTGTGGAGCTATCATTGCTTGCAATACATAGACCACCTCGAGGGACTTCCTGAGCCGTGGACGAATATATAATAGCATCTCCTACTTCAGCCAACAATAACCTGCTGCACAAGTTCGGTAGTTGGTTCCTGCCGAATAGCAGCTGTGCACCACTTGACATCCATACCTGCACAAAATAAGATAAACCGATCACAATGGGAGCTGCAATTCGAGTTGTCCACAATTCGCCTGCCAATCCTGTGGCGCAGTGCTGCTCTGACTTGCTCAATTGGTCAACCTGAGGAGAAGGCCCGTGACGTGCTGCTCTTTATAAGGATCGCTTTGATGCTGCTCGTTGATTGCCAATCGTCCAGTACTTTCTTGAATTCGACATCCATATCTGGCAACAGCAGCAGAGAATATCTGTTAGCAGACTCTAGTCAAGGATGACATTTTCATTTCGCCTGAGAAGGGTAAGTAACACGTACAACATAACTTGCTTCGTCAATGGACGCAATCAGCCTGCACAACCAACAACGTCTCACCCAAGTTCATTGCATTAAGGGCCTTTGGCCTGTTGAGCGTGATGACGCCGAGGCCATTCGACGAGACTTCAGAGCTAACGAGCGGCGCCTCTGTCGAGTCTGCCATTGCTGCTGCGCGCGATAGAGCCACAGGCGCCCTGCTCCGTCGGCCTCTCGAGCTTCTCAACAGGCGCGAACCTCCACTATCGATGCAAGCTCGCGTGCTGGCGCAGCGGCTGTGCAGCCAGCTCGCTTGGCGGAGGCGGCAGCCGAGGCTAACGCGATCGGGCGCTGCGCAATGCCAAGACAACGGCGTCCAATGGTGAGGAGCAGCGGCGCGGCGGAGGCGAGCGGGGCCTCCGGCGGCGGCGCCACAGTCGCGGGGCGAGCTGAGAAGGCGGATCTTCATCAGCCCCGCGACGGAGTCGCTGCCGCGTGGCTTATCAGGCACAACCTTCGTCACTCCCGTCTCCCAGCCGGCCACTGGCTTCCTTTTTGAAGAGAAGGGCTCGCCCATTGAGGATAGGGGCTGGAACAACCAGCCCGAAAAAGAATGAACAGAGTACGAGAAGGGGGCCAGGGGAAGCGCTAAGTAACAGAAACAAAGCTGCTACGAGACACTCAGTAACCCCTGCTAAGCAGCCGCAGATCAGAGATGCTGGGCTCCTGGAAGTGGGTCCCCTGGCCAGAGCCAGAGCCAGAGGGCCAGCAAAGCCAGCCCAGAAAGAATGGACAATGTCAAAAGCCAAAAAACACAAAAACAATAAACACACAGCTAGGCAGCTAGATTAGAAGACACGACGAAATCACAGGAAGCTCAATACCCCCGGGTGAGCAACATCAGGTCGGAGTAGCTCGACGCAGGAAATGATGCATCCAGACGCGACCCAGAAGCAGCCGCGATAGCGCGGCCCGCACGCGAGTGGACGGCATAGGCGAGGGAGCGTTGGAGGGACACGGAGAGCCGCATCCGGAAGACCTGGGCCAGGGAGCCGGCCGCGTTGAAGCCGGGCAGCCCCCCTGGCAGACCCGGCCGCCGCTCGATGGCCTGCCGGGCAAGCCGCTGGAGGAGGTCCAGAGGAAGCGCTAAGAAAACAAAGCACACAAATAAAGAAAGCAGCTGCAAATCACTCAGTAACCCCTGCTAAGCAGCCGCAAATCAGAGAGGCTAGGGTCCTGAAAGTGGGTCCCCTTCCTTTTTGGGCTGGCTTTGCCAGCCACTCTTCTCTATGGGCGAGCACTTAGTCTTCCGTGGCGGTGCTCCGGCTTCCCAGGTCATGGTTGGCCAGCCCAGCGGAAGAAGTGAAGTGGCCAGAAAAAGCGCCAAAGCGCACAGCGACTCAAGTGGCCGCTGAGCAAAACCAGCTCTCCCCATTTACGGCAGTGGCTGTGCGAGGCCAGCCCAGAGAAATTCACAATGTCTGATTTCAGGGGCCAGGTTAGGCTGTCGGACCTGTGCGCGCTCACTCGTGGGTACTGAAGCCCCCCTTGTACTGAAGTCCCCCTTCAGCCTGCTTTCGCACTGCTAGCTTAGCCCCCATTAGCCTAGAGAGAAAGACGCTTCCAGGACAGGGCGGTGCAGGGCATTAGCATTAGGCATTAGCATAGAGCTTCGCTTTGTCAGGCCCAAGACTTTGCACTAGCTTTTGCTTGAACAGTGTATTGGCTTGATCCGGCCTCTCGCATAAGTAGCGCACCGCGTGCCTTCTCTCAGCGGTGCCTAAAATCGCAGGAAAGGTCTGTGACGCTTGAAGAAAAAGGTCTTCCCACGAGGGGGCAATGGCTGTGTAAGGCTAGCCAAGTCATTTGGTGCCGAGTTGCCTTTACCAGGTTGGAAGCACTAATTTCAACTTGCTAAATGAGGCTGAGCTATGCTGTGTACTCCGTTGTCTCACCCTTTTGCTCGTTTGACACGGCCGCCTTCATCGGTGATTGCTCAGTCACCTCTACTTATCGATGTGCAGCTGTTACTCTCACCATCGATTTGCTAGCTTGTGTCAAAGGAAACCTCCACATGCGCCCCAGTTGGAGCAAGCTGATACAAGCAGTAAATTGAGTCACTACGTACTTCCTTTGCCAGAGGAGGCATTAACACTCGCACTTACTGTGTCCCCCTCAAGCAGCAGTGACACTTCGCCTATGGTGGTAACTCTAACAGTGTCCAATGCCCTGACGTACGGGGCTGGCATTTTCTGTGTGAGCAAGTTCAGCGGCCCAAACAACCTGCACCTTCCTCAGCCCAGAGGGTTGAAGCACATGACGACTGCTGAACAGGCCAGCCACAGCACCACTGCTCTACACTGCGGAACTTCACTGCATCAGCGTGTCGAGCACGCAACATTGGTGGCACGTGCAGATGGGCTTTATATATTGACAGTCAGCGGTACACATGTACATAAATTACCAGCCTTTTGTAGCTAAGGCCATTACCTACTTGCGGAAACAGCCTCCTACTTAGTAACATGAATGCACTCACACAACCCTTGATATCTTCAGGCTACCTTCGTCAATCAGTCAGGCCATGAGCCATCAGCTATGAGACAGGCCACAGTTTAGCAATCTATTGACCGGGGGCGAAGTTGGTGGCATAAGCCCAGGCATTGTTGACGGAGGGGTTCTCAAGGTGGTCAATCAGGTTCTCAAGGGGGCCCTTGCCAGTGACAATAGCCTGCCAAGCCAACAAAGCATTCCACCTGGTCAATACTGAGCGCCCGCAAATTGCTTACAAACTCCTAAGATATAGTTCCTGCCATGGCAGGCAGTGCACCTTCCAAGGCTGAGATGCTCTCTTGCAGGTGGCACTACTGCCTTGTCCTATTTTTGACAAGAAGATGCAGATGGCCAGATGTGAAGAACATGCCCACCTGTACGAAGAAACCAAACATGGAGAACATGGCCAGGCGGCCGTTCTTGATTTCCTTGACCTTCAACTCAGCGAAGGTGTCGGGGTCATCAGCAAAGCCCAGGGGGTCAAAGAACTGGCCACCTGGGTAGGTATCACCACCCTCACCAACACCAGGAAGCCCGTTCACACGGTAGGCCTCTGCACCACCCATCAGAACGACCTGCATTGCAACGAAACATGACAATTTGGCAACTGCAAACAAAGTGCCCATAGCACATAGAGACCACTGAAGATATTATTCTTGCATAGAGGCTTGCCCTGGCGCGGCCTCCTCCCCCAATCAAAGCAAAAAGAACTTCCTCCAACAAACGCAAAGAGACCATGTTGCATGCATTACTGGGATGTGTGCAGATTATGCCTGTTGCCTAGTCAGGCAGACGTCTTTAACAAGGAGATGCCACTACTATGCCACCTTACCTCCACAGCGAGAGTGAGGAGGATGGACTGTGCGTGGATAAGGAGGGGGTTGCCGAGGTAGTTGAGCCCGTCGTCAGCGAAAATCTGAGCGCCAGCCTTCCACCACACGGGCTCTCCGAATTTGACACCAACCCAGGTGCTCAGGAGCTCCGGGAAGATGCAGCCCAGGGCTCCAAGCATGGCCCAACGTGCATGAATGAGCTGCACTCAGATTTGCATCAGCTTGCTCAAGGAGTGAGCATGTGTATATCCCACGCTGGACTCAAGATCTACCTTGGTAAAGCAACAATCAATTGCTATAGCAAGCCTAAGCATGTCTGCACGCCTGTGTCAGGTGACGATTCCGTCAAAGTTGCCGGGAGCTATCCTCGAGCCCTATCTGTATGGGGAGATGGCAGAGAATCGCAACCATGTGGCACAGAGGCTGCTAGGAGCGTCGTTGAGACAATGCATACCTCAAGCTCACGGTTCCTGGCAAAGGACTCAGGGTCGGCGGACAGGCCGGCGGTGTCCCAGCCGTAGTCGCCGGGAAACTCGCCCTTGAGGTAAGAAGGAGTCGCCTTGGAGAAGGGTCCGAGGAACTTGGGGCGATCAGGGCCATACTGGGACAGGTCCAGCTGGAGCAAAGAAACAGAGCACAATGAGTTAGACGCAGTAGCATTGGGACACGCATGGCACCGACTCGAGCCCGGAGGCAGTCGGTGGCCGATCATGGAAGCAAGCCATGAGGCTGGCCATGAACTGAGAATGCTTGCGCTCCAAGTGGAGCGCCCCGACTGCATTGGCAGGCCGACGACGTCGTCGGCTCTGACACTGGCCAGACCACTGCCTTGGACGACGGAGACGGGCATGAGAGGCCTTGCGCGGCTCGCTCACCATGGTAACGCGGGCCTGCGCCACGCCGACCTTGGCGCGGAGCGCGTTCTGCGCGGGCGCGGTGCCCGCCAGGAAGGCGGACCGCGGCGCAGCGGCGGCGGCTGCGCCGCGGACGGCCTGCATGGCGGCGGCGGCGGCCATGGCGCGGCGGTGGTGGTAGCGGCGACGGCGGAGCTGCTGGGGAACGCGAGATGAAGAAGAATATGGAAACCACGCACTTGCTCCCAAGCTCCCCGGCCAGGGGGGGGCTTGGCCAGGGGAGGGCGGGGGGGGGCCTATGATCGACTTTAATACGGCTACGACGTATGGTCGCTACGGGTACGGGTTTAACTTTCTGCCGGCGGTATTAAGCCACCGATCTGTCGTCCGCCCGGGCCGCCAGCGTGGCGGGTCGGCGGCCAATGGCGACAGGGCGACATCCGGAGCGCGTGGATAGTGGGCTCCTCGCACGCGGCGGTCGAGCAGTGGCCTCGGGGCAAGCCCGCGGCAGGGGCCCGCCATGGCTGCTCGCCGCTCTTCAGCAGAGAAGGGCTCGCCCATAGAGAAAGAAGAAAGGGCTCGCCCATTGAGGATAGGGGCTGGACAAGCCAGCCCAAAAAAGAATGAACAAAGAACGAGAAGGGGGCCAGAGGAAGCCAGAGGAAGCGCTAAGAAACCAAAGCACACAAAGAAAGAAAGCAGCTACAAATTACTCAGTCCATAGAGAAAGGGGCTCGCCCCTAGAGGATACGGGCTGGACAAGCCAGCCCAAATAAGAGAGAAAGCGCGCGGTGCGCATGACTTGGCTCCTGGAAGCGAGTCCCCTGACCAGGGCTTTAGAGGAAGTGGCTCTCCCAAAGAAGTGGCTCTCCCATCCTACCGTGCAAGCTCAGAAGAAGAAGCGTGTCAATAAAGTGAAGAATGAAGTCTCGTTCAGTAGAGGGCGATGAACATAATTTGCCAGCTCAGAAAAAGGAAAGACAAGAGACGTGGCTCTTCTAAAGGGGCGTGTGTTGAGGAGGGTCAAGGGGGACGAGGGCTGTGAAAAGCCAGCCCTCGAAAGTACCTTATCCCTTTGGGAGCTTAAGAGAAGGAGCAGCTCTCCCAAAGGGGGCGAGGCTGTGATCCTTGGTGATCTCTTACTTCCTGCATGTTCTCTTGAGCTGGCATCACAGCCATTACCTTACATTGATGAGCTGTTCATTTCCTGCACGGTATGCGCCTTCCAAATGGGACTATGGCTGTGATTATAAGGCCCAAAAACATGAACGGAGTCCCTCAGAAAGAAAGCAATATAATCCAGTAGGGGAGACGATGGCTGAAATAAGGCCAGCCACACAAGTCGTGGACAAGGTCCAGATGTGTCAGAAGCGTATACCAATCAGGAAAGCAACAGTGACCCTCTAAGATGCCGCTCTATGACCTGATTAGGAGCCGCAAGTAGAAAGACTGGCAGCCGGAAAGGAGTCGCCTCACATAGTGCGTGACGCTGCGGCCAAACCACGGCCACCATGCAGATGCAAGGCATGAGCTGCAGGACGCTGCAGGACGCTTCGCATGCGGTACACAAGGGCCCAAGAGCCTCGACAATGAAGTTGGGAGCAGATACAGAGTGATTGATGATTGTCATTGATAATAATAGGTGGACTAATGAATTTGGTCAATTAGATCAGGCACCCCTCGCGCACCGTGACACCGCCGCCTGCAGGACAACAGCTTGGCCTGCATGCATGCGCCCGAGGGCCCTGCGCCGCGGCCGCCGCCGTCGACGCCATCGCCGTCGCCGCCAGCAGGACGGCCGCTATCTCCACGCTCCTCCCGTCGGGCGGCCTCTTGCGCCTCCCAGCCTCGACGGGCTCCGGCTCCGGCTCGCCGCTCCGCCCTGCCTTGGGCTCGCCGCCCTCGACCTGTCCCTTGCCCGAGTCGCGTGCCGCCAGTGCCGCTGCTCGACACAGTCTGCCTTCGGAGCTGCGCTCATGTTGCCTGAGATCCCTCACATCCAGGCCAGCTCGAGAGAAGCCCTCAGCCGGGCGCCCATGCGGGCTGCGCCGTTGGCCGCCACATAGTCGCTGGGCACAGTGCCTGCGCACTTGCCGTCACCAGCGAGTTGTACAGGACACGCCAGAGCAGATCTTGTGTCCTTTCCATTGCACAGTTGCTTGAGCGCGTGAAAGTACAGAATCCATGGCGCTGCGGATGTCAGCACAACCTTCTTGCAGTTGGCTGACGATGCTGTTCGTCGTCGTAGCCGCCACCCTGCCTATGCTACTCTGCGCAGCCACTGGACAGCATGTTCACATACCAAGAGGCGTGCGTGACGGAGGTACAACATCTTCTCTCTGATCATCGTCTATCTGAGTGAACATCAATCTAATGGACGTCACCGTTGCCTGAGGACCAATTCTTATTTCATCTTCCTTGAGACGCGGTTGCTGCTGTAGCAGGCAGCAAGCTGCTTTCCAGAAGACACGCACAGCAGTAATTCGCATGCAACCAAATTCATCTAATGTCTCTTGTTATATGTTATATGCGGTACATTTCGCAGCCTCCAGTAGTGCTCAGCCTGCCAGGACATGCGAGGAGCTGGAATGCCCTCCTTACAAAGTGGTGTGCAAGGAGTCCGATTTCGAAATCAGGCACTACCGTCAGAGCAGTTGGGTGGTGACCAAGCCAATGACGGAACTCTCTTATGTGCTTGCGGCAACCAGGGGCTTCCACAGGTTAGCAGTACGCTTGTTGACCAGGCACTTGACCTCCTATTGCGGATTTCTGTCTGGCTGAAGCTTGTGCTGCTGACTAGACTCGCCATCTCTTTTACTGTTGCCATTGGCAACTGCTTGCCCATGCATTGAGTTTGAGTGTTTGCTAGCATTCCCAGCATCTGACTGCAAAGCCAGAGACTCAAGAGTCTATTCTGGCTGATGAGGCACGGGCCTCCCCTAATGGTCGAATGGTCTCTGCTGCTTTCTACCTCAGACTTTTTGAGTATGTGCAAGGAGCAAACAAAAACGGCACCAAGATTGGGATGACAGCCCCTGTCCTCACGGAAGTCACCGTGGGCGAGGGACCCTTTGATTCTCAGAGCTTCACTGTGGGCTTTTACCTACCTTACAAATACTCAGAGCATCCCCCCTTTCCCCTTGAGCAACAGGACCTGAAGGTAAAGAACCGGCAGCATTGGCACGTGATCATTGATTCCTTGCAGCTCTGTAATACCAACCAATTCTACTACCACTTGCCCTCACTGATCAGCCTTGCGGCACGAACTAAGATTCATCACAATCTGACATGATGTCGCTTTGTTGACATGTATGCTTCACAAACTACCAGAGATGATCCAGTGTCATAATAGACAAGCCACAGGCAAGCACAAGAAAACATTTGGGCTGGCTCTGGTCAACGCCCCTATTCTTGCTTACTACCTTACTTGCTTCTTGCTTCAGGTCAGGAGGTACCATTCGCGCTGTGTGGCAGTCAGACGCTTCAATGGCTTTGCTGTGGACCACAATGTGCCAGATCAGGCCTTGCGACTCCAGCTTAGTCTAGAAGGGACTCCGTGGGAGAATGCCACAACCAGCTGCGCACACAGGTCTAAGAAGGGGGTGTGCCCAGCATACTCGGTTGCAGTCTACAATGCTCCGTTCACAATCAAGAATCGGGTAAATGAGATCTGGGCCGAGATACCACATGAGGACTTTGAGCACAGTGGCTGCTGTTACATGGGCGCACCGTGTACCCTCAATAATCCTTTCTAGTTTTCTGAAGTGCAGTGATGCAACTAGATGTGACAATGGTACACCTATTGCCTGTTCAAGAAGACTGGACATTGCTGCTCGAAGATGCCTGAGCCAGGCCAAGAAGCTCTATGTAGTATGACATGAACGCATCCTTAGAATGATAGTCCTCGACCTGCAGTGTATGAAAGCCAGAGCTGAACAAGTATTTGCAGGCACTGGGCGCCCCTGTGACACGTCTGTCAGTTGGGGCAAGTACGTTGTGATGCATTCGCTTCTTCTTGTTCATGTCAGTAAGCGGTGGCCTTGCTGATGCAGTTCCTGTGTTAGTCAACTCCACTTGCGGAATGGCAGGCATAACTAGGCCAGAAATGACTGCCTGCTGCACACATCCGGGCAGTCTAAATCAATAGATCTGAATAGTGATGGGCAAAACCTCAACTTCAACTGCAAGCAGTCGCAGGTCAGCAGGAGATTTACTAGCGACACCATATGGACCTTGCTGACTTGACGTTCCAGGCCGTTATGCGCCAAGCTTGCTGAACACGGGCGCCTTAGGAGATTTACTGGGGCATGGAACGTCCCTTGCTGACTTGTTCTCGGCTATTTACGAACTCGAGCTCGTTGCACAGGCACTCTCATGGGCTTTCTGTGGCAGCTATTGGCCTCTGAGTGAATGGTGTCCACTGGCACAGACATTCGGTGATACTAAAGTGCATGTCAGTGTGCGTAGCAGGCAGTCATTCAGGCCCATGTGCGCAAATTATAGCAGCTGGAGTATTCCACTTATACAGGGCTTAGACTAGCAAAGCCATTAGCAGTCGCTAAATTATTGGTGACTATTGAAGGGTATCTTAGTTGCCCCCTCTCTGACATAGGAAGCACAGGGCGCCTAGTGCCTGCACTAGAGTACTGACTGTGGCTTTTGGACGAAACTGCTGGACAAGTCTTGCAAGAGTGCATTGAAAGTACGTGCATAGGGCCTGGAGCTTTGAACTTCAAAGCAATTGTCAGTCGTCTTGCACGCACTTGGTCGTCATGGACGCACTTGGTGAAGCAGTATCACAGAATCATCTTACCTATCCCTGTTCCTGTGCGTCTGAGCATATACTTATATCCTGCTGCAGATTTTGCTCCCGGTCAAGCAGATCATCTCTGATTTTGCACTACGGCGCGTGTTGACACAGTAATCATATGCTCACATCAACAGTGTCGAGAATCGAAGAGTCAGTCGTTCACACGAGCTCACATGTCTTGCATAAGTAGCTCAACAAGTTTTCGCTTTCGATCGCAGATCTCATCATGAAAAACTGATCATTAATCTGATCTTCATCTTCAAAGTCCTGGATTGTCTAGAAATGCAGGGTTCTTCCTGCAGATGGCCGATATTTCTTTGGTTCATCACTGCGCAATCATGTGACATTGATCCCTTGACGTAGCCATCAAGAGAGCTCCCTCATCACCAGTGCCTGTACAGTTGTCACTCAACGACAGCCGATCAATTGAAGTTGTTCATAGCAGAGTTAGCCACTCCCTTGGACTTGGCTGATCGGGTGTGCTAGCTTCGTTTAGATACATCATGACAAGTACTAATTTAGCAAAGGGTAAACATGCCCAATTTCATCAGACCATAAGCTCCATCCGATGGCGACACTGCTAAATGCTGTAATAGTGTCGAGATGGTTCTCTTGGACAGAAGAAGGGATTACCTGCTTTCATGTTTGATGCTTCAGAATACATGCTGAAGTACTTGATAGCGCTTCCGACTGCTCCAATAGAGGTTATATTTTGACTTCCGGCAAAGGCGATGTGAGCACAGACGAGCAAGCTTGTCAGCGACCTGCCTTTTGCTCTTACTTGAGTTGCGACTGTGCTTGAGAATCAGGAGGGCAGAGGACACTGGGAAGAAATTCGTCGTGGCCCTTACAGCTCCGCTGCACCAGTTTCTAAGCCAAAGACAGGTCTGCTTGCCTCACACCCATGATCATCTGCTCCATTCACTCTGTTGTACGCCGCTGGTCGTTTCGATGCATTCAGGAGAAGGCTGCCTGTTGGCACTCCTGCATTGTTTCTCATGCTGGTCTACAACAATATACCCGGTGGTTGGCCTGCAATGTATATACTATCCACGCTGAAAGTGTGGCAAGCGGCCATGGTTGTTCACCGGCTGACTCCTGTACAAGAACAAGATCCATCTCGTTTTGTTGATGTAGATCAAGCTCTTGTCCAGTGGTCACACCTCATGCCGTAAGTACCCAGGCTGCCAGTATGTTTGCCGCTTCAGTCAGGCGCAGTATGTTGCCAGGAATACAACTTCTAAGCACTCTTGAGTTGTCATCTGATTGATCGAGGCTCTGTAATACAAGTTGTGGACGATAGCCTCCTCTGAGCCTTCAAATAGATTGTCTTTTACTGCTCTGTAACCCGACGGCTCAAGCGTCCTATGTCAATGTAGTAACCGAGGAAAGCTAGCTCGTCGAAAGTGCACCAAGGAAAGCTAGCTAGTCCGAGGTCTGGATGTTCTCAAAGCTTGGTTAACAAATGAATAAGGCACCATAACATACTGTGATCGCTGCAGAGCTCTAAGGGAGAGGGGGAAAGGAATGTTTCATATGTATGGCGTCTCTAAGAACTGCTGCCAGCTGCCTCTTCAGCTTCCAACTTGGCAACATATGCCTTCATTGTGAAGACCAAATTGGCTGCTGGAACCTGCATTTACCCAATAGACACGGGAAAGGTCAGGCAGAGCAATGAGTACTGCCCCATATGGCCGAATAGATACGAACCTGATAAGAACGTTCAATCCTCATTGCCAACTGTGCTCGGCGGCTCACCTTGAGCTGCCCGACAAGCGCAATTGGGGGGCCGACAAGCGTGCCGAGTAGCTTGGCATAAATGTCCAGGCGCGTCGGCATAGACTCAAGGCTCTTGAAGTCCGCGGGGGCGTAGTACTTCCCCTCAAAGATGGCGCCCGTGTAGTCATTTTCCAGCTTCTGCTCCTTCTGCATGTCCCTGACAGAGGCAGGAGCAGGCAGGCGCACAGCCAGCGCGTCAGCAACTGGCACGGCCACACTCCTTCCTGGCCCCTTGCACCACCAGGTTCAGAGGCGTACAGGGAGCAACCCACTGCCCAAGCTGAGCCCTGCGGGCACTCGGGTGGCCTGTGACAGCCCATTGCAGCCAACAAGTCTTTGTGGAGCCACGATTGTCGCTCTATCTCTCAGTAAGGTGCCCAGCTATGGTCACATACATTTGGCCCTGACACTGGGAAAGCATCTGACTGGCAACCGGCATGCCACGGAAGCGGAGCCCGATGGCCGACTTTGCACAGCAATGCAGCCGGGCTGGCCAGACCAGTGCAGGCCCGGGTCGGCACCTGTAAGGCTTGAGCGCAGCCGGGATCTCGTCCGAGTGCACGAAGAGCCAGGCGTTCATGCCCTTCATGGCCGGCGTCAGCGGCTCGAAGGGCGTGCCCTCGATGGCCTTGCCCAGCAACTTATTCTTACACACCAAAAGGGTCGACGTCTCCGGCAGCTTGCGCCGGAGGTCCTCAAACTGCTTGACCTGCGCCACACAGCGACACGAGCACCGGGCGACCAAGGCCCGCCCCATCTCAGATCAGCAACTCAGCATATCAGCAATTGGGTCTTCACAGACTCGAGCTGCTTCGTCTGCTCGCATTCAGGAGGCCGGGTTGCGGCTCTGGTGCAGCGACAGACAACCGCGGCGTCGGCGGCGGCGGCCGCAGCGGCTGCAACGCACCGTGAACTGCTTGTAGTCGATCCCAGCCAGCAGCCGGCAGTCCTCGAGCTGCTTCCGCGCCAGCTCCACCGTCTCTGTCTTCTTACCCTTACTAATGGCGCCGCGCGCCCCGCCGCCGCCCGGCGCGGCGGCGGC